>SMDT01001656.1:0-600000 GCA_005392925.1 Aquilaria sinensis
TCAGATGTAAGTATTCCACCAGTCAACTCATTTAATTCATGCTCAAAATGAGGATCATCAGTAGCATATGTCTCAAAGGCTCTCTCAAATTTCTGTGCAACATTCAACATCAAATAGGTGGAATTCCACCTAGTGCTAACATCTAAGCACAACAAAGCCTTGCTCTCAATTTTCTCCTTCTCAATACATTTTTTGAAATTAGCATATCTTGCTGGAGATTGCTTCACAAATTTAACTGCAGCTCGAACATGAGCCACAGAATCAAGCATCTTTTTCAATCCATCAACAACAACAAGATTGATAATATGTGCAATACATCTCATATGCAAGTACTTACAACCAACAACAATCGTTCCCCAATTGCTGATTTTTTTTTTCAAGAACTCAATTGCCACATCGTTAGAACTAGCATTGTCTACTGTAATTGTGAATACTCTATCAATACCCTAATCAAGAAGGCAATTCTCTACTGCCCTACCAATGATCTCACCTTTATGACCAGTTATTGGACAAAAGTTCAAAATCTTCTTATGCAATTTCCAATTTTCATCTATGAAATGTGCAATACGACACATGTAGTTGACTTTCTGTAAAGAAGTCCATGTATTTGTGGTGAGGCAAACCCGTTGGCTTGTATTCTTAAAATATTGTTTCAGTTTCTTCCTCTCAATTGAATATTGCTCAAAGCAATCTCTAGCAATTGTATGTCGTGAGGGAACATGAAATCTAGGACAAGCAACAGCCATGAGGTGTTTAAAACCTTCATTCTCCACAAACTTGAAAGGCAATTCATCCACAATAATCATGAAACTTAAACCTTTTCTTATTGATTATTGATCAAACTTCCAACACCCTAGTCCCTTATCCCATTCTTCATTTCCAGCAGTAAATACCAATTCACTTTGCTTAGATTCTAAAGCAATACGTGCAAGACAAGAATTGTAATGAGATCTAAGGGAACTAGTGCCATTATCCTTTGGATGACTTGCTAGCAACCTCTCACAGTATTTACATTTAGCTTTATGTTCCCCTTTTTCATTTGTTACCTTCTTAAAGTGAAGCCACACAGTTGACCTTGGTGCCATTGTCTTCCTTTTCGCTTGGTCGCGGCTTTTGCATTTTCCGGGTTTCGAACTTGATGCAGAGGCTGCTGTTGCTGTGGAGTCTACTGCTGCTGCTTGTGGTTGGGTAGAGATCATTCCGTCATTCATGACACAGGGCTGAGATAAAGCATCATCACCACCACCACTATGCCCTTGACATTCAAACTACATGAGGAATGAATAGCAAGTCAATAAATAAGGTGACAAACATAACGTACATGTACTCTTTTAAATCTTATACCAATCACCCATTAAGGATCCAAGAGTTCTGCTTTAACCAAAGCACAATAAACACAGAGACAATAAGCTCATAAATATTTATGCTGCCTCATATTCACTCCCACAAAGAACATAAATTGCTCCTAGAAATGCACCTAAGGAAAGAGGGAAAACATAACTCTTCTATCACTATTAATATGTCAGACAATATCCAGCAAGAACTACAAACTGTTCCAAATATTTCACTGCCCTACAAACTCATTTTTAACTTGCTCAGAACTACAAACTGTTCCAAATATTTCACAGCATCAGCCAATGTTAAAAGAGCTATTCTGGTAAGTTACTGAATGTAAGTCATACAAAATAACTAGGGGACCTAATTAGCATTATGCAGGACAGAAATTTCATGCATCCATGTAGAATTAAGATAACTTAAGGAAACATGAAAATTTTTTAGGCCCACAGAAATCCAGTTGATGCATATGGTCTTTATGTGAGATGGGTTTCATTTGGATGGCAAAATTATTCAGCATAACGAAGCACAAAAGAGTGGTTCACAGAATCACGCAAGCAGCTATTACAGTCACCATTGATACATATCCAAGCAGTAACTCCAATATTCAGTATAGAGCCGAAAAAAAAAACAAAAAAAGAATAAATACACTTGCTCTAGAAGATGAACTGAACAAGTATGACAGAGAAATAAACCACAAGCTTACAACTTACCAGAATATCTCTACTAAATAACTACAACTATAAGAAACCAACACGGCAACACATACATTTATTCATTAATCGGATTCGGGTCTACCTATTATTCATTTTCCATCCATCTTGACTCTTCTACTCACAAAATCATAATCAAACACATAAATTTAATAAACAAATTCATTTACATTTTCTTCCATCTCGTGCTCCTTTTGTTGCCGTAGTAGCTCCAAATCCAATGAGTAAGTTGAATATGTAGATGGTGTACTGAAGACACAGTAACAAAAATAAAAACATATGATAAACAAATTCCAAACCAAAGTAGAATTATCAAATTCAACAACCAAGAACCAGAAAAATCATAAGAACAATACATTCCTAACAAAAAGAAAAACATATGATAAACAAATTCCGGACCAAACTAGAATTATCAAATTCAACAACCAAGAACCAGAAAAATCATAAGAACAATACATTCCAATCATGGTTCCTCATAACTGGTTTCTGTGCTTGGCCTTTGGAAATAAACAAGGGGAATGCTTTTATTAGCATCTTATTAGATGGACAATACCTATTCCAAGACCATAAGAAAAAACAAGGGGAATGCTTTTATTAGCATCTTATTAGATGGACAATACCTATTCCATGACCAGCTAGAAAATACTATCTCCTACCAAAGGCAGCACATCAACATGATTAGCAGGACAAAGGCAATACTAAATTATCAACATTAAAACTGTGGCACGAAAATCCGATCCCAGAAATTCATCTACTGAAGACATACTGAAAACAAATTCACTTATTAAAACTGTGGCACGAAAATCCGATCCCAGAAATTCATCTACTGAAGACATACTGAAAACAAATTCACTTACATATTCAACTAATCGTACCTACACCAATGAGACCCACAACCACAAGCATGCAAACAAGGGCAACTCCAATGAGTTTCAAGCATTCATCTTCATTTTGTGCATATGATAAGACATACAGGAAAAGGAAGCTGGACAAAGACGTAAAAAGACATAAAAATACTAGAACTCTTGAGCATTACTGATTAGTGCATCAATAATATATATAAATGAAAGCTACTTTCTGCAAATTCACAAGTTGGATTTTTAGTGTCATTTCCCTTTCCAACATGTCAACAACTGGGAACTAAAGACCACATGATTTAGTTTAGAGATATCATCAAATCTCAGCCACGCATAAGGATAACAGCAAAAATGTTCAGCCATTATGCCTACAACAAGCACACACAACGCTTCCGTGAAGTATGAATTCTCAAGCGTAAGAGATCATGGTTTCTTACCGAGGTTCTTCCTGCCTTGCTTCGCTGCCCCGCCACGACTGCTTCGCTCACTACCCTGCCTCGCTCAGTCGCTCACTGGTCACTGCCCTGCCACGCTCACCGCCCTCCCTTCCCCGCCTGGCGCCTGGTTCATTCGAACGAATCAATTTTTCTTTGCTAGGGTTCCCAATCTATTCGTTTTTCCCTGCTGCGTCTGTATTAGTTGCTAACTTGCTGTTGGATTGGGCTTCCGGCTGCAGAGTAAAAGGAAGGAGGGTAGGCTGCACCTGCACGGCTGCACTAAGATTATGAGAAGGGCGGGTTGGGCTTCTAGGTTAATGATATATGGGCTAATGTGTAGGCCTGTTAACCTATATAAAATCGGTTTTTTCGGTCACCGAATTTGTCACTTTCAAAACCAAAAACCGAACCGAAAATCGATATATAATTTCGGTTATCACCGAAACCGAACCGATAACCAAATAACTGTAACCGAAAAAACCGAAAAAATTCAATTTTTCGGTTTTTTCGGTTAAAACTGATTAGTTGCTCACCCCTAAAGGTGATTTCTGGTTGAAGGACCAACTCGTTCGAGTTGGTCAGGTTAAGGGACCAGTGGTGCACTTAGGCCAAATGCAAACACCCATCCGATATATATTGGCGTCATCAATATACAAAACATGAATTCTTATTTAGGTTTTCTCCTTAACATATAAATTCTTTCATTACTTGTATTTTTCAAACAATATAATGTAATATATTTTTATATATGTTGTTCTCTTTAACTTACCATCTTCAATTGTTTTTCTCTTATAAATCAATTTTTAATCTCTCTTCATGGTTTGTACATATCTTTTATCTTTATATTTCCAATTTTTCAATTACCTATAATTAATAATAGCATTTTTGGTATTAGAATCTTTATAAGTGTTGTCCTCACTTTTTTTTTCAAAATTTATTACGAAAGCTATTAAAGCTAAAATCAAACAAATGATAATGCTCATATTTATGATAATATAAAAACTTCAAAATCACTTCATTTGAATTAATACATCATTAGCCAATTTGTTGTAGTTTTAGTTTATGTACTTATACACTAATTAATTATTTTGTAAATAACAAGGTCAAGTTCAACAAAATGCTTATTTGTTTCTTTATCAATTTCTCAGGTGCTCAAGCAACCCTTAGTCCTAAGTCTTTGACTTCATCTTTGATAGGGGTGAAATTGAGACCGCTAAAATATTACTATCTTTTGAGTTACAATTAAGTAGCCTCTTCACATTTATATTCCTTTGGAAAGTCTCCTCTATCATTATTCTTACCTAAGAGATAGTGTGATTCAATGAATGAAATTGCTCTTTTCTTGTACTCCGTCCTCTAATAGCTACCTCCAAGGGCTAGTGCATTTTTCAATTAATGAAGTTAATAAACACTTTTTCTAAAGGAGATTTTCTTAAAAAATAATTAATCAAATATATATATATATATATATATACTAAAATTACATCAAAGTGACCAAATGTTCCCTTAACTTGAATAAATGGATTTTAAATTTTCATATTACTATAAAAATGAGTATTGCCCTTTATTTTATTTTTGCTTTAATATACCATAAAAAGTGTGTGGGGGGGGGGGGGAATTAAGGCGGCAATAGAAAGGACAACTAATTCTTAAAATAAAATGTTGTTCTTAGTTAGAGGTGATTAAAAAAATAAAATATAAACATTAAAAATAACATACAAAAAATGATATATATAAACATATACTATGTTATTTGAAAATTACAAGCAATGAAACAATAGACGGCAAAATGTAACTGTATGTTTCGTAAATTCTCGATGAGCATTTTCAAAATTTTAAAAATAGGATAGGCAAAGTGTCGGATGAAGCTAGAAGCCACATTACAATTCTTCCAAGTTCAGGGCGGAATTGCAGTTCTCCCAAATTTACCTACGATAAGCTTGCAGTGGCGGATGGAAATGTAATTTACAGGAATTCATGGATCCTTTTTTCTAAAAAAAATGTTAACAAAAGATGTATAATTTAGTAATTGGAGCTCTTTTAATTTTTTAATAGACCCCATAATTTTTATTATGTCAATTGAAACAAAAGAATGTTTTTCCTTTCACACATCAATAAAAAAATTTGATTAATCTCTACTCTCCACTAAAAATTAGAAGTATGGAGGAAGTTCTATACTGACCATAGGACATTCTTACATTTTCCTATCTAGACATTGAACTCTTTTGCAACTTTTTTTTTCAAATATATAAAAAATATATATATATAATTAGTTGGGTATAAGATAAAGTCAATAAACTAAGTTGAAAGAAATGTATAAGTTTAAAAGAGGACTTTTGTCTTTTATATTTTATATAACATGAACATCCCATTTATCTTTTTTTGTATTTCATATAATTTTCTAACTCTTATTAAAGGCATTTAACAAAGGGCATGAAAAATGCTAAATCAAAATATTTTTTATATTTTATCATAAAAAGCTTTTTTTATCAGTATATTATAATATGTGCGAATTTGTAAGTTTTATCATTTAATATCAGAATCTAATAATTATATATGTATATAAACCCTTTTATTTTATACAATTCTTGGATCTGCCACTGGGCTTGGGAGATATTTTAACACAATAGAAAATAAAAAAGACCAATCAAGTAAATGTAACGTATCGTAGACTCAGGCCGTCTGGCGTGCATGCAGCTGGATGGAAGCATGACATGTGCCTGATGCGCATGCAATTGCGTCGATGATGCCAACCAGCAAGCTATACGCAACTGCCAACTCTATTACTATAAAGCTTCAATGTGGAAATTGCACCCGCTACCCATAATACTTAATTATTATTTCACTTTTAACTCTAATTTTTATTTTGCTCATACTGTATCCCTAATCTCAATAAAATGTTTCATTTTGGCCCCATTTTCTATGGAAATAGTTATCTCAAATGGAAAAAGCCACATCAGCAAATTATTGTAGGTAAAAACTCTTGTTTTAAGCCCTATAAAAATACCCTTTGCCAAAAAAGCCTCAAAACTTTTAAATCTAACAAAAATACAGGTCAACCTCTTCTAGCTATCATTCATCTCTGGCGGGCCCCATCTCTGACCTCCTTCTCCCGTAGCCCCATCTCTGACCTTCCTTTCCTCCCATCTCCAGCCTCTCCCTTCATTCGTCTCCTCTGTCCCCTCCCATCTCCGACATCCACTCACCCATCCCCATTGCCAAGCACCTCCCTCAACTATCCTGGTCACCACTCACCGCCCTGATTCCCTCACCTATCCCGACTACCACTCACCATCTCAACTCCCTCACCGATCCCCACTACCATTCACCATCTCGACTCCCTCACCAATCCCGCCGCCACTCACCGTCATAACTCTGCCTGCGATTCCATTCAATCCATCGCTTCTTCACCAATGATTTCGTCTGATCCATCGCAATTCGTATGCAATTGGCAATGGCATTCGGCTCCAATGGCGAAGACAATTCTACCACGAGTTTGCAATGGCATTCGGTGGCGAGTAGACGACGGCCAAGAGTTGCGACTCATGACCGAGCTCAATTCCGTCATGAGACAGAGGCTCGATTCGTGAAAGGGAAGCCCAATTAATCACCCTCACCATGGAGACGAGGCCGGAGAGGGATGAGAGATAGGAAAAGGTTTGCTAGAAAGGGAGGCAACCAAGATTGGGCATGCCAGAGATGGAAGAGAGGAAGGAAAGGATTGGTTGGAGAAAGTTTTAAAGTTTTTTGTTAGATTTAAAAGTTTTAAGGTTTTTTTGGCAAATAGGATTTTTATATGGGTCAAAACAAGCGTTTTCCCTTACAATTTTTAATATTCTAGTCGCTTGGTAGCTAGTTTTTAATATCCAAAATGAATGTAAGGTAATTAAACTAAAAGAGTCTATAATATATTTCCCAAACACGTAGATATAACAGTAGGTTAAGATGCAATTCGTTTAGCATTAAGTCAATTAATCCAAAAATATTTTTATTTGTAAATTTTTTTTTGTTGGAACCAATTACATTTAAAAGTTAATAGTACTTTATAAGTATAATAATCCATTGAATAATTTTTTTTTATCTTACATCCAGCTGTGTGTTGGACGAGCAACAACAAAATGCAGAGGAGCCCAACTATAATAGGCCTTTCTTGGCTTTAGAAACTGCAAAGTTGGTTCGTCATCTTAATGGTGGCTTGAGACATATATTTATCATTAATACACCATATTGTTCAGTCTGGCAATTTTTTCTTTGTGCACGACAGTAAAGGCATTGGTAAGACTTTCCTATTACGCACAATTATTTCTAAACTACGGTTCTCTAGAAAAATCGATCTGACTATAGCAACGTTTGGAATTACATTATTTTTACTACTTGGAGGAACAAGGACTAACTCTAGACTTAAGATGCCTATCCCTACGAATGATACATCAATATGAAATATTAAGCAGTCCACTCCATTAGTTGAGCTTCTTGGCAAAATAAGCTTGGTAATATGAAATGAAGCTCCTGTAACATATTCACAAGCATTTGAAGCCGTAAACAGTACCTTGCAAGATATCACATGTGAGGTTGACCTTATTGCTAGAAGGAAAGTTTTTTGGGGTATTATAGTTGTTCTTGGTGGTAACTTTAGATAGGTCTTCCTAGTTATTACACATGGTAGTTGAGCTTATGTTGTTATTTTATCAATATTATCATCTCCACTTTAATCACACTACAAAATATGCAGTCTCAACGAAAACATGAGTTTATAGATACCTTATCATCTTTCGTATCTGCCTTCAATATGTGAATTATGAAAATAAGAAATTGTTTATTACCTACACAACTCTTATTTGACGATTAAGGATGAACCTACATGGATTGATATCCCCCACAAATTTCTTAATCCCTCAATTTGGAGGCCCCTTTAGTGACATCATTACTTATACTTATCCAAATTTAACTTCAAGGTACAAAGACGTCAATTATTTAAAGGAAGGGTGAATTATGTATTGAGTCCCGCGGCTTATTTTTATGTCCCAACTAGGTCACTTACTTTCACTTTGTCCTTGTGAGGCCTCATACCTTATATAGTGCATCCAAATAGAGTTCTTTCTATCTTTTGAGCCATTATCATTGACGTAATCTTGGCAGAAAATGCTCACTCTATTTCCTAGAATTTCCTCATCCTACTCCCAGCAGCATAAAACTTATGGATCCATCACCCATCTTCACATTACTCAAGCACAAATTTCTCCTCTCCCTCTACCCACCCGAAATTGTTCTTGGTTTTAGAAAAGAAATAATTGGATTAAAAAGAGAAAACACAGAAACTCTTCTGCTGCCATGGCTCCCCATTTCTGTTGAACCAGGCCGGCACAGATTTAATTTAATTAATCAGAAACCAAATTATTCACGAGGTTTGAAGAACCGTCATGGATTAGAAGTGACCAAGAAAATAGGCAGAAGTGAGAGCAATATTTGGCCATTTCAATCCGCCAGAGGCAGATGCAAAGCTAATCTATCCCACTAGTAGTAATTGCAGTGAAATGATTTTGTTCTTCGCAAATCGATTCCACTATCACAACAACAATTCCCTTGCAAGAAAAGCAAACCTCATGAGGAGTGAAATATATCTATTTCTGCTGCGTAGATTGGCTGCTCTGTTATCAGAATCTCCTCCCCACTGATTCTACTTGGTCCAAGCACTGAGATCGCGTCCTCTGTCTGGGTTTATATGCAGCTCTTTCTTTCTTTCTCTCTTAAGTTATTTGGATTGGTTGTTTACTTTTTCTCTAAAATTTTGTCTTCTATCTGTGAATTTAACGCTCAATTTCATTGTTTTCCGATTTGATTCTAGCCCTTTATCCCCTAAAACTTAATTGTTTTGCTTTTGAATTTGTGCTAGATGCTTGCTATCGTAAGACTTCCGGACAGTTATCTTGATAGGTTGTACGAGGGTTTAGTGGGCTTTGCGAAGGAAAAAAGATAGGCCATCGTTACCTGAGCTGGTTTCAGCAATTTCGCCAACCAATGAGGAAGGCAGTGGTGGAATGCGTAAGGCACGCTCCAAGATATCGGCTGGTATTGTATAGAGTCAATTGCATAAATAATCCCTAACCTTTAAGTATTGATTCGTTTTAGTCCCTAACCTATTGAATGTTATGTTTTGGTCCCAAACCTGTTAAAAAGTTTCTTTTTGGTCCTCAACTATTAAAAACATTTCATTTTGGCCCACATTGGATGAAATATTTTAATTTAAAATATTCATATGATAAAAAAATTTTAGATTATAATTTAAACTATCTAATAATTATCTTACAATAAATTTAATTAGTATAATAATTTTTTTATAGTTAATAGAAAATTTAAATCATCTTTTTTTTTTTTTTTGTAAAATGAATTTATTTTATTCAGGTAGAAAAAACTACTAATTTAAATTATCTATTTGCTATAAAAAAATATTAAATTATTTATATTTACTATAAGACAGTTACCGAATATTTAAATCAGAATTTCAAAAGCTTATGTCAGACAGTTATTCTGAGTTATTGAATTTCATCTAGTAAGAGACCAAAACCAAACAATTTTAACAGATTTCGAACCAAAATAGAATATTTAGTAGGCTAGTGACTAAAACAAAATGGCAATTAAAAGTGAGGGATTATTTACGCAATTTACTCGTATTGTATATCAATGAAGAGAAGGTTCCGAGAGAACATGTTGTGGTCTCTATGTCTCATGTTTGATGCTGAGCCCTGTTAAAGCTCTTCTTTTTGAAGATGTATCTAGATTCAATTGTAAATGTAATCGCATCCAGAGGAAAATACACTTACTAAATTGAGTAAAAGAAAAGATAAAAGGAGAAAGTTTCTAGTAGGTAGGGGAGACAAAGAAAATTGTGCTTGAGTGATGTGAAGATAACATTGAAATGTTAAATTCATAAGCTTTAAGGTGCTAGGAATAGGATGAAGAAATTCTAAGGATTAGTGTGGGCATTTTTTACCAAGATTTCATCAAAGATAACAGTCTAAATAATGAAAATGACTCTAATAAGATATACTCCCTCCGTCCCGTTTATTTTGCACCATTTTAGTTTGCACGTAGTTTTAGGTGTTTTACTGTTTTTCACCCGTTTGAAAATTTTGCCTTTCCAGCTTCCTTTGTTCTGATCTGGTTTTGGGGTGCTCTGCAACGAGGAAGCCGGTTACAGTGGAGGATGGCGAGGGAAAGCCGGCGACAGTGGAGGAAGGCGAGGGCAAGTCGGCAACAGTGGAGGAGGGCGAAGGCAAGAAGCAACGGTGGAACCCATCACAACAATCCCATCGGAGCCCGTTTCATCCTCGATTCGCCTCGATCGAGGCCTCGATTTGCCTCCGTCGGTCATAAATTCGTCGATTTTGCCTTCATCGGTCATAAATCCGTCAATTTGCCTTCATCAGCTACCCCTCCGTCGATTCGCCTCCATCAATTCACATCCATTGATTTGCTTTCATCGGTCACCCCTCCATCGCTCATGCATCCGCCCGTGTCACCTATTCGTCGATCACGCATCCCATCGGTCACGCCTTCACTGTAGATCGTGCATTCATCGATCGACCCTCCGGCGATCGCGCATTTGTCAGTCGCACCTCTGTTGATCACGCATCCGTTGCCGATCGCCTCCGTCTGCCACGTTTCTATCACCGATTCGTAGTGCCATCATAGGGAGAGAAAGTAGAAATTGGGGAAACAAGAGAGAGTTAGAGAGATAGTGGGTCTGTCAGGAGGGGAGAGAGAGAGACAAGTTAAGTCAGGGGCGTAATAGTAAATGAAATGTAAAAAATTGCTAAAAAGGAAAATGGTGCAAGAGTTTTAGGACTACTCAAAAAGGAAAATGGAGCAAAATATATGGAACGGAGGGAGTACTACATAAGATACGTGACCCTAGTATAAAAAAGTGAAGGTACATGATCCATTTAAAACAAAAAAAATAAGCAATAGGACCCAGAATGTAGTTTACCTGTCACGGAACGGGGCCCCAGTGCCCCATTATCTCAGCTTGTAGGCCCTTAGGGACTATGAATCCCACTTAGTTACTATTGGCTAACTATTACTCGTCAATATAAATTAAAACAATCTATATGCAACTAGTTTATTAGCCTACCCAGTAAAAGATATGCATGCTTTTGTCCTGGCAATGCAAATGAATAAGTAAACTATTTGTTAAAAACATTGTTCGAGCATCGCGATTAAAACATACTCAAAACGTGCCAAGACAGTGAAATGCTAGTTACTTTGACTTCAAGTAATAGTATGTGCATACTTAACACCACTAGCATGCACCCAAAAGTAACTAGATGGTTTTACATCACAATGTATCCTAATAGAGGCAACACCTTAGTACACAAGGTACTATAAACATGAGACAAAAACCTAACTAAAATCATCTACTTGAGCCCCACCTTTGAGCTATCAAAGCTCCAAGTGCAAGCCCTTCCATAGTCCTTGTGCACCACTTAGCCTCTACATTATAAAGGCATAAAACGTAGTCAGTACATAGCTTAGTCCACAAGTAAACTTAGAACCACAAGGATTCTCGAGGAAGAATACCTGCAAAAAAGAAAGCTTAGGCCACAGCTATCATTTAATTATTAGGCCCGGGGTTAGAACCTGCACAATAAACTTAAGGGAGTGAGTACATGAATGTACTCAGTAAGGGTCCCTTGGGGTACCTGCAAAGAAGATAGCAGCAAGCCAACATGCAGCCATGACAAACAAGCAAACAGACAAGTGGTCAACCAAACAAACAAACTCAAGCAATAACAACATGTAAAATATGCAATGCATGAATGTATGATATGAAATTCACATAACACTTGGGACTTCCTACACACTAGGTGCCATAAGCCTGCCGTGAGCTCAAACGGCGGAGGTACTTGAAACACTGGCCCTCGTATCCTGGTTACTTTACCTCCCATAAGTCCCACTTACGGGTTCTAGAGCAAGTCGTCACCTCCTCCCAAACTTACCCGCCTTTACCCTTAACTTATTGTACAAGGTAGCCATCCAATGTGGTTTAACTAGCCAAACCCTTAGAGTTTAGCTTAGAGCTCCATGGTGGCTTACTTACCAAACCAAATGGTTCGGTTGGGATCTACTTAGGTTTCCTTTTTATTGAGCAAAGGTCTATGACATTCCACTCGGCCAACAAAGAGTCTAAAAACCAACTTAGTCCCCTTAGTGCTCACTTAGGAACTTAAGCACCTTAACTTCCTTAGCCATCATTCCTTACTCTTCCTTAACCACACCACTTAGCTACCACCTAAATAATGCATAATTCCCAACTTAGGAATAGTTTCTAGACCTAACCAAGGCTACGGAACATCTTAAGTTAGCCTAGGGATGCAAACCGAGAGTTTGAGACACTCTTAGGATGCCCGAACTTTGGGGGGGAAAATGCCTTGGCGGCGCCGTTAGCAACGCGTCGCCACCGGCATTGACATTCGGACAACTTTGGCATCTCTCGCCAATGCCTTTCCAGCATTGCGCGACAGCATGCGATCTCCCACAAAACTTGCTCAAACTTTCTCATCTCAAGGCCAATTCACATGG
This sequence comes from Aquilaria sinensis, assembly GCA_005392925.1. Classification (NCBI taxonomy): domain Eukaryota; kingdom Viridiplantae; phylum Streptophyta; class Magnoliopsida; order Malvales; family Thymelaeaceae; genus Aquilaria; species Aquilaria sinensis. The sequence goes on from SMDT01001656.1 coordinate 12,922, forward strand.
GTCTAGTTTCAACTTCATTCCCACTCATAATACTACATTTATATGCATTATTTGAGCTTAATTAACTTGAACCCTTACCTCAAACTTAGCCACAAAGCAAGAATCGAAACACAGGCCTCCTTAGCTCAACCAAGCTCTCTTGAGTTCCAAACCTAAAACCAACGTGATATGGCACCAATAACTTCAAACCAAGACCATTTCTAGCTATGGAAACAACTTAGAACCAGCCCATGAAAACCCAAGAAGCTTACCTAAGGTTTCAAGTCCAAACAAGCATTAAAGAGCTAGTTGAAGCAAGAACACCAAAATGAAGCTTGAGGCTTCTTGTAAACACCTTGGGGCCTTCAAATTTGATGAAAAATTGCAGAAATGGGAAGCTTTGGAGCAAAAATTCTGGTGGGGAGAGGACGCTACAAAAATTGGGGAAAGAAACAAATGGCAAGGGAAAACAACTTACCCAAAAATACTAACTCCCCCACGAAGGCACACTTCTTCCACTCTTGCTCCCTTGACCCATAAATTCTCATTTATTTTAATTTGGTCACCAAACTCTCAACCCAAAACCATCTTTCCTTTGTTCTAAAGGATGCCCAAAAGCCTCTTACACTTGGCCTCCTGGACACTTTGGCCACTTAAAACCTAAATGGCTCAAATAAACACTTAGTGCAACATTTTACCCAAAACCTTTAAAGACGGTTCTAATAGCTAGGATAACTAATGGTCTTGACTTAACTAAGCCAAATTTCTTATATGACCCTAATTTCATCAAAATTATAGTCATGCTTCTAACTTGGGTCAAAATTATCATTTTACCCCTTTTTGACTTTAAGGTGCCAAACCACACTTAGGAACTCACTTTCTTAGTTAAGCTTGTCTTTCTTGCTTAACAAGGTGCTAACTTGAGGTACTTAATTTAATAAAAACACTTAAAATAAACACTTAATTTAATAAAAACACTTAAAATAAACTAAAAACAAGTACTTACTTGGTTAAGACCTTTCTTTAACTAGGAGAGCCGTCACATTACCCCTCAAATGAGCGATTCATTCTTGCATCCATTAAGAATATTGTTGATAAGATCAATGGTCATATTTTTAGTCTCCTCCCTAGTGAGATGCAAATATATTTCAACATTGATAAAGCTTCATCTGTGTCTGATAACTTCAAAACACATTCATTGATATACTCTATGGAGTATTTTGATCCTTTAAGTTTTCCGATTTCCCTAATCATATATTGCAACTCAAAGTTGGTGTCCTTGTTATGTTGATACAAAACTTGTTGTAATGGCACATGCCATGGTTGGCATATAGAATGATTGAAGCTAAAATGATGTCAGGTTTTCATTCATTGATTTTTCATCCCTTATATAGAAATAGTTCCTTTGAATAGTTACTTGTTTTTTTTATTCTGTTAACAACAATTACCATTAAATGTGTGTTTTTCATAACTATAAACAAAAGTTAGGGACACTTGCTTAACTATGATGTGTTGTACTTGTCATAACCTATTTTTAGCTACTTCCAATTTTATACATCATGTATTTCCGGGTATTTAGGTTTTTGTGTCCTTATGAAAGGAGAAAATCATTCTAATTCTTTATTGACAATGTATGTTGTCTACCATGAAGTCTTTTAGAGCTTGTATCAATTTGCATCATAGATTGATGTTGTATTCTATGTATAGTGTTCTTCTCAACTTGGTTATGATCATAATTTTTAACCAATATTCTATGTATTTCACCATTATTAGTATTACAATGACTATCAATGTAGTCTATTATCTTTATTCATATGTACAATACAATAAATATCACCCACTTCATGGCATTCACATAATACTTGCCCTATTTGTTTGGCTTTATTTTATGTATGTTACCATATCATTATACTAACCTATCACTGTCTATGATTTTTTTATCTCATTATAGGTCAATATGTGGTTGCAGATAACATCTATCAACCAATTAGGTGAAATCTAAATTTATTCTTCTAACTTTGAGGTTCGTCCGAAAGTGGTTACTTAATATTAAAAGTGTCTATTAAAGTCTCTTAACTCAATTAGCATGTCCTACTTTGGTCCCTACCATCAATTCAAGTCTTATTTTGGATAAAACCTACCTACGTGACACCCATAATGTCACATGGTTTCGTCTTTAACTAAAATGGATGACCATGTTATACAAAAATGAAAATTCAGACACAAACTAGCACAAACAATAATTTTGGAGACTTGAAACATAAATAATCCAAACTTCATCTTCTTCCCCAAATCTAACTAAAGCCCTGCCTCTCTCAATCTGCCCTCCTTTGTGCCCTTTGGTCCGATAGGGCTTTGGCCAGAGCCAGCACAACCACCACTAACTGCCCCTAGCCCGCTGTCCTTGCTCCACCTTACACCGCGCCACTTCCCAAATGCTTCCCACTAAGCCTTCCTCTTCAACTAAATTGTCGCTCAAATTCATCTCTTTAAAAGTCAAATTGCCACTCGAACCACAACTCAAATCCTTCTCTTTCAAAGTTGAATCACCAACTTGGGGAGGCCAATTATGGTGGTGGTAGAATTTTGGGCAACGGGATTAAAGAAGAATGTGGAGGAAAGCTAGCGGTGGGATTGTGTCACTGGTGGCTGGTACATTTCAAATCGATGGCACAAGGTGAGCTTGAGTGGTGGGGCAGTCAAAGATGATCAAGGAGGCTGGGATTCAGGAGCAAGCAAATAGTATAATGGAGAAAACATGAAGACTCATTCAATGCCTATTCCTATCACTCTCGATCCACCATCTATAACCACTTCTGATTCACAGTCTACCACCGTTTGTTGCTAAAATCAAAGGCTGAAAAAAAAAAAGATAATTCTTGAAAAATTTATGATTTAAGTCTTTATAATTATTTGTTTGTGTTAATTTTAACTTGAAGTTTCTTATTTTTCTAGTATAACCATCCATGTGACAATTTGAAACCCACCATGGGAGTAGCAAATGTCATGTAAGCAAGTGTCATCTGAAATAATGTTTAGGCTGGCAATAAGAACCAAAATATAGCATGCTAGTTGAGTTATGGCACTTTAATAAATGCTTTTAGAGTTAAAGGAGCACTTACTATGAACTTCAAAGTTAAGGGACCAAATTTGGATTTCACTCTCAACCAATTAAGTCCACTCACTTATAGATGAATAATAAAGGTACACGGAACCCATCTGTTAGGTGTTGTCAAGATTAATAAATACAAGTAATTAGGGACTGCAATGATGCTGCTTGATGAGAAGTTACAGTAACTATTCCTCTTATCAACTGTAAATGTTCCTAATTACAGTATTTATTAAAACTAATAAAAGTTTCATTAGGTTAATTTCCTCCCTATTAACTATTTGTTTTCATTGTCTTTGTTTTATGTTAGAATAAGATCACATTCAGGCTATGACTTACAAGTCCATTACCCTTAAATTCAATCTTCTGCTACAGAAAGAGAACATTTATATCATTTCCAACTTCTACATTAAAAGTTTGCCTTTTGCTTAAAGCAATATCTTGTATGCATCTATGCTTCAATATTGCACATATTTTTCGCTTATGTTCCACTCTTCAATTCCATCTAACCATTGTATTCATTTTATAGGAACCAAACCACTCAACTTGATCACCTTTTGTCTGTTGGCCAAACTGACTGCTAAACACAACTATTTGCCCAATAATATCAACCCAACTTATGCAAAGGTAAGTTGTTGCTGCATCTTGCTTCATTACCCATTAATATAATCTTCCCTTTAAATTTTACCTTCCTAATTGTATAGCTGTGAGACAAGTAATTGTACTTATGCTTCTAGTGAAACATTGTCGTTCACATCATCATCAAGGACCAAACTTGAAATTGCATCTATTTTGTAAGTACAGTATTTAAATTAGGCTTTCTTCTTCCTTAGTCATTTATCTCTCCTATCTTTACAAGCTAACTTTCCCACAGGTTGGACCTTTAACGTAACCAGCAGACTTCTAATGCTTTATATAATCCTCATATTTACATGTAGTACATGATTATAATCCCTCCTTTTAGGTTGTTGAGATGCATATCTTACAATATTATTTTATATCATCTCTAAAGTGTTACATAGTGAGAAGTCATACATACTCATCACTTTTTAACATGAAGACTCTGACATTGCTGTTTAGTTTCCTAGAATAGATTGTCCTTTCAATATGTGACTTCTCTTCCTTTGCACATGGTACAACTCAATTTTTAACTTGGAGTGTAAATGCCATTAACAAGAGTGATCCCCATATGAAGTATGAAACTAGTTTTTGTGAATTGGAAAAACTGTTTTCGAACTTTTGTGACTTAAAAAACTGTTAAAATTTTGATAAATGAGCACATGAAAAAATAAATAAATAAAATTTCACATTCCAAATAAATTTCACTCTAAGACTACCAACATCAATTTACAATCGCTTTGAAGAGAGCATAGAAATACAATTAAGCAGTAATCCAAAAAGAACAAATATTTTTTTTTAAAAAAAAAAAGGCGAGAAAATAACTCCTACATTTACACGAAGCTATACGTATATATAAGTAAATATACTATATATATTTATAGCTGTTGTACTCTATCAACACGTGATAATGTATTTGACGCAGCAAGCAGAGCAGCTCCAATACCCGATCCATCCTCTGTCGCCATTAGAATGACATGTTGAGCTATCTCTTCTCCCAGTATTTCTCTCACTGCTTCCTGCAAGTACTCTCTGAACATCGTATAACTTGTATACAAGCCTCCCTCAATAGCGACAACGGTTCTCCGCATCTTCATATCGCTTCTACTTCTACTGCCCATGAGGCCACCACTTCCATCACGACCGAGCTTCTTCAGTATCCCAACAATGCCAGCAGCTGCTAACCTGGCAGCCCTGCGGGTAACCAGATCACATACCTTCATGACAATCTTCCGTACATTCAACGGGACATAAGGTACCTGCAAAGGCAGTAAATTACAAGGCTATGAGCATATATGGCATACTATCAGATCACTGTAAAGTAGAAGGAATTTCAAAAACAGCTACCTCCAGAACATCTTCCAGGATTCTTGCCACTTCTGACAATTCGGGCGAGTCATCCTCATGCATTTCAGCAATCAAAGGTGTCCTATAATTGAACACCAATATTGTATAAAAACCACCATCAGATGTCTGGGCTATAAACATTAGTATTCTTCTTAAACAACAGCATGTGCTCTTTGCACCCAAGTATGAGAAGCATATAGGAGTAATAAATTGCTATCAATGGCTACCTCAAGGAGAAAGCTGACGAAAGCCTGCCTGAAACAGGTCCAAAGATATCCAACTCCTGCGACATCCTTAGAATTACCCTCCTCACAATTTCGCCCAGATACATGCCTGATATCATTTTCTCAAAACCCTGCATACAATCTCATGATCAGATTTAATCCCCACTTACAATCAAATTACCAAGCGCTGTAAAAACTAAATATTACCTGGTCATTAGGATTTGGGCTCTCAGCATCCAATTCAATATCATAACAAGTTCTTGGGAGATGAGACGACCAAAAGTTCCCCCATTCCATATTAACAACCTAAACCAAAAATAGATGGTACAGGCTGATGTGAATCAATATGACCGGCAACCTGCATATGAAACATGAAATGACAAGTCAAAGGAAGTACCATGCCTCCAGAAGCAGTCAGAAGTCCTTGACATTTAATAATAGCATCTGTCCGCTCCACGTAGCAAGCATTTGTTCCCGTTCCGATTATAACTGCAGCAACAGTGTCTTGGTCATGATAATGTCCAAGAGCTAACGTTCCAACAGTATCATTCACCTGCTTGGAAAATTTGAGAAACTTATACAGGCACGTAGTTGATCTCGTCCATTAGCATACACATGCAAGTTAGATAGGGAAGTTCATATGATAGCCCTTACTTTTTCTTATGATCTAAACCAGCTAGTTTCACCAATTAAAAACGGTTTAGATAAGCACAGCATTGCATATGATGTTTACTAAGGAAAAGAAAGAACATGGAAGAAATTTAGTATGACTGACTAAATTCTTGTAAACTAATAAGATAATGTTGTGCATGCCAATTTTATGAGAAACATTATACAAAATTCTACATACTCCACTTTTATGAGAAACATCAAGTGCATATCAATACAATGGGCAAAAAATGCCATCGTTCTAACTTTTGAGTATATAAAATAATCCAAGTTACAAATTAGGTAGCGCTGATATGGTCATATGTCATGGCGAATAACTGAGGAGCTCAAATATACTTCTACGTATTGTTCTGTTCCAATAAACTCAACTAAAGGTGAAGATTTCAATCTTTTTACAGTAATTAAACCTTCAAGCATTCAATATTCCTGATGAAACCGGATCATATGTGGTTACAATCTGATAACTGAAATTAACTTCAGCGTAGAAGACTCAAAACAAGAGCATTGAGAACTAATAGACGGTAAAACAATTAAAAGTATGAAACTATAAGCTCACTTTCCACAATAGAAATTGGATTATTAAGATTCCTTCAGCATAGATCAAACCACCTTAGCAATTTCTTTGCCTTGAGAGATAACTAACAATCAACTCAGACTTCTAGTTGAACAAACATGGAACAAACTGAAGTGATAACGATGGGCCACCCAATTTCCATCTCTCAAAAGTCTTTATTAGAAACAAAACAAAAATATTAAATACAATAAAATTTAGAAAGATGTCATCTCTGTCATGCATATGAGATGCTTACCAGTGCAGCCACCCGTATATTTAAGCCTCGCCTGGCTAATGCTTCTTGCAAACATTCAGATACCTCTCTTCCAACCTAGGATTATATGATGCATACAACAATCAAAATTCCATCTATCCATGGAACACTGGAATGCAACTTAAACAGAAAGAATACAGACTATTAAGTTGATGTTGATGGTCCAAGAACATTCTTCACCAGCCATTAGAACATGCATCAAATGTTAATACTCAACAAGTAGATGAAAGTTTGATAAATACTCCCAGCATCCCAAATTCTTTGAACATTTGGATTTAGCATGGAGATTATGAAAGAGGAAAAGTTACTGTTTTTTACATTTGGATTTGGCATGGAGATTAAGAAAGAGGAAAAAGTTAAAGTTTTTTTCCACTTTGGCCCCTTTTTTGCAAGTCAGAAAAATGAAAAATAAATAAATAAATATTGAAATGGTAGTTTGGAGGGTAATATGGTAAAGTAATTTACTAAATATGAAAATGTTGCACAGGTTCAGGACGTCCTAAAATAATAAATGTTGCAGAGAACGTGAGACGGAGAGAGTGTATAGAAAAATATCTTGACCAAGTTATAACTTATAAGTGAACAAGAAACTTCAAAAAGTCAACCAACCATGTCCTTGATTGCAAAGCCCTTTGTCCAGTTAATTAGAATCCCTGATGAAAAAGAGATTTGCTTCACGGGAAAAGAAAATGTAAACCCAAGTTCTTTCTGCTGTGGAGAAAGCTTAGAATGACTTTCTTCTTTTTCAACAAATTGCTCCAGTGCAGAAGCTATAAAATCAAAAAGGTCCTGCAAGAATATAATGAAAAATAAAATTTTGACTTCCGCAAATATCTTAGCGAATTACATTGTTAGCAACATGTTAAAACATATTTGACTTAGCAAATTCAACTTACCTCAGCTGTGCCAGTCATCACATGCTGAGGAATCTGTTGTCGCTCTACATCTTGATCAAGAATAGATGACGTTTGACCACCCAGATGAACCCGTAGGACCCTAAAATTAGTGCCTCCAAGATGAAGAGCAAAATATGTTCCTTCCTCACTCCTGAACAAAATCAGAACTGTTATTCCAGCAGTACACCACCTTATTATTCAACAATAAGACATTTGGCATACTGGAAAAAAGGAATCTCTGCTCCATGGTAGATCTATTTTGATGCATACATCCCAATATAAACCACTGACAAAATAATGAACATTGATTCTTGCCAGTGTTATTATATTTGCTAACATCTTATCTAAATCCCATCATCAGATGAAAGTTACAGGGACAATACATACACAGTTGAAGTGGGGGAAAAGAAAGAAGTTGATTCCATTCTTTGCTTCTTCCATACAATGTAATAAGTAACGGGCATATTCCAGCAAACCATTTATATTGACAAGCAGAAGAAGCTGCAAAAATATAAGAATGCCATAGCCAGAAACAAATAAATAAACAAAAAGTAGTTTGATGCATCACAATGTTCAATGGCAAAACAAGAGCACCTTTAGGCATACCTCAGAATCTTGAAACCTTTTATATAGATATACACCAACAAGATAGAATATGCATATCAACAGTAATCAACAAACCTATAAACACTTCTACGAGAATGTCAACCAGAGAAAACCCAAATCGAACCAAATCAGCCCCCGTCCCCAACCTCTTCTTTTTATAAAGAAATTAGAAAAAATATGAAAAGTTAGCAAACAAGGATTTGATTCGAGAAATATTTAATAAAGGGTCAGAAAACAAGAGGACTCGAACAAAAGCCTGGCAGGCTCCTATATGACAAGGGTAAAACCTCAAGCGTGACACAGAGATAACAATGGCGCACAAGCGATTTAAAATTAACAACCCGGAAGATGACAGGAAAAGAGAGAAAAACAAGAGTAACAGCAAAAAATAGAAATCACTGTTGAAAAAGCAACCCATAATGTACCAATACTCGCAAACAATAAACTAAGAACTGGTGCTGCAAACAGCTGTCCCAATATAAAATTGGCAGCATTTGAAGTTGAATAAGCAAGAAAAGATCAACCAGATGCAAGCAGAAAATCATGAATTCTTACAAATGAATTAATGCAAACGAATATCACGAAGACTGCACATCAGAATCGCAGTCACCCACCAAGGCGCTTGATCGAAAACACAAGCAAGTATAAACAAAGAGAATGCATCAATAGCCAAACTAAAAGAAATTCATGACCAAAGAATCAGAAATTTTGTCCTGGATTACCCGTTAGGAAGAGCATCAACAAAAGTGAGCAACATTTTGAGCTTGGAGCCTCCCTCAGAAGCTAACCCAGCGTGCATCTCCACGGCCATGGCGTCCACCACTTGTCTCAGCCTCCCTACCGTGGTATCAGACGCCTCCTCCAACTGCCTCAGAACTCCCATCACACGCCTCCACTTCTTCCGTCGCCGAACCCTTTTACCAACCATCACGGTCGCCACTGCAAAAGCCGCCAAGGCCACACCGACCGCCACGCCGAACGCCACCCTCCCCATCTCTAATATACGGCTATATTCAAACGACTACACGCTTCTATATAAAGCTTTTCGTTCCTCCGTACGCCCCTAATATCTTCTTTGCCCTCTCCACCATCGACTACCACCCTTTTGGAGCTCCATCGAACCCCGATCAACCATACACCGGAAACGGCGGTGTTTCACCATGTAGGTATCTTCTATAACAACGAAAGCAACCAACTTGGCTTCTGGGTGGCTCTCTTTTTCCTGCGTTTCGAAGCCACTGGCTCCTCCGGCGAGCACCGAATATGATTCAACAGCTGCCTTTTCCGGCGAAAATCGCCGGTCCAGTCAAAAGAATTTGCGAAAAGGAACTGGCTTTGTAGGTGACCCGTTCGATAAAATGCTCAAAAGAGAAGTCTTTCGTCGATTTAGAGGGAAAAAAAAAGAAAAGAGATTTTACCGAGTAAGAGACTGAGGGCACAGCAGGAGCCGGGGGAGAGGAGAGCTATAGAAGCGAGTGATGGGAATTTATAGGACTCAATGAAGAGACGGATTTGCCCTTGGGACATCTTAGAGATTTGTTCGTGGTTTTAATTTGATGTTTATTTGTAATTTACAGTTTAATGGGAGATTTTGACTTTTCGTTGAACTTTGTCTGGTTTTGTTGGGGTTGGAACATGTGTAATTAGAGAAGGGAATTGAATTGACCTCGTAAATGAGATTAATTACAAATACGGGATTGAATGGGTCCTGGTTCTGGGGAAGGTCGGTTACCTTACAATGCTTTAAAAGGTTTGACTGATTGATTAAGACCTTTTTGAACATCCTCATTGCTCTCCTAATCAAGGATTTTGCTTGTGGGCTTGGAATTTCTCTCACTAATGTATTCTGATGTTGACTTGTTTCTTTGCCAATTAGGTTTTTTCTTCCTCAGTTTACTTCATTTTTCGGGATGCATTTGTTTCTCTAGGTGTATCTTTTTTCTTTTCTAATTCTTTCTTTGCCGGTGAAGGAAACTATAACTAGGTTTTCGTATATGATAAATTGAACATAAAAATATTCTTAAATATAATATATTACAGGCACCTAAAAAAATAACATAAATCATGCAAAGAAAATAAAAAATTTTATGCCACAATTGCTATATAGCGGAGATTCATTTAAATCTATTGTGAAGTTATAGTTGTTAATATCTAATTAAGTGTTAAAAAGTTAAGGAATTAATTAAACTGCGACCCATAAAATTTTGTTAAGTTTTATATCGTAATTCACTATGTTTAATTAGTTTTCATTGTACTCCTTTGTCCCAAAAATAATAATAAATATTCTTTTTTAGGTTGTTTCAAAATGATTAGTTGTTTTTCTTTTAGAAAATTTTTTAACATTTAATTTATCTTACCACTTTATTTAAATTCTCTCCATGCAAAACCTGCAAACTACACAAAATCCTACAAAAATATTTTTTTTTTCTAATTCTCATTCAAACTCTTGTTACATAAAACTCAAAAAAAAATTTGCTTTAAGGATAAAATTGGTAAAAATAACATGAATCACACACATATTAATTTGTGTGCCAAAAAAATAACGCATCATCCACAATTGGACCAAGAGCAGTATTTTGCTTGGCTTATTCGTTCACATATGTGTCAAACATCAATGATAAATTTACGTTATGAGCAACGATAGTTTCATATTTCTACTGATTTTATGTTTTTGTATGTTCCTTTAATTATTGATTGCCTGAGGCTCTTGTTATTTGTTATGAGATTTCTTACAAAAATTAATATATCAATACTTTCAAAAAGAAAAATATCTCCACTTTTCCTGTTAGTGTGCTTCCGATCAACAATAGGTTGTATTCATTAGCTCTTGTTTCTAATTGGAAGTTTGGGTCTAACTTATCCAAATTTTCTATGAGATTATGGAGATGTTTTCTTGGAGTAAACAGCACCAATGGTCCCAAAACTTTAATTCTCATTGCAAATTGGACCTTAACATTCATTTCATTGTAAATTGATCCCAAAATGTTATAATTCATTCTATATCGATCCTTAGCCTTATGCAAGCAAAGAAACTTGATTTACACAGAAAAATAATAATAATTTAAATTATCCATTAATTATAAGAAAATTATGGTATTGTTTGAATTTATTTCATTGTAAATTGAACCCAAAATGTTATTATTCATTGTATATCGATCCTTAGCCTTATGCAAGCAAAGAAACTTGATTTACACAGAAAAAAATAATAATTTAAATTATCCATTAATTATAAGAAAATTATAGTATTGTTTGAATTTATTTGAATACAACTACTGACCAGTTTGAATTTGTTAACTCCTATAAATTATCTAACAATAACTTTTTAAATTCTAATTTAAACTGTTCAGTAACTGTTTTTCATAAATTAAAACTGTGACATAATTTTGTAACAGTTCATGAACAATTTAAACTATTAATTTTTCTATTCTGTAAATCAAGTTTCAGTACCTGTCTAAGGCTATGGACCAATACGCAATGAATTATAAAGATTTTAGGACCAATTTACAATGAAATGAAGGTTTATAACTGATTTTACAATGAAAATTGAAGGTTTGAGAAATATTGTACTTTTTACCTTGTTTTCTTGCATTCAAAGTGCCCCAGTTTTAGATTAAAAATCCACACCATCAGCTATAGTATTGTAAATATTGTATGACTAAACTAGGATTTATTGAAGGTTGCTATACCACTATTGATCAAAAGCACACGATTCCAAACAAGAAGTTGGTTGGGTTTCCTGAAGTTACATATATAATCCTTTTATTTTAGGCTGACACTCCTACTCTCACGCTCCAACTTATGTTTTTAACTGATGTTCCCGCTTTTATTTTAATAATAGTTTTACTTAAATATTTTAAAAATGAAACTTTTCTACCCTTACTTTTGAGGCACTTAGACCGGTCCCTAAATTCATTTTCTCATGCTCCATTGTAATATTAAAAAGTAAGAAGAATGATTTCTAATAAGTTTATCAAAAACTAAATTAAATAGGCTTTTCCAACTAAACAAAAAATGGGTAAACAAGATAAGGTCCATTTTGACAACCAAATCCAGCATACTTCTACACATAAAATTGCCAAAAGTTCATACTTGAAAAGTCTAACCACTGCCAAAAATGATAAGGCTTATTCAATTTAATGTGAGTGCAAGCAAGATAACAATTAGGAGTATCAAAATTGGCTATGTTGATCAATGTAGTATAAAGTGTGTGTGTGTGTGTGTGTGTGTGTGTGTGTGTAAATACTTGTCTATTATAATTTTCACCATATAAAAATAAGTAAAAACATATATTTAACTTGATATTTGGTATATGAGTTCTAGTTTAAATGATCAAGATATGTTCATTTAAAATTTGAGAATTGATAATTGCTAAAATGGTGGTAAAAACTTTAAGATTGATAAGGAGATGAAAATTTGAACCTTAGCCAAAGGAAAATTCCTCACAGCCCAAACCCATGGGGTCTCCTTGGTATAGCCATATGAAAACCACCTACTATGTTAAATACGATAAGAAATAAATGACAAAATAAACAATCAAAAGTGACTAATAGGGGAAGAAAGCAACTTGAAATCACGACTGTAAATAGCTAGTAGTTGGTGCGTATATATACATATATACATAAGTTTTGGTAGGTATATCAATCAATTAAAGCTTCAAACCATGTACATATTTAGGTGCACAAGGTAGCCACAAAGTGTATTTATTTTCATAATTGTCTTTCAAAGGCCCGTTGTGTGTGAAAATTATTTAGTCAATTCATGACTATTAACTTTGCTTGTTGACATGACATATATTGTTTCATGTTTAAACATGAGCCTTTTGATCGGGACTTGGTTTTGAACTTGTCACAACTAAAAAAATTGTAGCACATCTTTTGATTCAACACTATTATCTCCATGTAATTAGAGTTAATTTGAATGGTGATTAATCTAAAAGGTTTCTCAACTACATTTAAACAAATCGGTGCAACTTCCAAACTTCATTTTCATATGGGGACTCAATCACAAAAGCGATTTAGCACTCTGTATATAAATATAATATGAACGTGATCAAATTGAAAAGAACCAACAAGATCTCACTGATGTCGATTTCCCAAATTAATATCTCCAACCATCAATTTGGTTTGAGTTCACAATCCACAAAAAGCACATAACAGAGAGAGCCCAGAGGCTTCAAACTCAACCAAACACTTTTCATTTTGTTATTCCTTGCAAACACCGATGTACTAATACAAAAAATAGGGGTGTGCCCAATAAATTGCTTTCGGGGGCAATCATGTAAAACATGCATAGAACAAAATTCCAAATGACACCTAGAAAATCCTTATGAAAATTCTCAAAAGGCCCACTTGGGGATAAACCAATAGAACCAGGGGCAAAAGTGGAAAATTGCTCGATGTGGACATAATGTTGGAGGCTTTGGGGTTGTGGGGTAGGTGTGGGAGTAAAAGAGAAGTTGCATTGTCTTTTTTTGGGCCAAAATACCTAAGTGTCCCTTAACTTGCCCAACTCAACACGAGTTAGTCCCATACCTAGAACTTGTTCTAAAGTTAGTCCTCTAACTTGGCAATTTGTCATGAGTTAGCCCCTCAAGCCACTTGAAGCACAACGTTATGTCATTTACCTCGTCTTATTTTTATCGCAGGTCTTTCGCCCTTTTACTAGTAAGAGGTGTTCAACTCAGGAGTAGAACCTATTGAGGCTAGCCACATTAACATAAGTGGAGGAAATGAACTTATTCTCAATATGATTCAAATCTGGCAAGTCACTGTCCTTTCGTAGTCCATGTTTGGGGTTCAAATGAACTGAACCTCTCATTGAATAGTTCGAACTTAAGTCTTTTTTTTAAGCTAATCCTGACAACCTTTGATCTGAGCTTTAAACGGTATTTTTAAGTTCAAACTTTTAATAAGCCAAATTTTGAGCTACATTTCAAATTCAAACTCTTAACAAGCCAATTTTCGAGCCTAGTACTGTTCAATTGAAACTCCTACCAAGCCTAACAAGCTTAATATGTTTTTAATATATAAGAAATATTAATTTTATTATTAACATAGCTAAAACCTAAAATTCTAATTTGTATTCCTCAAATCGAGCTCAAACTTCAAATCAAACTCAAAAATCAAATTAAGCTCGAATCAAGCTCAAATTGAGCTTTGAGCTGAGCCTAAACATTTTCGAGTCAAGCTCAATCCAAGCTAATTTCTAACAAGCCAGGCTTCGAACCTGGTGTGATTAGCCTCGACTTGGCTTATTTGTCCCTTAATCTGCATTACTCAAACATCCACATTTTTCATTAAACAAGGCATTCTCATGGCACAAACTTGACCATCATTTCCTAATCCATCCAACATCTCGCACATCTTAAGCATGTTAGGATGATCATATTTGTTATCCTCTATAACAAGCGCCTCATTTTCTTCCTCCGTTGCGCTACCAACACAAGTGATGTATCAACATAATGTCAAGAACCGACATTAGAATCGAGATGGCATTAGATATAAGGATGGTTCAGTCACTACATAACACTAAGAAGTAATATAAGAGCTAAACCCAAACTAGAAGTGGTTGCACATTTTTCAGTGCCATTAAAGAATAAAAATGATATAAGCAAGTTCAGGTAGTTGAATTAGTGTCATTTTGCTTGAAATTACTGCTATCATACATAAACTATCACCTCTCACAAAGGTTGTTCAATGTATAAACTATACATCTCATATATATATTGCTTCAGAGTTTGATAACATATGCAACATTTTGGTACACCTATAAAACTCAGGGAGATAACATCTTGGTGGGAAAATTGACAAACCATCAAAGGTTGCCAATTGAACCACATGTAAAATACAACAACTATTGATTATGACACATGGAATAGAGATTTTGAGGTGAGAAAGTGAATGCAAAAAATACACATCTTGTTTGTACATTTTGTTAGCCAACACATGGAGGGTAAACACAAGAATGACGAAGGTGTCGCTCTAAAATTGCCGATAGCTTTCTGCCCTGGCTTACCTCTTATAATGTTGTATCTATAAGCCTCATCACTGCTTTAATAAGCTGGCCCCGCGGCCTCTAAGAAAAAAATTGACCACCAGCTTGCACACATTCTATAAAAAGAGGCAAGTATGGAATTGCCACTCTCAACAGATCTATAAGAGCCTTTAAACAAATGGAAGATTTTCCATGCATTAAAATCCTCATCCCCTTCATTCACCAAACCATCGACAATGAGCAAGGTATCAACATGCTTCAGAGAATCAGCATTAGCTTGTTGTTCTCGATCATTGGGATTATCATTACTACAATCGTGGAGAGAATGCTAAACATCACCAGGAAAAACCCAGAGTCGAGTTTGCTCATAGCGTATTCTAACATTTCGCAATATTTTATCATCGGGTTCAAAGATTGGTTCACGTTCGTCGAATTGCAAAAAAATTTTTACAATCAAGTTCTAAATTCAATTACAAGTTCAAAGATTAAAAGTGGGAGATGACGACGCTATTAAGGCTAATCATTCAATTTATTATGATTATAAACTGAATTAATCGAACTAAGCCTCTAAACCGAACCAAAATATTTTGTTCGGCTTGGTTTAAAACTGAAATAACTGAAAAAAATCACATCCAAACACAGTGATACACTTGTAACATAGAGAAATGTATGTGGCTTAAATAACTACATAGCAAGAAATCATGGACTATTATGTGGTTTGTACTTATCTCACAGCAAAACATAGCGATGGAGGGTAGAGGCGAGTAACGGTTGCATCCAAGAAAGATGTTTAAGGGGTGGAGGCGAGTGAAGGACGATGCTGAAGGCGAGTGGAGGGCGAGGCCGCGAGGGCAGACGGCAGGGATGAAGGCGGAAGCGAGTAGAGGGCAAGGGCTGATGGTGGGGGTAAGGATAGAAGTGAGGTCTGATAGTGGGGGAGAATGCGCAGGGGAGTGGAGGGTGAGGGCAAATGGCGGGGGCAAGGGCAGAAGCGAGATCAAACTACAGGGCCAAGAGGGGAGAGGAGTGGAATGTGAGGGCAATTGGCGGGGGTGAGGGTGGAGGCAAGGTCGAAGGACGAAGTCGAACGATGGGCGGAGGAAGATGATCTTGTGATGGCAAACCCCCAAAAGAAGCCATCAATCTTCCATCTACCTTCCACTGAAACCCTCATCCTTTTAAACCTGTCATCTAACCCACCAAATCCTCAAATATGATATAAAGAAATTTTAGTTTTTTTAGTTATCGAAATAACCGACACTTATAACCAAAATTGAACTGAAACTGATATTCTCTCTATTTGGTTTCAACTGAAACCGAAGAAAAAAACCAAATTAACCAAACTGAATTTCTGATTTTTTTTTTGTTTTTCAACTTTTTCAGTTTTAACTGGATAATGATCACCCCTAGACCCTACGCCTTGTCACATGCCGCTTCAAGTTGCTTAAGGGACTAACTTGTGACAAATTGCCAAGTTGGACTTAAATCAAGTTATGGTTGAAGGACTAACTCATTTGAGAAGGACAAGTTAAGAGAACTTTGTGGTATTTTGGGCCTTTTCTCCGTTATATTCTCAGCATGTTTTCTTGGGTTTCTGCCTTGCTGGAACAATTCCATATGAAATGAAATATCATAAATAATTTTTTTTTTCAAGTTTCAATGAGCTAACAATAAAGAAATGGAGAGCTGTTGGTTTATTGGCACAATACCCATAATGTTTTGCGGTAAGGTTATAATTTGAAATCTAAGTAAAGCAGAAGCTTCTCACCTTATAGAGTAGACGATGCATTAAAATATCTCTTATAATCATTTTATGATGATATAATTTTGTGTATGACAGAAAAATGGAAATAAGTGCAACTTTTTTTCAATATATAGTGTTAATGTTTGCTGTACATTTATGATAAGTGTTAAAAGTAGGAAAAATATCTAAAGACAGAGAATTAATATTTTGATCTCCTTGTAAGATTGGTAAAGTTTAAGGCGAATCACAAAAATAAAATGTGTGACCAAACAAACTTTTAATAACTTGGGTGAAAATGAAAATTGGAAAAGAAAAGAAAAGGCAAGTGGGAGGTGGGCGAGGCAAAAAGGAGGAGTCTGTGGGACAAAAACAAAACAAAATGTGCAGGGCAGGCATCGCAAAGAGATAAAAACGGCGACGGTAGCTGCGTATTCGCACGCACAGTGCCAGCTGGTTCCCTCTAATTCCAGCTGTGCTCACAAATAAAACCCACCATCCCTCTGTACTGTGCACCCCCACCCTCCCTTTCTCTCTGTCCTATTTTCAAAAAAGTATTTATTTTTTTCACTCATTTACTCATGAATAAAATATTTACTGCTAGTTTACACCGCTGTCATGTCATTTATTAGGCTCCATGTTGTTTTTACAGCACAGTGAATTTAAAGCTGGCAACCAATAGGAGCTGCGCCAAGTCCAAATTCCAACCTAGAATATCTCACCACTGAGTCAGATACACATATCGATGCTATGGCCTATGCGACTGCTAGCAATGTGTGATTTTACAAAACTAATGATATGAAGTAACAAGACAGATTAGGGATAAAATGCTGAGAACTTCCCAAGGATCGATTTTGAAATATCCCGTCAACGTTTTGATGAATTTCAGTTAGCTCCTTAGTGCATCAAGGCAATTCGCTAATTACATCTAATTTCCATACTAATTGCATTAATATAGTCTAATAAAAAAAAATCCTATATCATCACACATTCCTAGCTCAGTTAACAATGTAAGAAAAGATTTTATGTGGGATATCAGAATTTAAGTAGTGTTACATCTCAAAATATTAGACATCTAAAAGAGATAAAATTCTACCAATAACCTTTTAAAATTTTGTACCGTAAGCACTTGACCTATAGTTTTTCTTTAAGTTTTTCTGACTGATATCTATCACATATTTCAATGGCTATTGTATTCTACCTAAAAAAGTATACACATAAGATATCTTCATGCTTGGCTTCAAATTTGCAATATAAATGAATGAAAATCAACTAAACCCCCCAATATCTAAACGATGTATCTCACACCATCTTCTATTATAACAAGTATGTTATAGGTTTTGGTGTGTTAGATTGATTTTCCAAAACAATAAGGTGATGTTTGGACATGAATTTCTTTTCTATTTTTTTCTAAATATTTTTGATAAAATTTTAAGTGCATAATTTATTTCAAGCATGTAGAAAAACTTATTCTTTAAATTTTGGAAAACTTATGTTATAAAATAGAAAATCTTGGTTCAAATATTTTCCATCTTAACACATTAGTTTCTCAAAGTTTAGAAATAAGGTTTTCATATCCTTAAAATATGCTAAGCACTTAAACTTTTATTAAAGAAAATTTAGAAAAAAAAAAATTCACAACTAAACACCATCTAATTAAATTTGCATGAATTTTCAATTCTATTAATTTTGCAAACCCGTACTGTATGGGTCAAATTTCATAAATTTGGATTCCACGTTCATTTCACTTACTTATATTTTGATAGAAATGTTTGGATGGCTATGTAAATTCCAACATAAAGTATAATAGTGATCATTGTATATATTTAAAGTTTCAACAACAGCCCAATAAATAGCTAGTACTATATATTTATCCAGTTCACTTACATACATATTTTTGCAAGATATGATACAATAAATTCCTAAAGATTGTACATATTAGCAGCAAACTAGCAGTTACAACAACTACTTATGGAATTTCAAGCACAATTTATCTCTTCTGTTAATACTGCAGCTGACTTTCATGTAATAATACAATATTTTTAGTTCGTGCCAAAAACAAGAAAGAGAGGGGGGGGGGGGGGAACCGGAAATTATCAAGTGTTCGTGTACAAATATTTCGAGTGTATTTACAGAATTACAGTTTTACTTATATAATACGGTTTTGTTTATAAATTAGTTTTTTTTTCTTTCTTTAGATTTGAGAGTTGAGATGTAAATGGGTTGAGTTAGGCTGGTTTAAGTAATCTCAAAGCCTCCATATGAGTAAATAATTTTGATAGTACAGACATATTGAATGGATGAGTACTAGTTGTCAATCAATTTTAAGGTATATATTTATAATTTTAAGGCTTCTTTTTAAAATATAGATGAAAAGTTTATTTAAAAAAATTTACTTTCAATTTTAGGAATTGTTGACCAAATTACTTTATTAAATTATAGGGCTTTTCTTTTTACCTTTACTATGTTAATAATAACCAATGTTTTATTTTGAAAAATAATACATCATAAAAAAATATAAAATTGTGTTTAATTTATGTTAATCAATGAATGATTAAACCATTAACATGGTAAAGGTAAAAGAAAAAGAAAACAAATACATCGACTAAAGTGGAATCAACCAAAATTATATTAAAAAGGATAGTGATTAAAGTTGTGTTTAAAAGAATAATAATAATAAAGAAAAACAATAAAAATAGTTCGGGGACTAAGAGAGAAAATATAAAAATTTTATGTATTAAAAGTTTAATAATTAATTAATAAAAGTTAAGAAAAAAAATTCTATTTTACTAAAAAAAATAAACAAATCGTGGTGAATTACTATAATTAAATAATTATTGCGTTTAAGGACTAAAATGCATAATGGATCAAACTTAAGGTCTAATATGGGAAATAGATACAATGCAGGGATTGAAGCGTGTTTCACAAAAAAAAAAAAAAATAAAACGAGAGTAGGACAATAATGAGATAGACCCTAAAAAAAGCTATTGTCTTCCAAAAATCTAATCAAGCTTCCAAAAAAAACAATCGTGTCAAAAAAAAAAAGACATCTTTGGTGCATGAGTGCAACAACCAAAAAGGACAAAAAGGTCCAAACATTGTAGCCTGCTGCGAAATAAACAGTAGCCCTCCACGGTTTTTAGAATATAGCAGTAATATACTACTTAAAATATGTGTAAGTAAAATGAAATATGATTAGCTAGGCTCGTATCATCTTTGAGATTTTACGGGTAGACTAGAGACAGGTTTGGGTTCGGTTACGGTAGTAATTGAATGGTGTTTTTACCGTTTCGTCGATAAGTACGGCTGAGTGAAAGTAACGGAGGCACTGCTGATAGATCTGGGTCGTATATCTTTATTCAGAAGATTAACTGCAGCCGTACGATTCCGCTGGAGTTGACTCGACTTGATTTGACAAATCCACGGTGAGAGGCGCTTGTCATCACCTTGATTTTGAGCACGTGCGCTGACATTAGTTGGTATTTCTGGACTCCAATTTTTGGGGTCCCGCCGTCCAATCCAAGGAGCATAGGCAGCCGAATTCGGCTGGTGTGGGCTGGAGATGTTTTTGCGCACGCGAGGACGGAACGCTAATTTTCGTTTTTCCATTTAAATCTAGTTTTTTATATTTAACTAAAAATAATTATGCTATCTTTAAATATATTTTTATAAAAATTTTTTAATAATATTTTCTTCATATTTTTAAGGAATCTAAATCAAAAATCATTTTTTTATTTTACTGTAAAACAATTCTGACCTAGTAGAAGATAAATGAGACATAGATCCCAAGATGCAAAACTAGTTTGCATGAAAGTATAATACTGCTGTCTATTTTTCTAAAGAAATATGTTTGAATTGAAATTTTACTTGTGATTTTCTGTCATGAAGGAGGTGTTTTTATTTTAAATTTGACAACTGGAAATTTAATATCTATTGTGGACACTAATATTGTTATAGGCTTTTACACCAATTGCTCATAAAATTAGACAATTATGAGACTGAGTTTTGGATATTATGTTACTGAATACAGATACTTAACATATTATAATAGATATTTAACCATGACAATGAAATACTTCAACATCATAATCATATAGATTGCACACTCACTTATTGTATTTAGACACTTAATTTATCGCATAAGACATTCAATCACCATAACTAAACACTTGAATACTAAATTAAACACCTGAATGTCATATTCAAACATATGGACATGACATTCAAATCTATTATATTATACCTCCAACCACCATATTTAGGGGGGGATGTAAATCTCATTAAATAATGGAAAATGGACAAATACACCTGATATATCAGGGCAATTAAACAGCAAATCAAACGAATCCAATAGCATAAAACAGGATTCAACCAAGATTCTCCACAAACTCTAAGTGGCTTTCTCGTACACAAATATCAAAACAGACTCTATCTACAATCTGTTAGACTAACAAACTCTTATCCTAAAAGCATCAATTATTTTACTTATTGCAGATATGATAGACAATAGCAACAAAGGCAGCCCTGCACACTTTCCCCAATAACTTCTTGGCTTTACATGTATTTCACAACCAGTAGACTTTCTTTCTCCATTTGCGTGGCCCTCTATTCGGTCTTAACCATCTCATCATTCTAGCAAAAATGTCACGAGTAAATGAGCAACCAAATAACAGGTGGTTCTAACTCTCCTCACTTTGTAAACACAAGTAACATATGCTTGGTCCAGCATGACTCCCTTCTACTCATCTTATCTAATGTCAAAAGTCTATTAATAACTAATAGTCATAATATAAAACGGTGTTTTGGCATCAAGCGTCTGTTCCACACTACATCCTCCTATGGAACCCTTGTTTTGGTCTTACAGACTCATAAATATTTCCGCTTTACAAGACCACAAGGACCGACCGAATCCGAATCCCCCCCCCCCCCCCCCCCCCCCCCCCTCACTTCTTCACTAGCCAATCTTTACACCTAAGGATATTAATCTAGACCCATGAGGTTGTTGACACAGGTTTCATTGCCGAGAAGTCCTTATTCTTAATATAATATACATAAATATAATTGATCCATAGGTGGTTGTTTTAGAATGAATATCGTAAACAACCTTGGCAATAAATGGAGTTAGACACTTGGACACCACAAAAATAATAAATAAAATAAATAAATGAAGTTAGGACCTTTGTACCTAGTATAAAAATCAATGGTTTAATGTTTATTTCTACATATTCGATGCCTAATTCTTTACTTAACATCATGACACATAAGTTTCCAAATATGTTATTCTCACTATTGTCTTCACTTCAGTAGCCCATTGCACCTTTGTCACCCTCCACCCTTTCCGCCATTGATGCTACATCCATTATTCCACACATTATAGCAATTCTCTTTATAATAGGCCTTTATCAAACAGGATTTGATTGATTCAGGTGAAGGCAGTGCAATTTTAGAATAAATGATCGATGATAACAGCGGTAGATAGTTGCTCAACAACAATGAAGAAGGTAAAAATAAGAAGGTCTAGCAATGATGGTGCGTAGTCAAATATAAGGTTTTAACTCATCTAATAAGTGTTGTGAAATGTTTGAGCATATATTGATTAAGAAGAAAGCTTTTAAAGACTGGTTTAAAAGTTGTATCGTAGAATATTTTATAAACAAACAGAATATTCTTATCATTTAAATACCATAGCGAAAATATCAATGTTAAATTTGGCCAAAAGAATTCAATAGTAAAATTACCATTCCTCATAAATTGTAGTGACAAAATTGCCCTTGTCACACATCATGCTAATTCATATATGCACGCTAATTCGGTTTTCCTTTACTTGATTTGACCCCTAGAAAATCATTAAACATGTTTTGTCTTCACTACTTAGGCCCCGTTTGATATTAGTGTCAGCAATTAGCATTAGAGTTTTGAAAAAACTATCTAAAAGTAGTTTTTGGCTTTTAGCTTGAGCATTTTCATCTAAAACATTGAAAAAGTTATCTAAAACTCTAACGCTAATCACAAAAGATATTCTCAAATGAGACTTTAATCAATTTGAAAATGAGCAAAAAACTATACAAAGAGCACTCTTGAGGCAACTGCTACGTACTAGCTGCCATTTATCTTATTAACAGAGTTACTAAACTTTATTCCAACGCTGGCATTAATTCAACTATTAAAAGTTTAGCACGTATACTAGTAGTTAACTTACAGTTAATCATCTATTGGTTTCACTTTTCCCTAATTAGCAAAAATTATTCATGTTAGGCCATGTGATGAAATACAATAGTTATTACTTTTGTTCCAAATTGTATAAGCTAATTTCCATCTTGGGATGTCTCAAAATTATGATATATATTTCCTGAGGTAGTAGTAATAATTTGTTATTAAATTCTCTATATACTATTCTAAAAAATTGATATTCAAGATATAATAAAAAATTCTACGAGGAGAAAATTTTAAAAATTGTTAAAAAAATTCGAACATTGCCATAGACTATGGTCTCATGATCCCATTTGAAAACAATTTTTGTGATTAATATTAAAATTTTAAATAATTTATTAATAGTGAAAATCAAACTGTTAAAATTAAAAGGTAAAACTTACTCTTAAATAGTTTAATGCTAATATCAAAGGGCTTTGTGTGAATAAAACTGAGTTATAAAAGACGATAAAAATATTATTTCAGTCAATTTTCAATATGCTAGTTGATCGATCTAATAAATTATGTAATTAATTAGTTGTGTTGCGTGGAATCCATGTCGCCTAGTCTCCTAGACGTTGAACTTACAACAAAGGCGTGCAATGGGGCTCGGCAAGTTGGCTTGCAGAAAAATCATATACAAACCCTAATTATTTTGTATGAGAAAGGCGATTTGATTAGTCTAACCAGGTCCTGTCCTGGCCCATCAACAATAATAATCGTAGCTAGTTTGATTGCCTTCCTGTACGTAGAATGTTAATAGATCTTCCCTTACATACTTGTAAAGTGTATTTCTTAATACCAAATAATAATAATAATAATAATAATAATAATAATAATAATAATTAATCGTAGCATATATATGTGTGTATTCAATTTTATTAAATTAAGTGTCGTACTAGTAAATTTTATATGAAAAAGTCTGATTGAAAATAAAAAAAATGTAAACAGGTATATTTCACTAAAATTTCACTATATTCTTTTACTGCTCTTAATTCATTACAAGCTAAAGAGAGAAAAATATGAATAACTTAATAATGAATAAATTTATTAGATTCGAAGAGAATTGAACCCTCACCCAAGATAACACTCATCGAATTATATGAAAAAATATTGAATCCGTCAAGTATTTTAAGAAACAAAAAGGAAGAGGAAATTAGTATTTGAATGTGGCTAATTGAGGGAACCCAAAAATAAAAATAAAAATAAAGTACTACAATTCATCCTAATAATTATTAACATGTGGAAGGAAAAGAAAATTAATCATTTTGTCCGCTAGAAGAAATGGGTGCAGCCGATTGGCTGTGGCAAGATCTTGCGAGGCCTGGAGTGGACCACTGTTTTGAGTTTATTATTAACCACTTAACTAATCTCAATTTAGCCAATAACCATCTCACATAGTTAAAGGCAATTAGATGCATGCTAAACCATAGCCACTGGTGGACTCATCATGCCATGGCTGCTGAACTATTTTATATTCCCAATCCACAGCCCCTAGAGTCATGATCAAGCAAATACGTCACAGTCATGACTAATAATAGGGGCATCGAATTAAAAATTAGATTTAATTAGCCGATTAATTATCCACGCAACAAAATAGCAAACTTTGTTGTGGACACTTCTGTTTCTTTTTGGATTATCAATCTTAACCTATATATTTTTGAAACTTAATTTGCCACTTATCTTTTTTCTTTTCCTTTTTAATATTGTGAACGTTGTATTATAGCTAATTATATTAAGCGCATGTTTTTTATAAGGTTATCCTTATTCAATGACATAAGTATAATGAGGGCCATTCACTTATTTTACATGTTAGAAAGGATAAACTTAGAAGATGTATAACTCTAAAAAATTGACAGATATTTTTAAACACGAAAAATAAAAAGAGTGAAAAATATTATTGAACAAAGAGTATCTATTTGCTAAATTCATAGGGGCCATTCACTTAGTTTACATGTTAGGAAGAATAAACTTAGAAGATGTACAAATATAAAAAATTCACAGATATTGTTAAACACGAAATATAAAAAGAGTGAAAAAATATTATTGAAGAAAGAGTATCTCTTTGCTAAATTCAAGATGTAGCCACAAGTTCTTGTATTTTTTTTATTACGGAGGTTTATGACTATAGGGCATCAACATAATTTTGAAAAATTTATAATAATTGGGGATCAAATTCATTTTTTTTTATTTGTGAAAATATCATATTTATAAATTAAGCAGGAAAATAACAGGGTTTATGGGTGTATTCTAGTAAATATCCAATTGATTTGTAGGTGTGCTTGACTGTCCATAGGCATCTCTGAACTTGCCTACCAACCAATCAGCTGTCTCGATTTATATCCTTTTTCCGCTCGTGCCTCACCTTATAAAAGTAGGGCTTTTGTCATATGTAAAGCAGCCTGTCGCGTGTGGTGACAAATGATGATGATGATCTATGCGTGACACAGATTAAGTGTGTCCTTGACCCTTTTCCCCTAAAGGAATGTGTTGATGGTGTACACCAAACATATTATATACTTCATTCATCCGAAATTTTTTACTTTATTTGTGTTTATTATAGAATTTAAGAAATCATAAAAATATATACTTTTTTTCAATTATACCCCTACTTCTACTTTGTTCTTTTTCCTACGTACTACACCACCTAACCACCTAAAGCAGCCACTATCCCACATTGTCATCTTACACCATTTGGCACTTCATCACCTCCATCTCCCTGATTTGTCGCCTCGATTACGCCATTTGATATTTGATCTGTTGCCCTTATCTGTTGCCTTTGCATCCCCAATATGTCATCTCGCCTCCCTCACCCTAATCTGTCGCTGCCAAGTCCAAATCCAAACCAAACTCATTTCAAGATTCAACACCATTGTCATTGCCGACGGATAGATGTCACTTCTCATTGATGATTTGGCAAACTAACATATTACCGGATGAAAGCCCAAAAGTCGAAGGGATGAGTGGAGCCTCTTTCCCTCAATGTTGCCAGAGGAAAAAAGGCAAAGAGGCAGGACCTACTCGTCAACAATGGGGTTGTGACATGCTTAACGATAGTGGGCACGACAAAAAAGAAACACAACTTGGGCATATTGGGGCGGTTGGTGGCTTTGAAGAGACTAGACTCAACGATGAGGAGATGAGAAGAGAGGCTGAGTGAGGGGAGAGATAGTGTTAAGGAAATGGGTAGAGAAACATGCATATATTTGCTTTTTAGTGGGAAAAGGTAGAATAGTTATTTTGTTTGCTAAAACTTACCAAGAAAGAAAATGGTAAAAAGAATACAGGATAACCTAAAAAAAATGACATAGAAAACTTGAGATCAAGGGAGTAAATTTATTAGATAAATATCTGAAACTAAATATTTTTATTTTTGGTACTCAAAATCACCTTTTCCAATGTTATACAGTTACTATGAGGTACGTAGAGATGTTGATTCGGTTGGATTGGTTTGGAGCCGATCCGAATAAAATAATCTAATCCATTTTCTATTTTTTATAAATTTGATCTAAACCATTCAAATTACATATTAAAGTAGCCACTGTCCAACATTCACCGTCTCACGCCATTCACCACTCCATCACCCCCATCTCCTCAATTTTTCGCTTCGACTATGCCATTTGATACTAACTTGTCGCCCCAATTAGTTGCCTTCGTAGCCCTAATATGTCACCTCACCTTCCTCATGCCACTCTGTCACTGCCAAGTTTAGATCCGGACTAAAATTGTTTCAAGATTTGACACCATTGTCATCGCCGATGGACAAATGGCACTTCTCATCGGTGATTTAGCGAACAACAGGGGTGTAGCTTCTTATGGCAAGAGGGGGCAGCCGCCTCCCCTAGAATTTTAAAAATTCTTATTGCCTTATTGGATATGTAATAAAACTGTAGAAAAACTAAAGTCAGGTACCTATCTGAAAGTTTTGTAATTAATAAGGGGTTATAGTATATTTTATCCTTTTAAGGTCTCACACATTTTCTTCTTGAGTAAATTACGTGATAGTCCATAATCTTTAATTATTATTTCATTTTACTTCCTATCCTATTAAACATTCTGTTTTGGTTTCAAATGTATTAAAAACATTTCATTTTAGTCCTAAATCTATTAAAAATGTTTCATTTTGGTTCCATTGCATGAAATTTGTTAACTCAAAGTATTCGTCTAATAACAATTTTTTAGATTATAATTTGAACTATCCGGTAAGTGTTATATAATAAATTTAATTTATATAATTTTTTTTATAATTAATAGAAAATTGAAATAATCATTTTTACTTTATAAATTGAACTCATTTCATTCACCAAAAAAACTACCAAATTTAAATTGAAAATTTCAATTTAAGTTAATTATTATAAACTTTCGAATTCCATGTGTCTATATATGTAACCTGTCCATTGAATTTTGAGTTGTAAATTTTTGAAATGAACTTAATTATTATAAACTTTCAAATTTCATGTGTCTATATATAAATTATTGATTGTAAATTCATATATGCTAACAACCTGCCCCACGCCACGCCATTGCCCCTGTGCTGCAAGCTTTATTTTTGGCTACGCCCCTAGTGAACAAGCATATAATAGGATGCAAGGCCAAAAGTCAAAGGGATGAGCAGAGCCTCCTTCCCTTAATGTTGTTGGAGAAAAAAGATAAAGAGATTGGACCTGCTTGTCAACAATAGGGTCATGACATGCTCGTCGACAATGAGGCACAACAAAAGAGGAGCACGACTTGGGCGTAGTTGAGGCGGTCAATGGCTTTGAAGAGATTGGGCTCAATGGCGAGGCGAAGAGAAGCGAGGCGGAGTGAGGGGAGAGAGTATGTTGAGGAAGCAGGTAGAGAGAAAAGTGTACATTTGCTTTTTAGTAGAAAGAGGTAGAATAGTCATTTTATTCGCCAAAACTTACCAAGAGATAAAATACTGTAAAGAATACGGGATAACCCAGAAAGGAAAATTGTGTAGAAAATTTGGGACCAGAAGAGTAATTATTTATTTATTAGTTAAATATCTGGAACTAAATATATATTTTTTTGTACTCAAAATCACCTTTTCCAATGTTATACAGTTGTTATGAGGTACTTAGAGATGTTGATTCGGTTGGATTGGTTTGGAACCAATCCGATCTGTTTTCTATTTTTAATAAATTTGATCTAAATCATTCAAATTACGTATTAAAACTGATCTGAGCTATTGAAATTATAATTAAGTTTTTTTTATTTTTATTCTAGCCATCCAAATTATAATTCAATTTATCCAATTTTTACAATTCGATTCTTTTTGTTAGAACTAAATACATAGTAATTAAAAAATATATATAACTTGAAAATATATGATAAAAATTGGTAATATTTAATTTTATACATAAAGTTAAGGGTTGGTTCAAAACATATAGTTCAAAACTAAACAAAAATGACCTTATATCTGTTAGGTTGACAGGTATAAGTATAAAATATGTATTATTTTTAGTTTGCTTGGTTTTAAGCTTAGGAACCTATAACCGATATAATAAAAAAGTCAAGTTTGATCCAATGCGAACCAAATGACTAAATAACCAAATTATTTTATGTAATCCAAATAATCCATTTGGACAATTTCATTTTATCCAAATAATGAACACTCTCCAGATGTGCTTATAGTATAAGGAAGGAGGACATCCAATTTGTTTGGGAAATGAAAGGTAACAGAACCAGTACAAATGACATTTTATCATGATAGGAAAAGGGAGGAAAGATCGAACCGGCAAGCCGGACTCGGTCTCTTTGCTTCTTTGCCACATTTGTTGCTGTGTTAGGCAAAACAAAATAGCTTTTAAATAAGATATGAACCTAATAAAAATGTTTATTGTATATTTTAAACCTTCAAATTTGTTAAATTTATACACTTATATTGTCAGTTGTAGTACTAGACAGTAAACATAATAGCGGAAAGGATAGAAGTCAACATCCAATCCTCTTGTTAACTTCATATTTTAAACCTTCAAATCTGGTAACTTTATTTAGTAACCCTTTTCTAGTTAATAGTAGTACTAAAGAGCAAGCGCATTAATAGTGGGAAGATAGAAGTCAAAACCCAATCCTCTTGTAATTATGCTTTCATATGGTGGCTATGATTGTATTTTTTCGCTAATGACAATACCCTTCAATCCCGTTACAATAGAATTGATACTAACAATTAGCTAACAAGATGATAAACTGCTTAGCTGGAAATCAATTTATTGAAATAAGGTCAGTGTTTTATTGTTCAGAACTACCATATCACAGGTTTGAATATTATTGACTTATACATTGAATTTTTTTTCCCCTTAAGCAGTTACAGTCTACCTAGACTAATTAAATCATATATTTTCCCTTGTACCATAGATTATGGTAAAAATTTAAATACTACGGCAAAAATACTAGATAAACACTCAATGTTTGCCCTCTGCCTTAATTGTGTATTCCGACATTTATTGTTCCAATTAAACCACTGATATTAATAAACCTGACCAAATCGGCCAATATAGCCTTTGAATATTGTGCCAATATCACCACTAGACCGTTATATAGGTGGAGCATGCTGTTAAATTAATGTAGGCATATACCATTAGAGTAAATTGAATAAAAAATTCCTAACCTTTAATTATTGTTTCATTTAATCCCTAACTATTGAATGTTCTATTTTGATCCTAAACATATTAAAAAGTTTTATTTTGCTCCTAAATTTATTAAAAACATTTCATTTTAGTCCCCATTTGATGAAATATGTTAACTTAAAATATTTGTTTAATAAAAACTTTTTAGATCATAATTTAAACTATTCGGTAATTATTTTATAATAAAATTAGTATGTATAATTTTTTTTATAGTTAATAGAAAGTTCAAATCATCCTTTTTTTCTTTCTATAAATTGAAATTATTTTATTTAGAAAGAAAAAATAATTAATTTAAATTGTCTATTTACTATAAAAAAATATTAAACTATTTAAATTTACTAGAAGATAGTTACTGAATATTTAAATCAAAATTTTAAAAATTTATGTCAAATAGTTATTTTGAGTTGATGAATTTCATCTAATGAGGGACTAAAATGAAATAATTTTAATAGATTTAATACCAAAATAAAATATTCAATAGGTTAAGGATTACAACAAAATAACAATTAAAGATTAGATACTATTAACACAATTTACTCTATACAATTATAATGGACTTGATGCGGAAAATAATAAAACGACAACCTAGGTCCCTATCTAATCAATTTCAGCCTTGTCTCCTTGCGGGAATTTGCTTCAGACCAGCTTTTACAAGGTGCAATCATTTTAGATTTTCTCATCCTCCACACACCTTTCTTGTACATATAACTTCGAGTAACTCAATAGTTGAAAAACTCGTGAACAGTCCTAAGTACCGGGAAAAAAGAAGAGATGTTTTGTGAAACTTTACCACGAAATGTTTGTCTCCAAGAAACAAGAGCGACAAAGAAACAAAATAGTGATTAAGACGAATCTGGGTTTTTTATTTGTTATGCAATTATGGTTATACAAATTCCTTGTAAATACTTAATTTTTTTTTCTCATAAAAATGCGTACCCCCTTTTGTACTTTCATTGGTTCTTCTGCCTTCTCCAATGTTCATCTTCCAGTGCGTGAAGCCTTTTTTTTTTTTTTTTTTTGCCAGCACCAATCAGCAAAAGTCGTTCTCACAGCTACCATTACCGCTCTGGGCGGCCATCTTCTACAAGCAACTGGTAGCTCTTTGCGACAGATTCAAGTATTGGGTTTGTGGCGTTTTATATATGGTGGAGTATTGGTAGGTCGACATCGTCAAAAGTCAGAATCCCTGTTCGGATGGGGCTTTTTTGGTTCCGGACGGCGAGAAGAAGGTTGGCGCTGTTTTGGATTGATGGGCTTCCACAGTTTGGTATTTGCAGCAAGTGAAAAGTTGGCTTAATGCCTACATAGGTCATTAGAACTTCAAGTCCGAGACTTGAGCGCCACAATAGTTGCATGATTGACTATATCTCCAGCAAATTTAACGAGGAGTGAGTATGGATGAAAAGGGGCCAGATTTTGTTCGGGTAGCTCGAGTCTGAGCTTGAGTAAGAGTTTTTTGAGTTAGGTTTTTTTGAGCTCGAGCTGAAAATTAGACTTGAGTTAATTTCAAGTAGAGCTTGAGCCTACAGATGTTCGGCCCCTTGAGTCCTAAAGCCTAACAGGCCCTAGGTTTAGTTTATTGGGCTTGTTTATCATTAGGCCCCTTACACCCTTACCCTATGGCCTTAGTATGTCCCAGCCTACTCCCTCCCTTCCCTTTGTCGGCCTTCGTCAAACTCATCTCATCATCACCCTACTCCTAATCTCCCTCTAGACCACTAGTCTTCTCTTCCACGCACCACGCCCTTGCCCTAATTTGCTATTTAGCCTAGGGACCAGTGACGACGATTGCGTTGCGCCGACCACCAGGGACCAGTGTTGGCCACACTGTTGTAGCAGGGAGCACTGAAGTAATCCGTCGGAGTCGTCAGACACCTGAACCTGAAGCCATTGCTTTCGAGACACCTCAAGTCAACAATGACACCGAAGGCCGAAATCGCAGCTCCACCTGGTAACATTCATAAAATTTTCTTTAGGATTTTCTTGTCTAAGGTTCAAAACACAACTAGGGCTAAAAAATAGACTTGTTTGGGTGTTGTTGTTGGTCCAGCCCCTCATGTGGGGATGCCTCTAAAGCGATTCTATATGCGGTCTTAATTAGACTTGAAGAATTACTAGCTCATGAGTCAATGCTTACTCTCATCGACTGGTTGGTTTAATAACCATTCCATTTGACTTGAGAAGTCGATCACTAGTGAAGTTAATGGAAACAATGTGCAATGTGAGGGCATAATAAGTACTACAACACCCTATAATGGCAAAACAACAACTTTTTCTCTTGATGCAGTTTCCCCTTCACAAGGTAATGATAATAGATATTACAAAGATGGAAGATGTACATGTTTGAGCCGATTGTGCATCATTGCATATGTTGCAGAAAATAAGGTAGCAAATTCTTGGGATGAAATTAACTAGGCTTTGAGTGCAAAGAAGGCACAACTTTTGGATCAGAATGGATAAAACAGGACGGAGAGTTCAGGCAAAAGTGTGTGGTCCTATAGGACATTGTGAGGCAGTGCATTAGGTCTTACCATGGCTTTGTTAAGGGCACAAAATAAAATCTAAAAGGCATATAGCCCCATGGTTTGCAATACCCAAAGGACCTATGCTTTTGAATTTTGAATGTTCAGAAGCTCAGGTGGCAATGGATTTACATTTTGTGTTTTTAAACTTGTACATATTCAACTATTAAATGCATACAAATGGGATTATTCTTTCTAACATGCCTTAACCCATTTGTCTTCGTAGATCTAATTTCAAACACATAGCAAAGTAACTTGCAAGCATTTGAACAACTGTTTAGTATTGGACTTGCCCACATTGGATTTAGCCCTATAATCCAAAGCTAGGGCTAGTCCATGTTTCAATCTTGGAGGGTTGATGCTTTTGAGCAAAATAGTTTGATTTTCTCATTTCTTAAAGGAAAGTTACAAAAATCCTCCGGATGTTATTACCATTAGTTTTATTGTAATGAACTCTAGACATATGTATTTGTGTTCCTAATTATGGGAAGGAGTTTCCCCACTAAAGTTGGTTGGCTCACTTGTGGCTTTGTTTATGTTGCTTGAGAGTTGTCACTTTACACTTGACATGTTGTTATGCCTTTTCATTTAGATGTTTTTATTTAGTTGTAAAACTTGATATTTGAATTTGGTTTATTATATTTTGTCAAAGTTCATAGTATTTTTTAGATTTTTTTTTCCAGAAATTTAGATTTGTATTCGAGTATCGAGCCCTTTCGAGCCGAGCTTAAACCCACAAAATTCGAGCTCTAGCAACTCGAGCTCGAGTAGTATCGAATTACAATATGGCCAAGCTCTGGCAAGATTAGGCTCAACTTGACCAATTTTCAACCCTAAAAAGTGAGTGGCATAATTGATTGACTCATGTCTTGAGTCAACTTATTAAGATAATGCGAGTGGTTGATTAAGTGGCATAATTGATCCAAAGTGCAAACATATGTGGTTTTTGTTTTCTGCTTTTGCCAAAAATATAACAATGAAAACTGATTTTTAGTATTGGTTATAAAATTAATTATAATTAGTACCCATAATAATAATAATAATAATCTCTTTCAATTACTACTATTTTTGTTTGTCGATGCTCACGTGACTGGGCATATACACTTGAACACATATGCGATAGTACCATTTTTCCTTAAAAGTATTATATATAATACTAGTAATTATCTTTATTAAGCCTTTAAAACTTGTAACAGCCTGTGATTTTATTTATTTAGGACTCAGAAGCCCAAAACAGTAATCATATATATTAGTATGGAGTAAAAAGAAAAGGAAAAAGGGTTAAAGAGCAGAAAGAAACCCAAGTGACATAGCAGGCATACTGTACTAGTGTCGGTAAAAGGCGTCCAGCTAGATGGGACCATCTTCTGACACGTGCTGCTTTCCCAGCGTGACAGCTCATAGTGTATCATAGGCAGGACCACCCTCTTTTTACCTAAATACTGGCAGTCGTATTTCCGGAATTAAATTAAGAAGTGGGGAAATTGAATTCCACGTTGTAGCTCGTGCTCGTGCTCGTGCTGCAGCCTCGTTTTTCCGCGTGCATTCCAGCTTGTTGATGGTCACGTGACTGGGCACGTCCATCGCCTCCATCCCATTGCTTGCTTTGCCATAATTATAAATCTACGCATCACACAGGTACATGGTGCGCAGATATTGCTTAGTGGTAAATTGATAATTTTAAAGTCAATTACGAAAAGGGTGATCTTCTGTTTTTTTTTTTTTCATTTAATCAAGGTGAATGTTAGATATACATATAGATTTAACGTTTTTTTTTTCTACATAATTTTGGGTGTGCCATTACTGTTTTATTTCAACACGGTTAAGATAATATATCACTTATGTTTAAGTTGTGGTGGCCACACTTTCACATAGAGATCAACTAACAAGTTGCGATTGTCGCTTAATTCCTTTCAAGTTTTGTAAGGCAAACAACTCATTTTCCTAAATTTCCTAAACCCCGCGTACTACTTGTACCTAAATATATTTGTATCTTACTTCTAATTATATATATAAAACAATCTAGCTGTATCTAATTAATTGCGTTAAATCAATCTCATATAAATTTACTTCCAAAAAATTATGTAGATGTAATAGTGTTCTTTATCCAAATTATCATCATTTAGGAACTTATTTTTGTTACTATTGTATTCTTTTTTCCTTTTTGTGTAATGAAGTTGTTAGCTTTCGAAATTAAGCGATTGTGAGGATGTCAAACATGGGGAAAAAGAAAGTTTACATACCTGCTTCTATCCTTACTGTTGGGTTTGTTAGCTTAAATTTCTAAATTTAAGAAAGTTAAAAATTTTGATTTTATTTAGAATTTGGTTCTTATTTTTTCTATTTGTTTAGGATTTGGGTTTCCTATTTTGTTGTTGTTTAGGTTTATATGTGACATATAAAAAGGCTTTTTGTGTTAGGTTTTGAGTATTAGAAAAAATCCAATGTGATGAAGAAGCAAGATGTGAGGGTTTCAGGAAGGAGAAGATGTTTGGAGGCCGGAGAGAGCTAAAACAAAAAGCCTTTTGTGATTCTCATATCTTTTAATTGTGCGAGAGCAAGATGTTGAGATTATCAATAGTGTGTAGAGGATCCATAGGGTAGCATGAGTACTAAAGGCATACTTCTGCTGTAATCTCTGTATTTTATTCGAGTGGTTTTCTCTCATCCATGGATATGGATTAGTTAAGAGCCGAACCGCGTTAACTTTGTGTGTTTGTCTCGTGTTTGTTATTTTGTTGTGCGTGATGGGTGATTACGAAATTTTCCCCAACAAGTGGTATTAGAGCTAATGGTTTGGTCTTGGCACGGTGGAACATATGGTGCTTTCTTGGTATGGCGGAGCTTATGGTGTGTTCTTAGCATGGTGGAGCCATAGGGAGTTGTCTTAAGGATATTTGATAATGGTTGCAGAGTGGTACCAATGGCTCAAAACAAGTCTAAAGATTGAAGATATTATTTATGTGTGTTGATGCTTGTGATGTTGATATTCGTGATATTCTATTTGTGATCGTTTTAGTTCGTAATCGTTTGCGTTCATTGCTGTGTTCGTGTTTTAGTGATATTTGTAGTGTTTGTGTGTTGTGATCATGATCGTGTGTTCGTAATGTTGATCTTCATGGTGAAGAATTTGAGCAAAGGTAGAAATTGTTTGGTTGGTTGGCTCAAATTCAAAAAGGTTAAAGATTTTAATTTTGTTTAGGATTTGGTTTTATTTTTTCTATTTGTTTAGGATTTGAGTTTCCTATTTTGTTGTGCTTTGAGTTTGTATGTAACCTATAAAAAGGCTTCTTGTGTGAGGCTTTGAGTATGAGAAAAAAACTAATGTAGTGAAAAGACAGGATGTGAGAGTTCCAGGAGGGATGAAAGGTCTGGAGATCATAGAGGGCTAGGACGAGAAGCCTTTTGTGATTCTCATATATTGCAAATGTATGAGGGCAAGATATAAGGATTATCAGTAGTGCGTAGAGGATTCATAAATCAATGTGAGTATTAAGAGCATACATTTGCTGCAATCTCTGTATTTTGTTTGAGTGATTTACTCTCACCCGTGGATATAGGCTAGTTAAGAACCAAATCACGTTAAATTTGTGTGTTTATCTCGTGTTTGTTATTCTGCTGCGTGTGATAGGTGATTGGAGAATTTTTCTCAACACTTACCTTGCAAAGTTTTGGGGACGGTATGTGTTCAGTTAATATTACAATTTTTAAACACACAATTACAAGGATTTCAAGAATTTTCATAGGTTGTGGTTGCTCGGTGGACTCCATCATGAACTTGAGCTCAAGTCAACATTTTTTTTTTTCAGATTTGGTTCCCCTACTGCTTTCACTTTAACAAATGTTTTATGAAATTTTGAGAGTTTGGACATCTAACCTCAGGCTTAGGATGCATGCATGTACCTAATATTACATGAACCTATACAAACCTGATAGTTAGCATGTTATATTTAAAATTCCATTTTTATTATAAAATATCATATTCACTTTATTTTATCATATTTTTAATGGTCAATTGGCATCCACTTTTTAGGAAATATACATATAAATATAAAATAATAATTGATTGACGGATTGTATCCACATATTTGGGGGTAGTACAACCTTTAACCCGTTTACTCATGGCCAATGTGTTAAATACCGTTACTGCTTGGTATATCACATCTCAAATTTTTAAGATATACCGCATGGTATATAGCGCCGCACACCATTACCATTTTCAGTTAGAATATTATTTGAAGATGACATAAATTCAATAATTTTGTTGCACATTTTATATGTATTTTAATTTTTCTCATCATAAATTTTTAAATATAAATAAAATATATATGATAAAAGATTTTTTTTAATACAAAAATATAAAAAAAATGTTATATATAAAGAAAAATAAATAATACTAAGAAAGAAACTAATTTATTGATATTAGGGAAAAAAATAATACTTTAATAATAACAATACTTTTTCTATTACTACATTGAGTTCCTAGGTGGCTTAAAGTAACTATTAAATTTTTATGTTAACTAAGAAAAGTAGCCAAAAGAATAAAAGTAAATATTTATTTTATGATATGGGTATTAATTATATTGTAATGTTTTATATTTATGATATTTTAATGTAAAATGACAAAAAAAAAAATTCTTACACACATCCACAAAAAATAAAATACCGCGGTTTTTGGATAAAATGTACATAAAAAGTAAGCGGTATGTGAAATACCATGGTATACCGAACAATAAATGATAAAGTGTAAAAACATTTGTACTGCGTACTGCTTATTACTACGGTATTTAATTTCATGCTCATTGCAAAGATACAAATTTAACTAAACTCTTCCAATCTTCCCAACCCCTTCCCACGTGCGTTCCTAGAAAAGTTCTTTTTCCAATGAAAGAGTAGCATTATAGGAGAAGTTACAACTTACAATTTGCCCCATCTACTTTTAAAGACTTATACTTGCCCTCTGATTTTTTTATACTGTCTGATAACAACTTCTAAAACTATAATTTAAATTATATGACAATCATCTTACAGTAATGTTGGTCTTTCTAAAATTTTTTTAATAGTTAATAAAAAATTTAAATTATCAATTTTTTCTTTATGTAATTGCATTTTTCTTTTTGTAAATGTATGTCGGTATTTTTTAAATGTCGGTTAGCTATGTAAAAATATAAAAAATCTTGAAATTACTAGAATATGGTTATAAAACAGTTTAATTTAATGTTTTAGAAGTTGTTGTTGGACACTATAAAGGAAGTAAGAGGTAAAGTGTAGATTTTTAAAAATAGAAGGAGAAAAATGTAGATTAGATCAAATCACAGTGAGGTTTTTGTAATTTAGCCAACATTCTATCAGGTTTACATAACTGCATTAAATTCCCCACAAACACAAAATCGGCGTGTTAGAGGCTATATCGAGTCAGTGATCTACACACATATCTGGGCTTCGGAAGGACCCAACATTATTGGCCCAGTACCACTACCAATTATTCCAACCCGGTCCACTGAGCCAGCTTAACCTCGAAACTTCACAAAAATGTCGGCTACAATGCTATACGTAGTACTTTCCTTTTCTTACGAAGTAAATAAAACTATTGAACATGATATTTTTCAGGTGCTCATGGAATAATTTGAAGATCATACAGAATATGAAGAGGATTGAGCAATGGTGGTCATAAGAACACTCTTTAACCTCATTCTTCCGAACTAATTTCTGTAATGTCGGACACTTTCATTGGTTCTTAACTTGCTTGTGTCACAGCAGTCATGGTGGCAGAGCTCTTTCAAGCTGCACTGGGTGAAAGAAGTTTTTGGAGGGTGACTTCATGAATATCTACCGATTAGTCTTTGGCTTGAAGTAGTCCTGGCCCCTGGCCTTCGTTAAGGAACTGGGAAATGAGAGGCATTAGGCAGATCTTATTCCGCAGGTAGATGTTTCAACTTCCAAGCCAGATATGCATTGACCGTAATTGTCCTGATGGGAAATGTCTGGCTTTGATAATACAAGCAACATAGCCATGGTTACTTACAAAACCAAAAAAGGGCACCACCAGCAGCAGCAATATGAAAACAGAGAGTCCAAAGTGATGAAAGGAATACATTAAGACCACAAACCACAAATCTCCCATGATGACAAGATGCCTAAACCATAGTGACAAATACATCTATCGCATAGTGGATGAAGTCGTCCCCTTGACTCGAATTTTGAGACACGATCAGAAGAAAACTTGAGATGCAACTGGACCATCTTGTATCTCAAGTTTTCTTATGATCACGTCTCAAGATTCGAGTCAAGGGGACGATTTCATCTACTATGCGATAGATGACGATATCAAGTCTGAGCCTCCTTTTGTTTTGATCCCATGGAGAGCTCTCGCAAGGCTCAAAAACACAAGCATCATCTTGTTCCAAGTTGTTCTCCAACACAAACTGGCACCATCCCACTGACATGGCACACCTATGCCTGTTCCTTGTCACTTTTACAAGCCATCTCTTCATGTTTGGAGCCACTCTCAGCTCAAAATATTGAAGCTCCTCCGGGATATGCTGGGAAGCCCAGTCTTTAGGAATGTTCTGCAAGCATAAATTATTAGTAATATTCTAAAGTTACTGGCCGATAAAACCCAAAAGAAGATAAAGACAAATAGGATTAAATTACCAAAACGAAGCACTGCGTAACATAGGTAGCCTTCATAACCAAATAGAAAGAATTCGGCCTAGGAGTTTTGTAATTCACGGCCAATCGCTTTGTTTTTATCTTCTCCTCCTCTGTTACTGGTCTTCGGTTTGAGAGGACGTACTTTTTGTATGGCCAACAGCCACCTACCAGGTCTTTCGAGTCATCTAATCAGTTCATATAACAACGGTATGAATAAACCATTTAACAGTTCAGAATCAAAAGACATGGAAACAGCGTTAGCTGTTGCTTAAGACCTTATTATTCAACAGAGATCACAAACCACCTTCTTCTTCTTCTTCTTCTGCAATTCTGGGTGCAACACTTGGAGCTTCCCTCTTCACCTCACCTGCTGACCTTTTTCCCATATTCTTCTCCTTCTTCCTCCCGCTCCTGGTACTGTCCAGATCCTTGGAAACTGGACCTTGTGCATCATTCTCTGCAGCCTTTCTCCTTCCGTTTGATGCAACAGGCTGTGCAATTCGTTTCCTTTTTCCTCTTTTCTTGAGATTATTGGGTAGGACATCTTTTCCATCAATCTTGGTCATGTCAATTATGTTTTCAGCTTCCTCTCTCACTTCCTTGTGTAGACTACAAATGCCATGTGAGCAGGCCATGGTATGCTTCTTGACAAAATATGATCCCTCACGTTCACAGCCACTCGCATCAAATATCACAACCCTGAAAGTTGAATTTCCAGCATATTGGAAGACGATGAAATCTGTCTCTTCCAGATGATGATCTTTCACAAACTCATCCCACCCCTTGCCGAGAATCACATCTTCATCTGTTCTCCTAAGACTTATCCTCCAAATCAAATCACTGGGACCTCGAAGAGAGACAGTTTTTGGTAGCTCCTCCTTGAAATTCCTCATGAACTTCCCGGGAATCCTCTGCAAAAAAAAAAAAAAACCAAAACCCAAGATGTAAACGTGCAGTTGGTCTCTGAAATCACTGCTATATATCAACTATTTTTTCCATTCTATAGATCAAAAAACTATCATTTAGCAAAGCCTAGAGTTCACTTTCCGACACAGCTTACTCATTATCGGCCCATTAGTGCGTGCAACATAAAATCATCACAAAGCTAACGGTTAATAGGCTTAAGTTGTTCATGCCTCTTCTGGTGTCCGAAGCACAATCAGCCTTTATCACAGGCAGGGCCATCCAAGATGACATTACTTGTAACCGGCTACTATGGGATGGAATGTGATGCTGTTGAACTTCTTCACTCAAGAGGAGATAAAAGGCATATCCAAAATCCCCATCGGCAATGAGGAAAAGGATGATGAGTTAGTTTGGGCATTTAAGCAACTCATCACGGAGCTAGCTACCCAGTCAAGCAAGGCTACCAACATCAGCAGAAGAAGCAATCCAGGACAGAAGTAGAAGTGTTTCAGACAGAAGGTACGTCTACAATTGTCTCCTCTCAACTTGGAGAAGTGTTGGAATTTAAAGTTTCCGCCAAGTGTAAAATCTTTTATCTGGAGAACCATGAAAAATTTTGTAGCCACAGCTTCTGATCTAGCCAAGAAAGCCATGACTTCTATTTGACAAAAAACAAAATGAAATCGTGGGTCTCAAACTGTGATTATAAAGGAGTCTTGGCATAAGAGCAAGGCCAAACATAGAACCAAGAAAGGAATTTTCTCTTTTTTGAATGGCCAAAGCAAAAAAAGTCTGGTATTAAGAAAATCATGGGTACAATACAAGTGAGGTAGAGCCAACAACAAAGCGAGAGAACAGAGAAAACGAAAGAAGGAAAGATAAAAAAAAACGGAGACCAGACCAGAGCCGGGAGGCCGAACCACAAAGGCTAAGGTTAAACCTACCACCAAACCCACGCGGGCCGGGCCGGGCCGAGCCGAGCTGAAGCTCAAGGCTTGGCGGAACTGAAGGTGCGGTCGAGGAGATACCCGAACACCACAAGACAAAGAATAAACGATCTAAACGTACAAATGCTCATACCCTTAAATCAAACGAAACTGAGTGAATTAAGCAAAGGCCGAAACAGCGGAAAGCAAAAGGGGATCTTGAAGAGCCTCCAAGACTCAGACTTAGCAGCTAAGGAGTTCTGAACTATGAGGAAACCACCCTTGATCTCTGAAATTGGTAGCAAGCTTGAACAAGAAGAGTTGAAGAAGCTAGAAGGAAGAACTCACCAGCTGTGTCCTGAAATCGCGGACCAGGGTCTTGAAGAACTTGTGGCTCGTGGGCTCGAAATCATTCCAGTACCTATGTTTCTCCAGAGCTTTGCAAGTCTCTCTCATGCCTCCCATCTCACAGATCTCCGCTGATCACTCTTGCTTTAGCTTTAGCCGAAGAAGAAACTACAATTTTGTAATTTTCCTTTTTATCTTCCCCGAAAGAAGGTTCAGCCCCCCAAAAGTGAGAGCTTTTCGTCAAGCACAGAAGGTGGATCCTTGAAGTTTCTTGCTTCTTCGGCCAAAAAAAAAAGTTTCTTGCTTCTTCTGCTATGCACTACAGTCGCTAGTCTAATCATCTCAATAAACTTTGCTCTACTTGCTTCTGAGAGTCCATTTGGTGAAGCAAACTCTGTTGCATTTCCAATTTGAAATGATAACCAGAAAAGAAATGAGAGAGGCTTTCTGTTTGAAGCCCATGTGAACTTGCAGAGACAGAGAGAATTGATGGTTTGACGGGGACATGTTACCATTTTAGGAAGCTCCAGCCTCCGAGTTCAATGGGTACACAGCCCGTAGCGTCTATAGTATATATCTTCTGTGTTCTGACTTCTGTCCTTTATTTTTTTTTTAATTTTTAAAAATATTTTCCGGGTTCCTCGTAGAAAAATATGCTTGTGACCCCCCTATTTTTTTTTTAATAAAAAAAACAAGTCCATAAGAAAATATATTTACATTTATAGAAATAAGAAATTGATAATTAAATTCTTAATTAATTATCAAAAAATTATTAAAAAAATTAAATTTACCAAAAAATAATTAGTATATTGTCTTGCATTTGTAGAGAATAAAAATTAATAATTTAAATTGTTAATCAATTATTAAAAGTTTAAATTTATTGAAAAATAATTATTAAATAGCTTAATTTACGTATTTTTAAAGAGTATGTTAGACCGTCCAAAAAAAAAAAAGTAAGTTTGGATTTTAAAAACTCAATGTTAAATGTGATTTCAACTAATAAAGTTAAATGAGATAACTGTAATTAACTAGGAATGATATTTTCATAGCTCAGCTAATAAAATTTTGAGTAAGTCTTGGGTAGGTTGGACGCATAGTGTGCGCCTTTGTTATTTTATCTATTTTTTTTTTGTTTTAACAAGTTTGTTCTTTTACATTTCTTCTTTTATTAGTTCTGTTCATTCTTTTATCTAATTTGTTCTTTAATAAGTATTGTTTATTTTTTTAATCAATTCTGATTTATTCTTTTTTATCATGTTTGTTCTTATTTTTCTATATTTCTGATCTCTTGTTTATAAAAAAAATTGTTTCAATTTTTTTATTTTTTTACATATATAAATTAACATAAAAGATATCACATAAATGAGTTTATTATAAAAATAGAAAAATAAATGAATATGAACGGAATATAGCTAAACAGAGAATGGAAGAAAAGTAAATTTGTTATTTTACCTTCGCTTGTAAATGAACAAATAAAAATGACTAAACGAACATGTTCTTTTTAGTTTTTTTTGTTGTTTATTTAAGTCAATTTCTTGTTCTTTTTAGTTTTTTTCGTACAATGTTCATTCTTTATGAATGAATCTCTTATTTTTTTTTAAGAAACCAACATGAGAATAAAAGACATAAGAAAATAAAATTTTAAAAAATGGAAACAGAATTACCCAAGAAAGAACAGAACAAAAAAAAAGCAACAATAAGAAGAAGGAGAAATGAAAAAAATAAAGAAAAAATGTTATATATTCTTTTATGTTATGAACCTGTTTTTTAAAAGCCACAAAAAATTAAAGCAGCAACAAAAGATTAAAAAATAAAAAATAAAAAGTAGACAAACTCGGAAAAACAAACAAGAATAAGACAAAAAAAAAAGAGAAAAAAAAGAGGATAAAATTGGGGCAAAAGGTTGGCAAATTCGAAAGAAAAATGAAAAAAACAAGGATTAAAACCGGAAAAATACAAATAAAGTTAAATAGGAAAAATAATGGGAATAAGATGAAAAAAGAAAAAAGAAAAGAAAAATCTGGAAGATAAAAAAAATAAAAAAAAAAGGAAAAAAGAGCGCATAGGAAAAACTTTAAAATATAAAAAGGGAGAAAACTGGGAAAAGAGATGCATAAATAGATATAATGGGAATCGAACCCTTGATGCCACTATTCTATCTGAAACACGCGAATCACTCAACCAAATGTGGCAATTTATTTGAAGCTTTGCATAGCTTGTATATGTACCGTCTCTGTTCTAGCACATATAAGCTAATCTGAATATTTTTCTGTAAAATCAGTACGTTTAAAACACCTCATATTCTGTTTGGTATTACTGTGAAAGTTTTGAAAATATTATTCAATGACAGTTTTTAACTTTTAATTTCAACAGTTTCTCTTCATCATTAAATAAATTATTCGAAACTTTAATTTAATGCTAGTTACAAGAAACTTATCCCAAAGGACTATTATGTTCATGGTGATGTTGCGTTACACTACAACAACTATAATTAATTCCGGTATCATTCACTCTATTCTTTAAGTTGATATCATATCTTCATTGCAGATATGATATTAATTTAAGGATGCAAAAAGATTTTTACAAGTACCAAGGAAATCCTTAGCCGAAATTAAGTGTCGACCGTCGTTGCCAATAATCAAACCACAATAAGCTTCTAAATTGGCTTTTTTGTCTCTTGTTTTTGTTGTACATCAAGAAGGAAAGGGAAGGAAAAAAAATAAAAATAAAAATAAAAAACACAAGGTAGATTTAGAACACAAAATGCTTCGTCCAAAACTTTAAACCCGCATTCGGGAAGAAACTGTACAATCAATCGTCTCCATACAAAGAAACGAGTATTATACTTATTAGAACAAGCAAGGAACTCAACCATTTCTGGGGAAAAGGAAAACCAGACATATGGACACCAAGTACTGTTAAGTGTAACTTGGAAGAACAACAATCTGCTTGCTTGTTGCAGTTCAACATTCTTCAAGGGTTCGGCATTCCTCTCTTGACACAAATTGTGGTCTTCCTTTCCTTTCGTTAGCTTGTGCTCCAGCAAACCTGTACCAGAAATAAAACAATGTATCTCCTGCTTCATATCAACAAGCTTCTTCCAGGTCAGAGGCAAAGATTCGTGTCAGAAGTGCAAACAAAAAGGTACGTGCACATTTCGTCAATGATCGTTTGAATTTGGTGCAGTCCTTGGCAGTGATTGTTATTTGTTCTTGTCTTGATTAATCAAGCCGAATGTGCAGGAACGGAGGTCCAGTTAGTCGATTGAAAATCCACCTGGATTCGAAACCATAAGCTTCTCTCCACCTAGTGGTAGGATGGATATCAGGAATTTCTATATGACCGACTACTTTCTGGTGCTCTAGAAGCAGCATTGCCATATGATTTCCAAACATCTCTCCATTGTCGCCTAATACCGGTCCTATCAAAGGGGTAGTTTGGAGCATCTGTAGGCACT
This sequence comes from Aquilaria sinensis, assembly GCA_005392925.1. Classification (NCBI taxonomy): domain Eukaryota; kingdom Viridiplantae; phylum Streptophyta; class Magnoliopsida; order Malvales; family Thymelaeaceae; genus Aquilaria; species Aquilaria sinensis. Next base: position 57,565 of record SMDT01001656.1, read on the forward strand.
CTTGATGTGCTTACACCGTGTTTCTTTTGCATATTCCTCATCTCCTCATCAAAATCATACTGGGAACGCTGCAAGGAGCAGGAACATCAGCACTATGCATCATATCTTGAACAAAACTAGAAGGCAACAAGATCAATATGATAATTTTATGCCAATAAGCGGCTGTCGCAGAAAAGAATGACAGGCAAACCACATCAACTTAACTTCCAAACAAAATCTGGAATCAGGCAGCCCTAAATTAGTTCACATTAACCAAAGGGAAGACATCTGGCCATTTAGTTACAGGGATGAATTTCAAGTTTTATTTGTGTTGTTAGAAGATATTAACTAGATCTCACCCCCACATAGAATCTATTCATACTCATACTGTATTTATCCTCCTCTATATACGAAGCAAGCCAGCATGGTGAACCAGCTTTAATAGACACTCTATTATAGCACTCTATTATAGCATATGATAAGCTAGTTTCTATTGATTGAACTTTAAGTCAATCATGGCTCTTTGAGCGAACACCCCAGGCTTACCCTGGAGGGAGAACCGCAAAGGAGACAGCACTTGATGAAACTTAATTGAATTTAGTTGGATTAAACAATTTCATATGACAAACCACCACCACCCCACCCCCCACCCCACCAAAAAAACACAACTAGAGGTAATCCTCTCCCATTCCTTAGGGTCTGTTTGGATTGAGGGAAGGGGAGGATAATTATTATGACTTCCTCGTTTGGATAGGAGGAAATAGACGGGGCAGGAGAATCATTACCTTCCCACTTCCCTCCTTTATACGTTTTTTTCACCCCTCCAAATTTGGGGAAAATAATCTATCGCTCCGCTTCTCTTCCCTTCCCTCCCCTTGCTTTATTAATCGAATCCAAACCTTCCCTCCTCGGTGAAGTTGAGATTCATACCAACAGCCTTGTTCCAATAACCAAAGGTCTTTCCATATGCATCCCCAACACAATATAGTGAGGCCATGTACTCCTTAAAACCTTACCCCATGTTTACACTTGCTTATTTTCATAGAAATACCAGGATAAAAGGTGAAAAAGTGGAAGGCAAAAAAGAAACAAAGATCTAGCATCCAAATAGCGATAAATGAGACCAGAACTTTTTCCTGTTTGACAAATGATTTTTTCTATGAGTACTGTTGAGAGAGTCATTCGTTCCTTCATGAAGAATCACATATTGCACAGCGCCGACTTGTCAGCAGCACTTATCCAAAATGTTCACTGCATTGCTAATTCAAGCTCTCCCAACAGTACTACAGCATGAATCTATCGCAGGTCAGGCTTGATTGGTGATAATTTTTCATGTAAGATTGTCATCTTTAAAAGAACAGTATTAATGGGCTGAGTTGGGGCAACCAAAAGCATCTATCCTTATTCAAGGTTTGCCTCTGCTAGAAGGGAAGTTATAAAAAAAAAATGGGCAAAATATCCAACAAGTGTAATAGTATTAACTGTCCAAGATCTAAGATGTTGTCTACAGAATGAAAGGAAAATATACATACCTTGGTTGGTTCTGAAAGTACTGCATATGCTTCTCCAATCATTTTGAACAGCTTGTCAGCATCCTTGTGAGCTTCTTCTCCTATCTCCTTCCAGAAACTGTCATCTCCATTGTCATTTCTCACCAAGGATTGAACAGCCTTTTCAAAGAAGTCTGTTAGAAGGGGACAACTGAAGTTGATCGACTATAAAAGAGAAGCAGATGTGAGGAACCTTGTCAGGATGATGTCTAAGTGCAGCTTTCCGATATGCCTTCTTAATTTCCGATGCTGAAGCAGAATGGTTGACTCCTCTGTGAAAATAATTGACAGAAGAGACAATGCATCGGCTATTAACAGTGCATGTATATTTATGGAACATATCATAGCAAAATGAAATACGAACTAGTCAGAGTTCATTCATAGATAAAAAATGAGGAGGTCATCTCCACTGCCAAGATCTAGCTCCAAGTGTTAACCAGTACAGAAATTAGAAAATTGACAATTTAATGGAAGATGACATGTATTATTGGGAATAAAGAGAATGTCCAGGAGATTGTATTTTTTCAATTTGAAAAGGCTGGGTAAAGTAAATGCAAGAGTGGAACTTACAAGATGAGGTACATATCTAAGGGCAGTTCTCTTCTAGATGCTTCTTCTAGCTCAGAAAGATGCAGACGAGCTTGTCTTATATCATTTGCCAAGTTCATTGATCTATCAGATGCTCCATGTTGACTGCTCCTCTCTTCCATTTTCTTGGAAAGAAGGTGAATTAGCCTCTGAAGATCAGTTGCTGCTTGATCATAATCTCTAATCATCTCATACAAAGTGGCTCTTCTAGAAATTGCCTGCAGAAGTTTGTGCCATAGAAATGTTCAAATCAATATAATTGACCCCCAAAAAAAGAAAAAGAAACAATTTTTGCATAAGATGTCCTCTAAAATTTTTTGTTAGTTTTCCTCAGTAAAATCTAAACAGTGAATTTCAACAATAAAAGGTCCACCTCAATGAAGGAAAACATGTATATTATACAATTTTTATAAGAATATAAACTACACCTGTAACTGTAATAAGTGATGAAAACTAACTAAACTTAATATGAACAGTAGAAGTTTATGATTTAACTCCTTGGTGTAAACAAAACCAACTGAGCACAATCATTATCCAGATACCAGATAGCTCCGAGATTTTTTTTTCATCACTACGCATTAAACATGCTAAATTTTAAATTTTCTCCTAGTCAGATTCCTGGATAGCATGCCCTGCCACTTTTCTGTTTTTTATTTCCCCTAAAAAAAGATGTCCCAGCATAAATTACATTCTGCACCAACACCAGCCGAAAGTTTTTACTCAGACACCATAATTACACAAGATGATGGAAAGCACGACAGTTTGAGAAAACCTTCATATAATTTCCATCAAATGCTATAGCCACACTGCAATCGGCAATAGCATCAGTAATTTGGCCAAGAGCTTTATACGCAGCAGCACGATTGCAGAAACAAATAGCAGCAAATGGACGTGATTCCACACTGCAGGATATTGCAGCAGTATAGTGTTCAATAGCTTCTGCATGCCTTCCAGCTTGAAATGCTTCATTCCCTGCTGCCTGTGGTTAAAAAATTACAGTTAGACCCCGAAAGAGCCTTCTGTGACTTGAAGGGTATCAAAGTTCATTATGAAAATATAAGCTGAAAGCTTATGTAAATGAAGTAAAAAGAGAAGTAGGAGAGTAAGAGAAAAGAGGGTGGAGAAATAGCTGTATTCAACATAAAGCAAAATGGCAGAGGCTCAAAACACCTTATGCTGTAACAGCTGACGTACAGTAGCAGCTAAAGGAATTGCTGATTCTATGGACTTGCTTCCATCCCTACACACAACAAAATAAAAAAGTGAAGTTATTCGCTATAATTAAGAGTGAACACTTTGATACTGAAAAAATAACTACAACTAACCTTAGGACTGACTGCAGTTCTTCCTGTTTCTGCAATGATGAAATTGCCTCTTCCAACCTTCCCAGATAAAAATATGATTTAAAGATGAAGCAGCAGCTCCAAACTCTGAACTTATAATCCTTCGGGCATGCAGAAGAATCTACATTTGATAGTTCTCTGCTGGCATCTAATAAAGGAGAATTCTTTTCAGCTGAACCAAGTGTCTGCTCACACAACTGAATCACCTCTTCATATTTATGCAACTGCTAGTTGGCACAAAGTTCAAAATACTCTCTTTTAAACATGAATACTAAACCTCAGGAAAAACAGTAAAGGAATAAAATTAATTAATGTTAAAAAAATAAAAACCTTGAAAAGAGCTTCTGCTTTCATTTCGAATAACTTTTCAGAGTGCAAGCTTATCTGCAAAGCTTCATCAATTGCTTCCAGGGCACTTTTAGCATCATTAGACATTCCCCTTTGTAAGAGCTCAGCAGATCGGGACATACATTCAGAAACTTTCTGCCCATAAGTGAAATCACTGATTGGTCTACAGATCATTTTGAAAGCAATAAAGAGAAAATTAACCTAACCTGCTATAATTCTAAAAATAAGATACTATAGAATGACATAGAGATATCATAGCATAGAACAGTTCAAACACCAATACTAAGGTCAGTGTTGATAGTGGTTGAGTAAATAATGCTACTCATAATAAGAACCTGTGTCTTTTGCAGTCCATCTGAGGCTTCCACTGCAATTTTACGATCCACACAAATGGTACTTCCAGAGTGCAAGCACTTCCTGAAATGTATTGATGCGTTTTCCACTTCCCCAAGGGCAAGGTAACAACTAGAGATAGAAAGCAATAAATGTCTGATTACCACATTACATGACACTCGCATTCACACACATACACTTCTTATTTTTCAAATTTTTATTAGCTCAGTTTATATTCAAAGAACTTTCACAGTTTCCCCACAAAAATGTGCAAGAATTAGTTTTCCAGCAGCAGAAATAGATCTGAAAAACATAATAATAAGACCAAAATGATCTAGCCCTTACTTTGCTGCTCTAACTTGGATTTTAAGGAAGTTGGGATCTATCGCAGCAGCACTCATACAGTCTAGGAGTGCATCTCTCATTCGTCCAAGAGACATACGTGTAGCCGCACGGTTACTGTAACACAGCATCAATGCACGGACAGAGTTTCTAGAATTTTCAATCTCAGAAACACAGTTTATCCCTTCCGTGTAACAGTCTTCAGCTTTGGACAATTCACCACTAATGTAAGCCTGGTTGCCCCTGATATGAATGATAAAAAAATTTATAACAGAAACCAAAAACTCTAATATGTGTAACAGGAACAAGAACGTGAATGCCTTACTTAAAGAGGAAAAGGTCTACCTTAATCTCCATTTTTCACAAGCTTCCTGTGCTGCAGCGTTTGCAGAAGAATTTAAATCAACTTGGTGCTTAATCTCATGTCCTCTGTGATCCACAGAATGGTCTTGAATTTTGCTAGGGGATGGAGATACTTCATTATGTGTCTTTCCAGGAGACAAAAGTGATGAACCCGTCGTTAATGGCGAAAACAGCATTGAGGATGATGTATAAGGAATCCTCAAATTAGCATTTGAACTATAAGAATCGTGCATGATTTTAGTTGAGCTTTTTTTTCTGTGGAGACGTTTCTGTGCTGGCGTTTGACCTTGCCCATGAGATGAGGCAGCAAATATGAAGTCAAGCCCACTTCTATTTTCTGACTTAGAAGGGAAGCTAGATGCAACTGTGGAATCACTATATTGCCTCTCAATATCAAAACTTGAACTCACTTCAGTTTCAGATGAACTAATACCAGTATCACTTAGGTCAATTTCCTCAGCTGCAGATTTAAAGCTTTCAGTTTCAGCCCCAGATACTGAATCTTCACCAGGGACTTCGTTAGCAGCATCCTTTTGGGAAACATCTCGTGAGTCTTCCTCTTTTCTTTCTTCACACTTGACTACCGCTTCATTGATATCCATTTGTTGGGTTGCAGCCACAAGATCGTCATGTGCTGTATCATTTGATTCTGCCACTTGTGAGTCAGTGAATGAATTGTCGTTGTCAGGACTTAAAGCCACACCTGATGCCATTGAAGTTTCCATAGCTGGTTGAGTATCAGCCAACGTTTCCCGATATGGAGAAACATCCATTGGTGAATAGGATTCTGAAGGCTCTGCATTTTCATTGCCTCCACTTGCCATTGAACCAAAATCTTTTCCAACCCGTAGCTGAACAGGAGTAGGCTGTTTCAGCTTTCCCTTTCTTTTCCTTGCAATCGTGCTTGTACCAGCTTCTCTTTTTGCACTGAATTCCAATTTTTGATTGAAGTCCAAGAATGGTTTTGGCTTCATGCTTGGAGTTTGAAAGTGTACAAATGGTGCAGTTGGATCATCTTGTTTTTCTGTATAACTAAAATCATTCTTTTTCTCAGGCATATCATAAGCTCTCGTCATGCCAAAAGGATGTTTGCCTGCCTGGGAATGCATGCCACTAGAAGTAGCTGAAGATATTGGAGAAGCAGCTGCACTTGCTTTGGTATCGTCCTTTGCTTGGTCTGTGAACTTTATGCTGGTACTTGTACCATTAGCTTGAAATTCCACTCTAAAAGCGTCACCAATATTCTGAAACTTCTTATCACCGGATATTTCATTTCGTGAATCTTTTCCAGAAAGTTTAGAAGAAGAAGATGCTGCTTCTTTGTGTATAGAAGAACATCCCCTCTCACCACCAATCTTCAGCTTCTCCTCAATCTCACTTAAAAGAGTCCTTCCTCGTTCTTCACTAAGATGTCTAGTGCTTTCACTGCTGATGAACTCAAAACCACCTTTCTCTTTGTGCTTCACTTTATCAACCTCTTCCTTGATATTCAAATTCTTTATCTTCTCAGGGAGTGCATTCCCTGAGCTTCCAGGAAAAGTTTCACTACTCTTTTCATCAACCTTTAAGTTCAACTTACTCTTCAACTCATCTGGAAGTTTGGTTGCAGAACTACCAATGCAGCCCTCACTGACCGCACTTCCAGGTGCACTTGTACCAAGGCCTCCACCCTCCCGGTCCTCAATGTTCAACTTGCCCATTTCATCCGGAAGTTTCAAAGCTACATTCTGATCAAAGGTAGGAACTTTCTTATGACTATCTACAAACTCATTTCTACCGGCAATTTTTAAGTTCCTCATTCCCTCCATAACAACTCCAGAATCCCATTTTCCACCACTCGAAATTTCACCCACATAACTCTTACTTGCTCCAAATACAAATGGCTCAGTGCCACCCGACTTAGCAATTCCTGATCCAGATGGGCCATGATCCGAACTATCTGTCACCGTTCGAAACGGATTAAAACCCTCAACCTGGTCGGATTTAGAACCTGGTTTCAAAGTCTTGGCATTCAACTGCTTTCGGACCTTGGCAAGCCTAGGCTTAGATTTATTTTTTATTGAATTTGGAAACCCTGAACTGGAATCGCCACTTAAACACGTATTCATCGGTTTTTTATACTGAGGGCTCGAAAATGAAGCAAAAGAATCAAAAGGAATAGCGAGCAGAGGCCTGACCGTTTGAAGCCGGAGGGTCTAGCATCGCCGGCGACATGGCGGCAAAGGAATCATCAAGTCGGGACCTCGAAAACCTTTTCAGATTTGAATCCGATCGAATGGTGGCTTAAAGTTGGCCTTTTTTTATGAAAAATCTGAGGCAGGTTTGATGGCTTTGGTTTGAAGGAACAGAGACTGTTTCACGAGGCTTCTTTTATTCTGTTTCATGCGTCGGCTCTTTTGATCCTCTGCTGCTGCTTTCAGAAGGCTCACTTTTGTTTCTGTGTGTTTGTTCTAATTACTACTAGTATAAAAATCTTTTAATTATTTTACTTAATCCAACAAACTAACAGTATTAGGAAAAAGCTTTTTTATTTCAAATGATTGGGCCAGAAAAATACATTCCTTAACAATGGTAGCCGAGTAATTATCCTTTTAACTCAAGAATATATTTAATTCCAAATTTATATTTTCACCAGATATCTTTATCATCTTTATTCTTCAATACCTTTTTCAAAATATCTAACTTTTTATTTAATTTAATTTTATAAAATATTGGAAGTACTTCTTTTATGAAAAATATTGAAAGTACATGTATTTAATGAAACTGATGTTGCCGTACATAACATAAGTTTAAAAAGGAAAATTGGAAGCGAAAATCACATGCTTGGCATGTAATGTAATTAGACTTTTTTTTTTTTCTTTTTGTATTTCTTTTAACTTTGTAATTTATGCCGATATTTTCAAATTATTCAATAAAAAATGTAGAGAACAGATAATATAAATATTAATTCCATTATCACATTTATTAGAGGACCATTTGTGCACGACTACAGTGCACTCTTATTTACTTTTTGGTACATGAGAGGAAGGTCCAGGTGGATTGGAGATTGAAACTTAAATCTCCTAAAACGCACTCATAATATATAGTTATACATCCGTATCCATCAACCAAAAGTAATTTGGTACTTAGGCTCTTTGTTTGGCCTAAAGAGCCCAAAATGTTGTTCAATACCTGGTGGTTGCTTTTGGTTTTCATCAAACATGGCAAACAAATATGCTTCTATTGCTTGGCCAGACTTTTTTGGTGTCCCCTGCTTCACATGATTAATCAAGCCTTTGTAGTATGTTCCAGCATTTTCCATTGTTGCCGCATTACCACCCTCGGATGGCCACCCACTTTCTGATATAACAATCTTCACATTTGAACCGCCAGACCTTTCAAGAGCTGAATACATTGAATCTACTAAAGCATCAAATAAGTTTTGATATCCAAGGCCTTTATCTGTAACTACTGTTCCAGGAGAAGTAAATAACGCATACTTAATATCTATATCGGCAGGGTTACCGATGTAGCTAAAATAAGGGTAAACATTTGTTAGAAGTGGAGATCCATTTGCTTCTAAAAAACCAATTATTGGACCTAAAAAGGAACTAGCTTCACCAGTAAATTCTCCATCCGAGGGAGGATATGATTTGCCTAATACAGATGTTGCCACTGACGTTGATACTTTTATTTGATCACGTAAATTAGCTGCACCTAATGCATTGAAGATATTCATCATCGTTGGCATTATGAATTGAGCTTTTGGGTCAGATGGTGGTACTTCGTTCCCAACAGCTATATATTTGAATTTGACATCTGGGGTGTAAGAGATGATATTTCCTTGAACCCAATCATTTGCAGCAGATGCATCGGAAAGTGATTGAAGATTATCGTTAGGAACATCAACAATGAGTTCAATGTTTGTTCCTCTCAACGCATTTAAGGTTTCATGATTTGGGTCATAAATTCTCATTCTTCCGATATTGTTTGCTTGATATAGACTAACAACTTCTTTTGGTGGGGGCAGATTGTCACCAAGTCTTCCATTACACACACCTATGGTTTGTGCACCTAAACATGTATATGATCAAAGCAAGAAAGTTGTTAACATATATAATTGCTTCAGCCACATGCAACATCATGAAGTAATTACAGATACACCAACCTATGAAGTTAATTTTCTAACTATATGTAGCTAGGAAATATATATATATATATAGTTGCTTGTTATAAAGATCTTCTTAAGTAATACCTACTATCATTTTACTCAAAGACTTTTAGGCTATTTCGCGAAAACTGAAAATAATCTCAATTATACTTAATTGGATTCTTTTTTAAAGGATATGCTTATTATAGTTGTTCAACATGTAAATTATTGTTGAGATAGTTTTGTCTAATCATCATTAAAAAAAAAAGGAAGCCTAATTACAGAAAGGGCACAAAACGGACATATTTGCAAAAATGAGTGAGCTAGCTATTGTAAAATATAAGATCTATCTTTTGAGAAATTATGAGTTAGCTAGCTACCGTAACAAGAATTAAAAGGATGGATAACAATAAGTCAAAAAATTCTTCATGCTCCAAAGAAAAGCATTTTGAGTAAAGAAAGAATTCAAATAAAAGCTCAAATGATTGGGTACATATATAGTGAAACGAAGATTAATTATTAGGTCTAATAGTAGTATACTCCATAAAAAGAGAGCAAAGAATATAAGCCAAATTAATTCGCAAACTCGTTACTTTTAAAGCAAAATTAATTCTTAAATAGTTTAATATAATAACTAATATGTACGTAAGTATATGCATGCATGCTAGCTAGAATTAGTATATGCACCTACCTATTATTTGAAGATTGGCCAACAGCAACCCAGAAACGAGGAATAAAGCAGCAATGTTATTGAAATCTTCATTAGTTGCCATGTTTTAAGTAGAACACACACTGCATTATTTGGTTCCCCAAAGCCCTGTTTAAATACCCAAAGTCCCCATTCTCCTCAAATTTATTCTTTTCGTCCCTTCAGAAATGGACAGACAAGTGTATGGACAAAACAAAATGAAAGATCTACGTAGTGCCATGCAATTGAAAGTAATTGGTTTGTTGCCATACGTGTAAAAATCAAAACATGCATGTACGAGAAAAGTCAAATTGGACTAGACAATCGCATTGATTGCCATGGATTGAGGGAAAATGAAACTTTACAAGTAATGACGACAATACTAATGTCTTAATTTGTTCTTTTCTCTTGTCTAATATGCATGTACAGTTTTGGGCTTTTCCTCTTTGAAATGTCTTTGCCCTTTCATCTTTCTAACTTGAATATATAATATCATATGTATCTTACCTTGCTAGATGGCTTGGCATCTTTGAACTTCAGAGTACATTATCTATCTATCACCCTCAAAGCTCGAGAAAAGATCAACATTCACACATCTATATAGATTTTATAATTAAAAGAAATTTAAATTCGGTATATATAAAGTTGATTTCACCATATACTTGTTTTCTTTTTTAACAAAAGAATACACAAACTTATATTAACAATTAAATAGAGAACCATTCAACTTTAAATGGGTCTGATGAATAATTTTTTTTTAAATTCTGATTATAGTCTTTAACATCATTTTGTAAAATTTATTTTTGTTAGATGATGAAATATAACAAAATTTTGGAATTAACTTACCATGATTTATAAATAGATATGAAAGCAGGATATTTGGCATTACTATCATTTCATAAATCCAAAAAATCTAAAAAAGATTATCATGACAACAAGTAAAATTTCGAAAGCATAAGAAAGCAGCACGTGGTGACTTCCATATTTGCCCCTGAAGAAGTACACCTGTCCTGTTATGATTTGGTGTTCGATTGACTTTACCTACAATAACATATATTTACAATTTTACCACACCATTTGGCATATCAACACGTAGCCAATAGTTTTTTTAATGGAAAACTAGTTTTTAATACTTTATTAAAAAATGGTAGTTTAGACAATAGCCCACGTTCTCTCACAACATGCCCTTTTTTAATTGCTGCAACTCTCACATCATGTTTTCTAAAACAACTTAGGCATTTATTTTTGCAGTACATATATGTCCTTTTTAAATTTTTAAAAATTATTATCTTCAGCTAAAAGCTTTGTTGTTTGCCGATTATATCATTTATTTTCACAGCTTTGACCGATTCAAAATTTTCATTTTTATTTTTTCCTCTTCCCCCCTCTCCCATGTTGATAAACTTCCCCACCAATACAACTCCATTACTCAATTTACAATTACATAATATGGGTATAAATTCCCTCACCGATCTACTTTCTCCCTTTCCACATATCCATTTCCTCACTCAAATCATACCTTGCACAGAAGATTAAAGCTGGAAGCCTGAACTAAAGACCCTACCGAATGAAGACTGAAGCAAGCACCAGAAGGTTGGCCTCCTTGATTTGCATCAATGAGCATCCTTCACCTATAAGGTAATGTGTTATGAATTGTTAGAACCAGCAAATATATTATAATGCAATAATATATGTTAATCTCATTTTAAATATTCTATTATGCACAAATTACATGCAGTAAGGAAAACGCAACCCAACCCTTTTTTAGGATTCATTTCAATGAGGGTGGAGATGTGGTTTGAGGATGCTTGACCAGGGAAGAAAATTTAATACAACGAAGAAAAGCCAACAAGTCCCCAATCCTCAATTCTCAAAAAACACGATTTAGATAAAGTCTAACAAAACACCAGGTTCCATATTTCTTAATGTGATGCTACCATTTGTTATTGTAAAATGTTTTTTTTTCGTTACCTTCTCCTTATATTTTCCCTCATTTTTAGTTAATATAGTTCTTACATGCTTCAGAAAATGAAAGAAAAGTTTTGTTAGAATGATGCAACTTAAAATCTAAAATGTTAAAATAGCGAAAGTGCCAAGTTGTCTTATTTTCTTTGACTCATATATGAATTTTTAAAAAAATAACAATTTTTTTTCAATATCAATGCATCTTTTACTCTTGATTTTTAAACCAAATTTTTTATGGATTTAGATATGAGATATAATTGGTTCAATTCAACCAAGCCAGCAGGAAAAAACTTGAACAAGATTCAAGAGTAAAAAGGCCGAGGTTGTTGCTTTCAAAGAATAGCTAGCTGTACATGGAATTGAGAATGGGGCGAATGTCGAGACAAAGTAACACTTCAAGGAATGATCTCTATGACTAAGGGTCTTTATATTTTATTTCTATTAGGACATTTGCTTTATTTGGTTTGTTTTTATTTTTTATTTTTTTTACTTTTATTTGGCCGAATTACATGCTAATTTACCTATTTTTTTCCAATCAAACTAGATGCATTTTTTGAACAATTGTGCCTCATTACTATTATTTATATATCATGTTTTTTATTCAATCCAGTTTATGTAACTTCAAAAACTACATTGCATTTTTATGCACCATTTAAAATTGTTGGGAAAAAAACTAATATCAGTGAATAAGTTTAATAAAACACTAAACTCATAAAACTTGCCAGTGGTTAGACTTTATAATATTTTATAAATGAAAATAGGTTCTTAGTCAATGGATTCATTTGACCTAGAAAAATAGATAAAAAAAAGAATAAGTTAATTATCATGACTAGGCATACATATACAGTGAAAGTAAATGGTTAAGTTAGAAAACATACATTCTTGCCACCATTAAAGCCTTATTTTATGGCTTATCGTCCAACTAGTTCTCATTCATGAGTTATTTTAAAATAATATAAAAAAATATAATTAGCTAGATGTGTAGTATACCGCTCCAAAAATATACTAAAGTCAAAGTGATAGTCACCTTATTTTTTGTTACACTAGATTAAAAACGTCGGGCTTGTGAATGACAGTATCATAGAACAATTGAAAAGGGCTTAGGAGTGGAACAAATATGGTGCTTCTCCTTTATGGACCACTTGTATAAGAGACAATTGTACCGGTTGGCAGATATAACTGAAACAAAAATATGGTTTTAGTATTTTAAAATTTTAACCCAAATTTGAAAAAACGTTAGAGATTTACAATGTGTGTGTAGACAGGATAGTGAAAACCAGATTTGGATGAATGGAAGAAAGTTTGACTTTTTGGCTTTTGGCCAATGATTTCCCCCAGTGGCATCGTCAGCGCATGCATTATCGATTGAGGGTAACAGAGCACAATAGTAAAAAAGTTATACCCAAATTTGTGTGAAATGAATAGTTTGTACATCTACAAAAAAAAATGACTTTGTTTTGGGGAAGAAGAAAACGTACATTTGAAAAACACACACATACACACGGTTTGTGCAGAAAAAGAAAATGGCTTCATTCTGCTTTATAGGGTCTCGCTGTCATCGTAAGATGAAAGTGACAGTAACAGTCGCTTGTAAAAGTAAATCAGGAGTCATTTCTACAATTCAAGATAGCCCCCACCACTAGTGAATGAAAACACTCGACAGCCACGCACAAGAGACGGACTACTATAATAGATTTGATGAAAAAAAAAAAAAAGAAAGACTCATTTGAAGGTTTAGACGTGGATTTACAAAACTAATTTGTTTTTTTTAGGAAGATGTTCACAGAAAAACACATGAAGGACAGAAAATAGAAGATTAAAAGAAAAAAGAAATGGCCAAGTTTATTCACCCCATAGGTCACGCTGCTGCCAGAGGAAGACAAAAGACGATGACCAACAATGACCAAGATCCGAGTTCCCTGGAATGGACAAGCACCAGTATTTCAGGTTTGAGCAACAGTGAGAAATAAGGGAGAGTATGGGATGACTGCTAGGGTTTGGAAAAATCCTCTTATTTATAGGTCCTTTGAACCAAATTATAGTTTTTAGTCCTCATACTCTTATGTGCCGATCACATTAGCCCCAATTCTTTAATTCATACCATTCTTAATTTTCTTTCCATTGTTCGTTTACATCGCATGTACTGTTTAAATTATTATTATTTTTTAAAATCAGAAGGGCCATCTGTTTTAAAACTTTGGGGCAAATTTATTTTCAATTCTTGGGCTAAGATTAAAGATTTTTTGGGCTATTACAATTTGTTTAATATCATTGGTAGCTTTTAATTTTTTTGATACAAAAAAAATGTTTTGTTTAATTTTTTGGCCCACTTGGATTTACTTATCTATTCTTTTTTTGTGCCTTTTATGTAGGGTCACATTTCTTTTACAGCTTAGTCTAACATTTTTCCGCCCATTAAAGTAATTTTTTATCATGCTTGGGCAAAACTAATTTTTTTTCTCAAAACAAGCATCAACTTCCTTTCCTTCGTCTTGTTAACCCTTATTACTGTATTGCAAGTAGCCAAGCACTTTATATCGTACCTTTGGTCAAATGTCATCCTTACAAACACATGAATTATTGAAGTTGAAATTGTATATATTTTGTAAGTACTATATTTCAATTACACTTTCCATTGATTAACTCATATTCTTATCCCCTATATTTGTAACTCAATCTTCTCAAGGGTTGGAACTTCAAAATAATCCTCCTACTTCTCATCCTTCAAATATGCATCTTGAATTTATATGCAACATAATTGCGGCACATGAATGGTGATTATTTTTCCTCTTAGCTTATTATTTCTTTAACTCCATGTACTCATTTGCTAATTAAACTTTATTAAACATCTAAATGGTTATACATTTAACTCATAATCTCTATTTTAATAGAATCAAACTTGTAGAAGGCTATAATGTTGTTGCTGAATTTTTAAAAATAGATTATTCTTAGTATACATGAGTCACAAGTCTTCTCACATGGAGTAATATTCAATGAATTGCATTTTATTTCCAAATCTTTTTTAAAGATCCTTTTTATACATTAAGTAAAAGACACATTCTCATATGAACTACTGCCCCATCCGTTAGACCGGTTGTGAAACTAGTTATAATTAATTGACCTTCTCATTTCAATGGCTCATGTCCATGAACAATGGAACCTCTTTGGGTTTCTCAAGGCACGGACCATTCAACGGCCCAGTTTATGCAGTTGGTGCCCTTATGACTACCTCAAAAACAAGTGTTCCTTCCTTTTAGGTCCAAATTAATGTAACTCAATATTATGTAATTAACTAGTTAAACCTGCCCATACATACATTGGAATAGTTATTTTTTTCCAATCTTTTAAGAGTTTATATTTATATAATTGCAAAGCTTATCTTGATAATTAATTATTGTAAAAAAATTGAAAGTTATGACAAAAAAGGTGATTTTGGAGCAACATATATTTTAGATTTTTAAAAACCATCATATATATAGAAAAGACAATTATTTTATAAATTAATATATTTTATAAAGAGATTGTAAAAATGGCCTCTATTTGTGAAAAAAATAAAATGTGAAGATGGGTTGTGGTGGGAAAATTAAGAAAAAAAATATAGTTATTGAACCTATTAAACCCATTATGAGAATTAAGTTAGTGGACCTTTTTTTAATCTATCATCATGGGATCCGCTGATTACTAATTTATAAATGTACATAGTGGAGATAAAAGAACATTTTTACACTGTATTCATAATGGAAGAGCTGAAACCAAAGTGAGAAATAAGGCACGAATTTTCTCCACAAAAGTGCAATAGATGACATCGAATTAAAGTAAAGGTTGCCATTGGTATTAAAGTTATCTCACTTGGTAAAGGAAATATAAATTTGGAGACTATTTCTTAATTGACTAAATCAAGAACAATTGTCAATATTCAAGTTGTTTATGGTTGAGAATGATAGATGATAATATATTTGAAGAAATGTAAGTTTATTGTTTCTTTCAATTTTTGTTTGGAGTAAAAGGATTTAAGACATTTTGTTTGGGAGGAAAAAAATTCTCAAAAAAAAAATGTTGATGAAAAAGTGTTGTGAGATGAGACAAAAATGTTCAACTTTTTTTTAAAATGGAAGATATGATGATTAGTGGCTTTTATACTACCTTAGAGAGATAATTTGGCTGGATAAGAGTAAAATTCTTATACTTTAACAATAAGATTTTGTTGCTTATTATGTATATGCATGCATCTGGGGATTCATAAATAACATTTAAATTATCAATCTCATCATTCATGGACTAGTAGGACAATTTTTATAGTTTGACTATATATAATACTTATATTAAGGATTCCTAGATAACATTGTATTTTTACTCTGGCAATACATGTGTGGTGCGTGGAAATACAAAAAATCATTCAATCTGTACTGCATAGATGAAGAAATACTAAAAAATATGGATTACATAAAATAGAATGAATACAAATAAAATTGTAATTACAACATTATATACTTCTATTTATCATTAAAATTGGGATTACACCATTATATACTTCTATTTTGTAGAACTATAATATGTTATGTAATTTCATTTGCCAATGGATCAAAGTCAAATGTTTTTAATGGATTTAGGATCAAAATAGAATGATTAATAGATTAGAGAATAAAAAAAATATTATATACAAAATTAAGTAACTATTCATGAAATTAAATATAATATATGATTGGGAACATGATCTTAAAGACATAAAAATTAGAGCGGAGATTTTGTGGAAGTATAATATGTGATTCCATTTAGCTAAAAATCAAAAGGCATACTTTTAATAAGTGGAAAAAAAATCAAATTTACCACTAATATTTTGTGTTGAGACCAAATTTATTATTAAAGTTTTTTTTTGTCCCAAATTCGAACTAATGTTTCAAAGTTAACTCAAATTGGGCGCTGACCATTAAAAGTTACAGGTTTTGAAATTTCAAGGTGATCATATAACTTTTAATAAATTTTAAGAACTTTAAATAACATATCTTTTTCTTTAACAAACTCAGATCCACCTTCACCAGTATGTTAGTCGCCTCAAACACCTTTATTGCTAACATAATCCATCCTTATTGTTGTGTTTCTACTCCAACTCCTTGCCTTGGTGCATACCTGATTCAAGGCTCTCATCCTTGCCACGAAACCCAGCCTCAAATGCCACAATACAAACTGATCCATCTTCAGCCACCCGGCCACCAATGCGCCCTCTTTCTCTCTTTCTCTCTCTCTCCTCTTTTCCAGAGCTGAAATTGTACTAGAAAATGAGAGCTCATTCCTAATTCGACCAAAAAGACGTAAAGAAATCTGATCAATAGCTAGGGGCTGGCAGCAGCTTAAGCCAATTGCATGGGGTCAGTAGGCTAATATGGTCAAAGTTGAGGGTTGGGTTAGGATAGGCTGCAACTAAGTTGCCAAGGAGAACAATGAATTGGCGAGGATTGACTTAGGTTCAGGGCAGGTTAGAACGAGCATATGACCATTGGTTTGTAAAGAGAGGTGACAAAAGAAGATGAGGATTGATGGTAAAGATGGTTAGCTTTGGTTGCAGAGGTGTTGGAGGTGACATGTGTGATGAAGGTATTGATAAAAGTGGGGCGTAGTCTGTTAAAGGAAATAATAATAATAAATTACTTAAAAACCTTAAAATTTGTTAAAAATTACATTATTGCTTTGAAATTTCAAAAACCTATAACTTTTAATTGTCAATGACCAATTTGAGCCAATTTTGAAACATTTGTGGCAATTTGGGGCAAAAAATAACTTTAGTGGTTAAATTGGTCTCAACCCAAAACATTAGTGACAAATTTGAAAATTTTGCCTTAAAAAGTTTTGGACCAAAACAAAATGGTTAGCAAGTTATAGATTAAAATAGTAAAATATTTAAAGTTAAGGGCCTATCCATAAAACTTACTTATCTAGTATATTTGTTACTAGCATTTATTGCTATAATCTAACTTACACACACACACACGTAAATCCCAAAAACACGCTAATTCTTTATATAGTACCCTATTCGTTTTGTATTAATTAACTCTTTTACCTTTTTAACTGAAGTTTGACCTGAGAATATTTATATTAATATGTACTGAAAAAATTCTTAAAAATAATATTTATAAACTATAATCTTTAATGTTTCATTTTTATATAAAATATTAATATTCTTACATTAAATTTTGAAAAAAAAATAAAAAAAATAAATTAATTGTTATAAATAATAAAATAGTTAATTTTTATGAAACGGATGAAGTACATCTTTTTGTTGCAAACAATATCTATACACATACACATGCACATACACTTTTTGGGAGATCATGTTCATACCTTGAAATGCAGGAAGTAATTATTGTGGATTTTATTTTTTCACATAATACAACACACACACATATAGGTGGGAGGTGGGCCGGGTTGACCCGGCCCGAACCGGCAGTCAACCCCGGCCCGGACCGGTCAAACCTACCCCGGAAAAAGCCCGTTATATTATGGGCCGAGTATGGGCCCAATAGGAGGAGGAGACGCAAAAAAAACCGACCCGGACCAGCAGAAGCCCAAAAAACCGGCCTGCCCCCGAACCGAACCGCCCTGCCCCGCCCCGCCCCGGACCGCCTCGGACCGGCCCGCCTGACGCCCCAACGGCTCTCTGCCAGCAACATCCACCTACAATTTTTTTTTTAAAAAAGGGCTAATTACACAGCAGGCCCTCCAACAGCTTTCTGCTCCATTTCAGCCCCCAAATTTTCATTTTTACCCCTCCCAACAACTAAATTTCAAGGACTTTTTGGTCAAACTAATTTTTTCCCTCCCCCTATAAATACCAATGCCATTTTCACTCAATCCTCACACAATCACTCAATCTCTCTTCTTCATCTACTATATTCTCTCAAGCATTCTCTCATTATTTTCTTAATCTCTTCCAAATTTCTTACTAATCTCTCCCTAATATCTTCATAATCCCCTCTTGATTTTGCATTAATCACTACTATTAGTACGTGAGGCATGGCTTCAAAAGGAAAGGGCAAGTCAACAGAGAGTTCATCTTCCCGCAACACCGGCCTCCGAGCCTTGTTCCGTCGCCGATCTCGGCCCGCCGATAAAGGCATTTCAATTCAAGAGTTTCACGACGATGATGCCGGAATCGATATGACGAATTACGATTTGGGTCTCGACGATCAATTATCCGATGATGAAGTGGAAGAGTTGGATGCGATGGCGTCCGGGAATCCGTCAACAGAACCGACGCCTACAAGTCATGAACCCGCCGTGGAGGAAACTCAAGCACAAGGTAAATCCACGAGACTAACTGCTTGGGTTTGGGAGCATTATGAGGTCATACACGAAGGGGAGTCGAGGTACGGGAAATGCAAACATTGCGGGAAAAAATTGGTGCATAGAAAGAATTCCGGCACTGGAACGCTGAAGCGGCATATTGAAAATCAACATCCTAACGTCCTCCCTAGTACCGGGACTAGTTCTGGAGGACAAACACAACTTGGGTCTACAACCGGCGCCGGCGGACCAGGTATATTTCGTTTTAACCAACAATCTTGTAGAGAAGGTATGGTAAATTGGATGATGCTTACCGAAAAACCTTTTTCACAAGCTGAAGATGTCCACCTAGAATCTTGGATAAAATCACAATTAAATCCTGCATTTAGAAAAGTATCTAGGAAAACTGCTAGGAAAGAAAGCTTTAGACAATTTGAAGCCGGAAAATCAGATTTGCAAGCATATTTTTCTGCTCTTGATCATTGTGTGGCATTTACTTCTGATATGTGGACATCACCTATAGGTCAATCATTCTATTGTGTTACTTCTCATTGGATTGATTCTGATTGGATAATGCAAAAATGAATTTTGTCATTTAAGGTTATTGAAACAGATCATACTGGTTATCAAATATTTAATTGTATCTTAGAAACTTTACGTGATTATTTTTGTACTGATAAAGTTCTGTGCATTTCATTTGATAATGCTTCAAATAATGATGTTGCCGCTCGTCTTTTGAGTCAAAACTTAAAACCACCTCTCAACGGTGCATTTTTTCACGTTAGATGCATGTGCCATATTTTGAACATTTGTGTGCAAAAGGGTTTAGAAGTTCTCCAAAATGAGATTTTGCCTATTCGAAACTCATTAAAATATTTGATGTCCAGACCTGCTATTTTTCGTGAATTTAAAAGCTTTTGTATTGAAAATCAAAAACCATTTTCTTGGAAACGGTTTAAATTGGATTGCCCAACCCGCTGGAACTCCACATATTTGATGTTGCAAGATGCATTACCGTATGCAAATTTGTTGTCACATTTCATGAATTTAAAAATGGGTTCTGAATTTCTTACGACTGAAATTTGGGAGAAATGTTCCAAAACCGGTGAATTGCTTAAGTTTTTTTACGAGGCAACTGAATTTTTCTCTGGTGTTTACTACCCAACAAGTCATCAAGTTTTGTTTCATTTAGTGAACATCACATATGCTTTACATCAGTTTAAAGATGATGAGTTGTTAAAACCGACTGTCGAAGCCATGCGGGCTAAGTGGCTTCAATATTTCGAAAACATTCCACCTATCTTTTTAGTCGCTTCTTTACTTGACCCGTATGTCAAATTAACGGGCACAACAACACTGCTTGAAGGAATTTTTCATACTTATTTAGAAATGTCTCATATAAATGTTTTGGCTATGTCTGCTTCTGCTTCCGAGTACTTGCATTCTTTATACAAGTTATATTGTGAGCGGCATTCGGATAAGGTAAGATCTAAGATTCCGAAGCTCCTCAAACCGAGCCTCCAAGGAGATCAATCTCCTCAAGATTCAACCCGGCCCTCCAAATGCTCAAACGACCCCGACCGATGACATCGGGATTAGTTGAGGTCGATGACTATCTCAACACATCATTCGAGGCAAGCGACCTCGACATCTTGGAGTGGTGGAAACAAAAGAGATCAAGATTTCCGATCTTGTCGATAATCGCACAGGAGATTCTTGCCGTTCCAGTATCGACCATCTCATCCGAGGCAGCGTTTAGTGCCGGAAAATGGGTGATAACAGAAAAACGGTCAAGATTGACACCCGACGCGGTAGAAGTATGCGTGTGCAACCGAGATTGGGGCCTCGCAGCACTCCGGCAGCAAGACCAAAAGAGTTCGGATGAGGAGGTAATATCCGATACCGAGACTTGAATTTTTTTTTTTCAATCATACATGTAGTTTGTATTTGATCTGATTATGCTGTTCAGCACAGATCATAGGTTTCTATTATTTATCATTTCCGGAACGTTTTTGCCATTTCAAAATGTAAGGCCCGTTCCGATTATTTGTAAGTGCCGTTTGGTTTTTTAACTTAATAAAACTTACACCGGATGTGGTGTTTTTTCTTAAAAATATTTATGACTTATATAATTAATAATGGTTATATTATATATATATATATATATGTATTATTTAAAAAAAAATGAAACCTGCCCCGCCCCGCCGCGGCTCAGGACCGACTCGGAACAGCCCCGCCTACAACCGGGCCGAGCCCGGTCCTCAGGACCCAGGACCAGGACCGGACGGTCCCAGGCCAGTCCTACCCGGTTCTTACCTCTACACACACATACATAGAGAGAGAAAGAGAGAGAGAGAGAACCATCATAGATATGATAGACTGTATAAACACATCAATAAATATTGAAAATTGTTTTGTTCTGAATAAGAAAAAAAAAAGATATCATCGAATGATGCATATCTCACGCTTTTAGTGCTCGAGATTGATGTTTTGAAGAATGCTTGCTTGAACCTTATTGCACTAGGTTTTAATTTTTCCACTTCTTCACACACCCCCCCTTTTTTATAATTCAATGGTTTGATCTTTTATACAAAATCACTATACAATTTGAGATGAATTAGCATGAAATCTACAAAGAAAAGTAGTGGTATTTGTTTCTTTCAAGCCTCAAACTCTAGATTTCTAAATTTTACGATCAAATACAGCCATAAATTGAGAAATTTGACTACTAAATCATGATCTTGTTTCTTGATTAAAATCACAGTGCCTAATATACTTCTATTTTGGCATTAGTTATTTTAGCATTAGTAAATCAAAATGAATATGGGAGAATTGACAGTATGCACAAGGAGTATATACTCCTTTAAATGTCAGTTAACTGACATTTCTCCCCCCCCGGTGCGGCCGCGCGACTATCTCTTCTCCAGGTTTTCAACTTTCAATCTATGCAGAAAAACGATAAATTAGGAAAAAAAATAAGACGATAACCCAGGAATTTAAAGAATCCGAAATTTTCCAAAAACAAAATCCCATGGATTTAGAAATTGAAACGAGAGGTGAGGAAAGTCCCATTTTTGTGCGAAGAACCCTAGATTTTGTGCAAAAGCAGAGAGGCGGAGCCTGTTCGCGAATCAGACGGCAGCAAAGCTTTGGAGAAACAGATTGGCGGTGGAAGAGGTTCGTTTTCACTTGATTAATAGTCTATGGAATCGTGACAAACTGGTTTTATATGGTTTTGTTGTCATGATGCAATTTTGTATTCTTGAAAATCAAAGTTGGTATGAATTGGGAGAAAGTGCGACTTTGTCATTGGTGATTTTTTTATGGGTGAGAGCCTGATTGTGAGAGTTTTGTAAATGGTATTTATGCGACTGTAGGATTGGGAATGATATTTGTGTTTTGTGTCATTGTTTGATTTTGAAATTGTAAGATGTCAAAAGCAACCAAATGCATGATTGGGCATATGTTTGTGATTGATGATAGACTGGTTATGTATAAAACTTATGGCAGCTGGATGTTGTATGGAACTAGTATGGGTTTGTAAAAAAGTAGTTGGTTGTATGGGATTGTTAACTTTTAGTACGAAACTGGTGACTAGTTGTATGGAACTATGTTTTGTTAGTACAGGAATACTATGCCCAATGGCTATTGACGACACATCAATCGATTTCGAAGTTGTCGAAACAAATATTGAAGAGATGTCACAGTTGCAACTGTAAGTTGCGTTTACATTTGGTTAATATTTGTCATGAATCATTAGTATTGTATGCATGACTATAATGTTGGGGAAGTTGTAGGTTGACATATGAGGGGAGTGATGATTCTCCTGCACAAAAAAGGCAAAAAAAATCAGTTCCCCAGCGAAGTAGACAGAGGCATGGAAGTAGGAAGTTACAACTTAGTCTGTAAGTAAAATGAAGATGAATGTGTCAGTAGGAATCCAAATCTAATATAGGTGTTGACGTACAAAACTTTACCCTTTGCAGATATACTAAGGGTGCGGCAAAAGAAAATGAACCTGCAGATGTGAATGTTGATTCAGATTTTGAAATAGTCAGGTATGGGGAAGGTAATTGTTGTATGAAATACTATGTTCTACTGTAGGTAAATGTGAATGTATAAATTCGTAGGGAGAGGGTAGCACCTACACAGCCTAGAGGGAGCGAAAGAGATATAGGAGATGATGTGGGAGTTCATTGGCAGACTAAGGCTGAGAAGATATTGAAGAGGTATAGAACATGTACACGAATACATACATGCATCAGATTCATACGAAATGGTCACAGTTTTGTATTAAATCACATTACTTTTGTATAATATGTTTCCAGTTTGATGTAATTCATGGTTTCATACGAATATGGATCAGAATCTTGCAAAATGTTCCTGGTTTTATAAATTACTGTATTGGTTACTATTCTGTGTTATACAATTTCAGGGGAGCACATATTGGATATACGACAGAAACAATTGAAAAGAAAGATACAGGAGATAAAGTGGGTGGTGATGGGCGTCCTGAGGTTAGGAAGAAAGAAAAGAGGTATAATATATGTCTATAGTCATAGATGTTTGAAGCCATGAAAAAGTGTAACAAATACAGGGAAGCACATGTTTCAGGGGGGAAACAGGAAAAGCAATGCGTAAGACAAAGGGGAAAGCAAAGATGGAAGGCGATGAGGATTGTGCAGGAGCGGACGACACTAGTAAATCTGGGAGGTACGAGTTATTAGTTTCTTTGAATTGTGTTAAGAAAAGGAAGTTGCTTATGTGAATGGCATGTGTTTGACCATAAAATGTGGCACTTTATATAAAAGAACATGTTGTGCAGGTTGCAGGCTAAATGCTCGCCACGTCAAGCTTGCAAAGTATTTGCGAAGATATTGACATTTGATAGGCATGTTCAAGCTGTGAATGAGATGGGGTTTGGAGGCCTATTGAATTTGAAATGCAGGTATGCATCAAGGGACTTGCTTGAGTGGATAATAGAACGCCTCAATCCTGCTGATATGACTATAGACATGGGATCAGAGAAGATTGTGCTTATGCCAGAGGACGTAAGGCTCATTCTTGGTGTACCGAATGGCCCTATCTCAATTGGAGGGTATAAGTATTCAGAAGTGAGAGACACATTTGAAGCGGATTGGCAAGAATGCAAAAGTGGGAGTCAGGACGGTCCGTACCTAACGCAAATAGATAAAGTCGTGCAAGAAGATAAAGAGGCTGGAGACCGATTCAAACGGAATTTCCTTGTTTTCATCGTTTCTAGACTATTAGCACCCTCAAACCGAGAACAGAGTAGCTGGAGGTTCCTGCGATTTGTAAAGGATCTAGGAGATGTCCCAAATATGAACTTTTGCGAATATACGCTGTCAGAACTAGCTAATGCTGTGCATCAATGGAAACGTGAAAGAAGACATCAGATGATGACTGGATGCGTAATTTTCCTGCAGGTATGAAATGACAATGGTTTTAAAGTATTAATGTGTTAGTTAGTGCATTGTATTAATAATTGTACAAGCATTATCGATCATTTCAAAGTTGGATAAAATCGATGTATGAAATTGGGACCATGTTGTATTAAACTGAAAATGTTTAGTATGAAACCCATTATGTTACTATGAATTACAGATGATATGTGTTTATCTAAATATATGTTGTATTTAACTGGGATGACGCTTTATGTGACTTTGCCTATCTATATTGAAATGAGTAATGTTAATGTCCACTGGATTTTTTATTATTGAATTGTCATTGCAGATGTTGTACATTGATCGAGTTATTCTGCTTCTACGTCGACCAATAAAGCGAGAGTTGCCTCGAATAAAGAATTAGGCACATGGTGCTGTGTTGAAGAGGCTAAGAAGTGAGAAAGAAAAGTTTGGAGTGTTTGGGAAAAGGTCGTGTAACATCTGCGTTCGAAAAGGAAGAAGAAGAAGAGGTTGCTGCATACATGGGAAGAAGGACCTCTCAAAAGTCTGGATCATTTGAAACTGAAATTAACTATCTAGTTGCTTGTGGGAAGGAAACAAGTGAGGCGTACAAAAGGTTTCGAAATCAAGTTAAGAAAGTTAGTAGTAGTAAGTTCCCAGAGATGGAGAAAGAGCTTTAACCATTTTTGAAGCCACATGATGATGGGGACATTAGGAGCTCACAGTTCAGTCAGTTTACAGATGAATCATTGGAGATGATTCACCAAATCACGCAAGCTTGTTGTCAGCTGCTATATGGTAACTCAGGTATTGTAACTAAACTGCGGTACTCTTTTATCATGTGGAATTTACAATGTGTATGACAGGAGACATGAGTGTAAACATGGTTTTGTAGGTAAACCTAGCAGAGATGAACGTACGGATGAAGGGATTTATAAAAGTAAGGATGATGAGTACGAGGAAGCGATTGCAGATTCAGGAGCTAAAATGAATGAACAAGATGGGGAGGGGAAAATGAATAAAAATGCAAATGACATTGGAGGAAATCAAGTGCTAGAAGAAGGTATATTATGTACTGAAAATGTGAATAAGGCAGGTAGAAGAAGGGGAAAAAATGAAGGCATACAACGGGTTGACAGACCAGTCCGACAGAAGAACAAGGCAACATGCTTACGGTCGCCATTTATACAACAGATGGTTAGAGAGGAAGCCAAATACCGGCTTCCTGATGAAGATGCAATTCTTGTGGACTATGCATTGCGGCCTGATCTAGTGTCTTCGTAAGTATACAATGCCTTAATTATGTTAAATTTATATTGTTTGTTTGTTTAAAATTTATACTAACCATTTCGGTCCTAATAATGTATAAAAGGGAGACGCTGTACAATGACAATGCTAACCATGTTATATCCTGAGAAATCTTCAAAACACTTCGACCGGGCAAAGGGATAGACATTAGTATTTTGGATGCTTGGTGTTTATCGCTTAATTGTAGAGAGGGGAAGTCACATTGTCAAAGACGATTGTATTTAACGGTGCACTTGTCGGTAAGTATAGATATTTATATTTGGATATGAAGTTATCTGACATGGTATATACTAGACATAATTTGTATAAAACTGATGACATTTTGTATGTTACGATATAAAATCTGTATGAATCTAAGGCACCTGAAATCATACGTCATTATTATGGATATTAGTAGGATAACTTTGTAATATTGTATG
Organism: Aquilaria sinensis; assembly: GCA_005392925.1. Classification (NCBI taxonomy): domain Eukaryota; kingdom Viridiplantae; phylum Streptophyta; class Magnoliopsida; order Malvales; family Thymelaeaceae; genus Aquilaria; species Aquilaria sinensis. The sequence goes on from SMDT01001656.1 coordinate 83,624, forward strand.
CAACTCATTTTCTATTGGTACCATATAGGTACAGAATTAACGAAAGAGGAGCTGGCGAGTAACGATGAGTCCGCTATATAGTGTGAGAAAGTCATTTCAGAATGGCTGGATGCTAATAGAATTGAAAGCATCATACCGTACCAGTTGGTAAGTCATATGAGTTTACCCTGGAAAATATTGCAGCTGAGGAATATATTGGTTATTTAACACATAAATTGTCATTGACAGGTATTCCCTCCAGTTTTAATAAGAAGGCATTTCATTGTTGTCTGCCTGAACTTTGTGAATGAAAATTTCCAAGTTATAAACAACTTGACTGAGGATTTTGCAAACTATGGCGAATTGGAAGCACAAGTGGTACGTTAACTGAATATGTTAAATGGTAACTGAACATGTATTATGACCAATTTGTATGAAACTGGTACATATTTGTATGTAAGTGAGAATAGATTATATGAAGCAGTTAACCTTCTGTATGAAACTATGAACATGTTGCATGGTCTATGGTCAACTCGTATGAAACTGGCACATATTTGTAGGAAACTGGTAATAGGTTGTATAAAAGTTTGATTTTTTTTTTGTATGAAACTGTGATTATGATGCATGAAATTATAAGTAATTTTTATGAAACTAGTACATATGTGTATAATTCTATAAACACCTTGTATAGAATATTAATTGATGCATGTTGTTGCAAATCTATCTATGTAGACAATTCTTTTGAGTGGATACCTCCAAAAAATCAACCACCCGAAGGCTGAGAAGTTCCATACATATGAATGGCATCATTTCACACCACAATGGAAGAACAAGATGAAGGGTAAATCGTATTTATCGAATGACAAGGATTGTTGGGTTTTTGCAATGAAACATATGGAATTGTTTGATGGAACAAATTTAGAAAGTGACCTCGGCCCGGTAAAAATTGTATATGCACTGATATTACAGAAAAACTTCGTACCAACTTTAGTATTGCATGTACTAGAGAATTACTTTTGATGGTACTCCCAGGATAAAACCATCCGTTTCTATCGAAGGAAGATTGCAGCAGCAATATTGAAAGATGAGAGCAACAAAATTGCAGATGCCATTAAAGAGCGGGCAGTTGACGCATCATACATATACCAATACAAATAAGCATACATATCATACATATACCAATACAAATAAGCATCGGAACCAAACAAAACACAATTAGAATCTTTCCCATGTACAACATTTGTTTAGACAACATTAATACTAATAAGAATTAAAACCATACAACCCATAAGTAACTTGTGAAAATATCTGCAAAACAAAAAATGTTATGAAAATGCCAGCAACATTCTTTCCATCACTTCCCTCCCCATCACCACCATCTACGTCCATTTGATCAGTTTCTTCACCAAACAAACTCGTGAAAATATCTGCAAAACAAAGAAAGTCATTAACAAATTCTTACACTCACTTACCAACAACCCATTAACAACAACAACAACAATGAAAGGAAGAAACCTTTCATTCCTTTAGAATTTCTCACACCATCATTGTCATTGTCATCAATACTTGCATCCTGTTGCTCTGCCAACTCATCGTCTGCTACCAAACAAAAACCTTCTCCTACCATACTATTACGTTCCCCTTCTTCGGCGTTGATTTGAGAACCATGATATAAGTCCTCTTTCGGTGGGAAATGGTTTAGGTCAAACCCCATATTAAGTGTAAAAATCCAAAAGCCAAAAAAAAAAAAATAGAATGTGACGAAAATAATAAAAAAAAATGAGCACAGACGGCTCACGGCTGTCTTGCTGTTGAATAAAAAAAAATAAAACAGACGACAAATGCAAACCAATTGGCTCCTTTTTAAAATGAATGCCATAATTAAAACTTCATAAAAAAAAATTAAGTTACGTAATCAAAATCCCATGAAATCCTCTAACTTATCTGTTCCCTAAATAACTAACATTTACTAACCCAATCAAAATCCCATTCGGGATTTCATTCTCTTACCATTTAACAGCAACAAACGGTAAAGGTTTGGCGGATTACATACTCCGAGTGTATCTCAGATTGCTCGTGAATATGGTCCACTGAATTAATTTTGAGGCCAAACCAAATCATCAAGAGCCTTTCATCGAGTCTTTCCATGGCAAGCACTTCTCCACGTCTCAAAAAAATCTATAGGAACACCTTCATAATTCATTTTCAGAAAGAATTAATCCACCAAAGTCTGTGACCCACTCAGAATTAATTTGTTGGTTTAGTTATTACAGAACTCATGATACGGAATTTCGTTTTCTGTCAATACTAAGAAATCCGGGGAAGAAAAAAAAAAAAAGGAACAATTGTACCACTTTTTTCAATGTTCTCACGACTTAAATTGTTTTGATCTAATTAGTAAAACTTTCCGGTTCAATTTGTATATATATTTTTTTTCCCTACCATTCAACTGTACGATTTAGACAACATTCTCCTATTAGTTAGTCAACTCCAGCGATTCCACGATAATTAATTAATCAAGTCAACTTAACGTCTAATATACTCCTGATTTTTCGCTATCTTCCTTCAAAACAAGAATTGTCTTTTTGCTGCTGTAGTTTATTGGATATTGTAAATTGTCATCGTAATTTTTAACTGACAAAAGTCTTGGTGCTCGAGTAAAGAATTTATTGTACCTGTTTTTAGTCGAGTAAAGAATTTATTGTATCTTTTTTTAGTTTAAGGAAATGTTTTTAGTATCATTACTCGTAAATATATCACATCCTATAAATCATACATATATTTTATGATATATCATGAAGCATACTAGTATATTAATTTTACAGAAAAAATATAAAAATATTATTTTAAGATGAAATATGCTAAGTATAATTTTTACACATTTTTATATGTATCCTAAATTATTTTCATCCTGGAAATAAAATATCAGTGAAAGACTATATTTTTTTACACAAAAACATATAAAAAAGAATATATTAATTAGTTATACATAATTATTTATACATAAAAAAACATATAAAAAATAAATATTCTTCATAAAAAAATAAATAATTTATTTATATATAAGAAAAAGGAACATAGTATTTTCTCTAATACCACATTAATTATAAATTATATTTTGTCAATAATATATGTGTGTATTTGTGGCATCATCAGTAGTAGCTAGCTCTATAAGGCTGTACTAAACTTATGCATTGTTTCTATGTGTATAAATTATATTTTACCATTTTATATGTGTATGTGGTTTAAAATGAAATAAAGAAAATATCATTTTTTTTCTTTATATGTGTAAATTGAAAAAGACACAAAAGAACGTATTGAATCTGTCCATATGTGAAATATTTCGGTGGTATGATGCAAAATATGGTGTGAAAATTTGACAAGTCATAGAAACTTGCGTATTGCGTACTGCATATTCATAATGCATGGTATTTCACGATTTCGCGTGAAATTAAATGCTCTTTAGGTGCATCTAGAGTGTCATTTTTTTTCAGTAATTAAGCGAAGGTATGTCTTGAAATATACAATCCGACTTCTGCATGAAGATGAGAAAATTATGAAAGTGAGTGGGTTATCTCCTAATGGCTCAATTAAACTTACAATAATATTTATTTATATTTTAGAAATTTCATAAACTTTCCAAGAACACCACTATATATTCTTAACGGATTTAGTGGCAATATTTTTTGTATTCAGAAACCAAATGCCTAAAAAAAATCGAATGAAAATGGTTAATTTGTTTAAAATTAAAGTCAACTGACAGTTAGAAATTAGAAATTAAATGATGAACTAATTAACCAATTAAACCATTAATTACCTTCGACATCACACATGGTGAACTGGCCGAACCTTTCCATACGTTCGCCAGAGCTCCTATAAAAGGAGAACTTAGGAAGCTTTAATTTCCAACATATTCTTCAGGAATCAATAATCGTTCTCTTCCCCTCACTCAAGCCCAATTTCAGTTAATTTCCATGGCTTCTTTCTCTGCAATAACATCTCACAACTTTTTGCTGCTTCTTGGTGTTCTTCTCTACAGCCTGAAGATCACAGGTGATTATATTTTTGGTGGGCCAGTTTGGCCCTAGTGGTAGAGTTTTTAGAAAAATTATCATAGATTAGTTTTTAACTTTAACTGTTTAAAATGTTGATTACTACTTTTAATTTTAATAAATTATTCAAAATTCTAATGTCGATCGCAAAAAGTTTTTTTCAAACATAATTAGCTGCATTAGTTGACCTTTTGTTGTCCTAATTTCTGGGTAGCATATTATTGATCTTATTCATATGTTATGTTCTTAATTAATTTGTCATGTGTATAGGTGTACAAGCAGTAGGAGTATGCAACGGAATGATTGCCAACAACTTACCTCCAGCGCAAGAAGTGATCGACCTCTACAAGTCTAATGGGATTGACAAAATGAGGATCTACTTCCCCCATGAACCAACCTTCCAGGCCCTTAGAGGTTCAAACATAGAACTCATCCTTGATGTCCCTAGAGAAGAGCTCCAGTCTCTTGCCGCCGATGCCGCCGGTTGGGTCCAAAAGAATGTTGTTGCTTACTCACCTGACGTCAAATTTCGGTACATTTCAGTCGGAAATGAGATTGATCCGTCATCAGAATTTGCACAATATGTGTTGCCAGCCATGCAAAATGTACAAAACGCCTTGGCCTCAGCCAACTTACAAGGGCAAATAAAGGTTTCCACGGCAATAGCCCTCTCTTTGATAGAGAATTCATATCCACCATCGAATGGCGCATTTAAGGGCACTGCAACTTCTTTCATAAATCCAATCGTTCAGTTCCTCACCAGCAACGGGGCTCCATTACTTGCTAATGTGTACACCTATTTTAGCTACAGGGACAACCCTAAAGACATAGATCTTACCTATGCTTTATTGAACTCGGCGAATGTCAAGGTTCAGGACGGTGACAAAGGGTACCAAAATCTATTCGACGCGAATTTGGACGCAGTTTACGCCGCCCTAGAGAAGGTGAACGGGGCCAATGTGGAGATCGTTGTGTCAGAGAGTGGCTGGCCATCGGATGGTGGTGTGGCAGCAACGGTCGACAATGCTAGGGCTTACTACAGCAATTTGATCACTCATGTTAGAGGTGGAACTCCAAGGAGGCCCGGACGAGCAATAGAGACGTATTTGTTTGCCATGTTTGATGAAAATGGGAAGACTGGAGACGAAACGGAACGCCATTTTGGCCTCTTCTCTCCCGACAAGCAGCCTAAATATCAAATCGGCTTCAATTAGGTACCGGAGCTAGTTCCAACGTATCTAAATTAGGCTCAGATTGTACTGAGCAAATAAGATCATCACGACAAACACGTGATTATTTCTTCCCAGCAACCTGTGTACTGAATAAAATTATAAAATAACTTGAAATTTTTAAAATTTGTGACAGAATTTTAAACTACTTTTGACCATTTTTCTAAACTCTAATAGAAACTTCAAGTAAGGTGTTTATTTAATAAAGTCGGACAATCAAATGGGGTCAAAATGTCGATGTAATTTACGCAATCTTAAACCACTGCAGGAAAGGTTGGGACTGAAACTGAATAATAAGAAAAAACGCGGAAAAGAGAAAAAAAAACAAAAAAAATACTAAGATAGTTTATTACTTTGTCGCAAGCATAATTCAAGAGACAAATTTCACGATAAGCAGAGTTCACAGACATTACGATCACATAGCAACCAAGCACATGTCACCGAAAGTTAAGCAAACGAGTTTTATGACAGAGAACCAGTGTCCAGACACACTTCGACCACATACTGATGAAGCACATAAGAGACCTATTAGGGGATCCGTATATCTCCGCACGTACGTTGATTCTTTGCCGAGATTTGGCACCAGTGATTCTATACAGGGATTTGTCCGGATGAATGCTTCACCGCATGTTATCCCTGCGACGGGCATATCTGGTTCTGTCATTATACCTTGGTCTGTCTTGAGCCCTCTGTGGCTGCGGCTCCACCCTTCTCTGTCTTTCTGGCGATCTTTGAACAATCTCCCCATTAACAAACAATTCAGCTGCAATTTTGACAATGATACCATGGTCATCAAACACATTTACGTTTGCAAGGCGAAAAATCATAAAACATGAAGAACCCAACTTGAATTCGGCATGCAACTTTCATAGGCAATTGTTATTTCAACACAAGCTAGATTAACATCATGTAAAAGATGGAATATGTAAAAGTTCACCAAACAGACACGTAAACACAACCAGACTGCCAAGAAAATTTGATGTAGCAGCTCTAATGATTCTCTAACTTCAACACTGGATGAAGGAAAGAACAGGGTAGAGAGACCTTTGATGTGAGTCCATTAGCATTCAAAGCTAAACATTGCTACTTCAAGGCTAATAGCTTTGCCAAGATGGACTTCTTATGGCAATCAAATCTATTATGCCAAACCAATAAAACCTTGGAAGAGCATCTAAATCAATTTTCTGTTCCAGGCTTTTTAGAAAAGATCAGAATTTCTGTTGAAATTAAATGCTCCATATTTTCCCTACACCTTTTAGGAAGCTAATAGATTTCATATCCAAGATGTTGCATGACATAAGCCTCTCTTATCCACTGATCTCCAGCTACATAGAGCATAGCCAGCATGGTTGAACTTCGAAGAAAGCTATAGTGCTAAGTTCATTCAAATTCATTAGCAATCAGCTGGATGAACTCGCAGCGAGACATACCTCCATAGTCCTTGTATTCAGGATCCACATATGAATCAGGAAGCACGAACAGAACTCCCGGCAATCCTGTCAAAGCAGAGAAAAATAAAACAAAAAGAACCAAAAAATGATCAATAAACGAAATGTAACAACGAAAGGAAGTTTCAAGATCAAATAAGTCAGTATTCAAACCTTCTAGCTTATTTGAGGTCTCCTCATCAATCTCGCACCCAAAACCAAAGTACCTTTCGCATGACACATTGTAGATCTTCTTCTTGGCTTCCTCCTCGCTAACATAGATGAAAATAAAAATAAAAACAATTTAACTAAACAAACACGCTCATTGATGAACTCTTCCATTATAAGACCGATTAACCCATGAATATCAGCTCATGACTCCAAAAATCTAACCCAAAAATGAAATCATTCTGAACAAAAGCAAGCACCTGCCAACAACTTTGGCGAGGGTCTGAATGTAGCAATCGATCATCTGCTGCTTGGTCGCTCCCTCGCCTCCAGGCTTATCCATGACGATGAGCCAGTGCTCGTAATCGCAGCCGGGAAAGAGCGGAGCCATCTCTGTGGGAGGTCGATCGCTGAAGTTGGAACCTGAGTTCAGCGGCGAGTAAGCCGAGCCCCCTGATCGGTTAACTCGGCAGCGGATGGAAGTAAATTTGGAGGTGGCGGCGGTCGGAGCCATGCGGAGTGATTCGTAGGCGCGAAGGGCGGGACCGAGAGAACGGCGGCAGAGAAGCGCAGAGGGGAGGGGAGGAGGGCGCGTTATGGAGGCTCCGATGGAGGTGGAGAGGAGGCGTTTGGGGAGGAAAAGGCCGCGCGTGACAGCGGATGCGGCCGCGCGTGCAAGGTTTTGTGCCATGTTTCGCGAGAAGATAAGGGTTTATGGTAAGCGAGGCTTTGGATGGAACGGAAGGGTTTTGGTTTGGTTTCTGTCTCGACTTCAATGGCGAATATAAGGTTTTCAAGGTATCTTGCTGGGTCGGTTTTGGGGTACGGATTGAGCTTCCTAGGCCCAGCGCTTTTCTTTCTTATCGGCAAGCCCAACATATATTACATTTTGAAAATTTATGTTTTTTTTTTTCTAGTTAAAAATCTCTATCATAACAATACTAACTATATTTAACTTAAATAATTTTATATAAATATTTTTTAAAAAGGAAAAAAAATATTATAAATACAAAGTCTTTACTCAGCGTGCATTTAAAAGTTTTGAATTTATGCATTATTTTATGACAAGTTCATTAAGTCAACTTTAATGTAAAAATCCAAGGTATCCCTCTATTTATGCATTATTTTATTTTGTTGAAACAAAACGGTAAGAATATATACATACACACATATACATACATATGTACATGTATATGTATATGTACGTGTGTGTGTTGTGTGTATTTGCATTAGATTCCTTTAGCATGACTATCTACTATAATCACATATGTATATCTTCATGCACCATTTCAAATAAATTAGACAGTAGTTCATGCCTAGCTACAAACAAAACCTGGCACTATTTAAGGTATAAGAAATAGTAGTATAAGCAATAATAGTTTGATACTTTTTCTATCCCGTTATAAATGAAATGTTTCTTTTTGCACGCATGTTAAGAATCATTGTTTTTGCTTTATCTTTTCAACTTTACCTTGTGTTCATCATCTCTATAGCTCCACCGTCAGTCCATCTACTCACTGTGACTCATTGTCTCAACCCACAAACCTCCCTGTAGCTCTGACCTTCTTGCCTTGATCTCCTTGCCACCTCGATATCCTCAGCTTGCCCTGATATCCTCGCCTTCTGACCTCCTCGCCTTATCCTCATTATTAGATTTCCTATAGCTTCACCGTTACTCTTCACCGTCAAATCATCTTCGATCTTCGCCATCTACCACTGTCAAATAGTCATTGAATCCTTGAATTGTGATCAAATTTCCAGCAAATCTCCACTCAAATCGCCGACAATTGGGATTATTGGGAATAGGAGAAGAGATATTGAAGGAATAGAAGAGACTCGAACATATCTCTCTCCGATGAGCGCCTTCAATTGCTGATTCACCAATTCATTGGGCTGTAAGAAGATGGGACAGTGATTGTACATGAGCTGGGGGCATCGGCTACTAAAGCATTGGCAAAGGTGGAGGTGATTTTATGGACGATGGTGGTTGTGATTTTACAAGGGAGGGAGCAAGAGATAAGGAAAAACAAAGGTGAGGAAAGGATTATAAGAGTAAAATAGGAAATTGGGCGTTGCTAAATTAGGAAACATTTCATTCATTTGGGGATAGCCCAAAATAGAAAACGTTTTATTATTTTTAGGACGGAGGGAGTAATTTAATTAAGTGGATAGATTTTTATTTTCAAAAGTTTGGGGGTTTAATTGTTAAAAAAACATTATGTTAGACGATGATTTTAAGATTTGGCTAAGAATTTTTTTTGTAATAATCTCATCAGAAACCTTCCAAAGGGAGGTCATCACTGGCTACTGGTTTAACAATTTTCAACAATATGGAGGGGAATATCTTTTGACAACGATGTTTCCGTTGTTGATGCTGATGTTGATGAAGATGGTTTAACAAAGAGGATGATAAAAAATATGTTGCGCTCGGGTAAAAGATCCGAACAAAATGCTCTATAGTCATTACCGTCATCCTCCTTGTCATCATTAATGCTATCTTTAGAATTGTAGCCACCATCATCTTCTCTGTTGCTCATCAATCAATCTTTCCTCTTGTTGGTTTTATGGAACTGATCTTGGTCTCTCTCTATCTCTATGTATTTCCCGTTCCTTTTCTCGCTCCAACTTACATTCCCTTTCTCATTCTTGATCTACGTCATTCACACCACCTTGACTTGCCATTTCCAGCAACTTTATTTGGTTGTAATCTTCTGCAATAGGACATAAAGCAGTAAAAAAAACAAACAAAATCAAATAAAAAAACATCGATAACAACACCTATATTGGAAATTAGTATTAGAGTATTCACTTTGCAAGTGAACCAGCACATCAATCGCAAAAAATATATAGATAATTGAAAACAACTAGTCAGCGCTTGGGTTGCATTATCCCCATACCAATCTCCCCAACCTAGCTATGTTATTTATTCACCAGCCAACACAACTTACACCATGTTTACTCGCTTTCCCTACATGGAGCCAAATGGCATTTTTTTGAACGTAGGTTATATTGCTAAAACATGTAGTTGATCACTCTTCACTCGAAGACGATGCCAAGCAGAAACAATGTCATTTTTTAAAATATGTGGCAAATTGGTAACTATTTTATATAGATATAAATAAAACATGTAAGACAACATTTTTTCTTTTATACATGGCAGATGATGGTAAACGCCCACACAATTTAAAGTATATATATAGATGTGATATGTATTTGGATGTCAAATCAAGTTGGCAAATATTACCGGTAATTATTATGTACATAATTTATGGATTCAATGAATTTTTAAGTCCAAAATATTTAGCGTTTCTATAGTTATCCCAGAATTTTAGATAATATTGCACTTGCTTATCTTATGTTTGGTAATATACATGTATCCCTATGCTATTTTAACATCATTATTCAAATATTGGTCAAAATAATAGTTACCCTCCATGAACATAGGCTAATACTATAATTACACCTTGATGTTTGAAAGTATACATTTTTCCTCTTTCTTTTTTCAAATGTTTAGGCAAAAATTTCTAGCTACAATCCTAATTTAAACCATTTGGTGACTATGTTATATAATTTCGAGTTGTTTGGTATTATTTAATAATTATTTGATATTTAAAAAATATTATTTTACATTTACAAATGCTTTAAAAATGATAACTTAAAATTATCATTGACTACAAAAAATGTCTTGCACATTACAAAAAAAAATAACTACTAAATATCTATTTACTAGAAAACAATTACTACTAGATACTTTAAATTTCAAAAATTATTGTCAGATATTGAAAAAATGGTGAAAGTGTAAATTTTCAAATATTGGGTGTATACGGTGTAAAACAAAAAGTAAAAAATGTATGTTTTCAAATATCAGGGCTAAGCATAACATCACAAAAACTCAGGGCTAATAGTAAAAAACCCAATAATTTACCCACTTTATGAAAACAGTTTATGCATAAAACAATAATAACACAAAGAATAACAAGCCCAGAAAGATGTTTGGCCCAAATCACAGTTTTCCCTCTCTCCCTGCCACCGCAGCACGGCCTTGCCCATAAGCCACCGGCCCACCGTCGACGTCTGCTGCTGTTCTATCACCCACCTATCATCAAAATCCAGTTGATAATAGTATGCCCAGTGTATCAATTTCATGTTCCAACATTTTCCTCAATTCCGCCACAATTCTAGAGAAAGTAATACTCCTCCAACTAGAATACTCTCGGCCGCCAATAGAGCCTATAAGGGGGGTAATAATCCTTCGACTACTCATCCGTGACGGAACCCATTTCACCATTCTGGAAGTTTCTTCGGCTGTTAAGAGGAGGCAGCGGTTGGAGCTCTGCGCGTCCACTTTCCGGAGATGAAATCTGGCATTAATATTGCATGGGAATAGAAGAGTTCATCAATGGGTCACGTGTTCACAAGTGTGCCCAGGTCGAGAAACTCAGAGCTTCCGAGCTGCTGCATTGTTGGTCTCGAGATGGCTATTGCTGCCATCGAAGGTGAGAGCATTTTTCTCATTGAGGAAGGAGGAGTGGTGCTTATCGCGACTGAAGGAGAGGACAACGGGATGATGGTGACGACAGCGATGGCGGGAATAATGAGTTTGCAGGTTTGGGTTTTGGTTTTAGGGAGGGAGGAGATCATATGGTGGGGAGGGATGCGAAGGCTGTGGAGGGGGTGGGCGGTGGAGGAGTAGGAGCCGTTGGAAAAATGGACCTTGTAAAGGTAAAAGGTGGAAGGAAAATGGATCGTTTGTTGAAGAGACCACCAAGGCCAGAAAGAATCTGGGAGATTCTCCTGGGCAGACCGACGTGGCAGACCCGAGATTCCAGATCAAGAGTCATAATAAGTGGCACATGTTCAGTACCAAACCCCACAAAATCAATGCATCTGTGGTCCCCACAATTTTGGAGCCATATCAAACTCTGGGCCCCACATTTGTGTTATTCTTCAAGTCCCAGCATCCTGGCCCACATCATGCTTGCTGCGAGATCAAGTATGAGCCGTCGATGAAGATGACCTGACTGACAGGTCAGATTGAAGTGTAAATCTCATGGAGATGCGGGCGTTGAGAAATCCTAATTTATTAGCGGCAAGCCACCAACTGTTCCTGTTTGCAGTATATAATTCCCTTTCGTCTGCTGCCGACCATAGAAAAATCAAGTGCCAATCTTACCTCAGCTGACATTACAAATCTCTCTTGTCTTGAATTACAATAGTTAAATTACTTGACTTTTAAAGGCAATTTTCTAACATCATACTTGTTTAGACATGAAATTGACTTCCAAGTTAAATGGTAAATAATATCTTTAATCTTAAAGCAATAAATTCTTGCTACTATATATATGAGTGATTACATTGCTGTTTTATGAAGAAGAAACAAAATAGTTGAAATATTTTGATTTGGTATGAAAATTAGGAATTGAAAAAAAAAGTTGTGTGTTATTATATTGTAAAGATTTAAAATGAACAAAATAAAATATATTGTAAACTATTTGTGACGGGCATATTTAAGAGCTTTGTCTAAGATGACCGTCGACCATCGTCCAAATGATCACATAATCTTAATATTTTTCTTGTATATAACCTCCATTCTAAAACCAGTGTTGGTTGAGTCTTCATGAAATAAAGATACAAATTTGGATATCATTGTCGAATATTGGTAAAATGTATTTCGCCCATCTAAAAACTTTCTTGAAAAAGCTTCTGTTTCTATTTTGCTTTCCTCAAAATTTCAACCAAGTTTGAGCTTTTTTCAGCAAAAGATAATCTATAGAGAGGATCAGAAACAGAGGGAATCAGTTAACGCAACCCTCAGCATGGAGCTAGAGAAGGGTTCTCCACAAAAGTTTAGCTTTATAAAAGCAAAGCAATGATCTCCACAAGATTTTTCTTTTCACTGAAAACGGGAGGACGAATGACTAAAATACAATGACCAAAGAAAAGGGGCAGTGAAAGAAGTCATTTATATTAGGTAAGAAAGCAGTAGTTAGTGACACATGCAAAGTTAAAAAGAAGTTAAGCTAACCCCATCTGTAGGAGAACAAAATTGACTAGCTGTTATAATTATACTTATTAAAAGAAGCAAACCCTTCATCAATGAAAAACTTGGCCAACTGTGTATAAAAACCATCAGTAGTTGACAAAACCAGTGCTAAGAGCAGCACCTTTCTCTCCCTCTCCCTCTGTTTCTCATGGCCCCATGAATCGCCGTCTGTTTCTTATGGCCCCATGAAGGCATAAGGTAGGTTATGAGATGAAAGAGATCTTCTTGCCGTTGCCGAACTTGATTGAACAGTATCCCAAGTAGTTCACCATAACCCTTTCTGCCATGGTCCATGTGGGTCACCAAAAAGGTTGCAGAAACCTACCCGAAGACCAAAACTTGTGCTCGACACCATCTGCTGGGTTTCTTAGTTTGAAAGTTTTCTGATAAAAATCTAGCTCACCCTCTGTCCTGTTTTCTGGGATTCTTTAGTTCTGCCGCCATGTCCATGTTCCATTTAATATTCTTCATCTGGGTACTTTTGTCTGTGAGCCTTCTCGTCTTTCTTGGTCCCGCTTCATGTTTCCTGCACCAGTTCATGCAGCAGGCGAACCGGCGGTTCGAGCAGAAAACTGACCGGTTCTGGGTGTACCAGGAGGAATCCAACAGCTGGGTCGAATTGGAGCTTCCTTTTGATCTGGTTTCTTGTGTTGATGATAAGTGTACAAAAGTGGGCGTGATTGATCAAACCAGAAAGCCGAAAGACGAGAACTTTGAGAAAGAATCTGATGCCACTAAGCTAAAAGACGGCTTGAAAGAGAACAAGCCCTCCATTGATTTGCCCCAGAGGAAGAGGATTTCATTGACTAAAATGTCCGATTCATCAATTTGGATCACTGGAGAAAGTGGAGCCATCTATGAGAGATTCTGGAATGGAGTTCAATGGGTCATAGCTCCGCATGACTGGCCGCTATCAGCAGGTCATGCTAAATCTGTTCTGATTGTGAACCAAACAATATTGGGAATCTCGGAAGAAGGAAATCTATATCAGGTACTCACCCAGAACCAGTTTGCTCAAATCCATGTCAGCTAAAACATCATGCACTTTAACTGACTCTCCACTTAAATTTCTTTCTAAGATATCCAGAGGCAAACTCTGAGTTCCAAATGAATTCTCTTCCTGCACCTATCAGAAACAATCGGGCCATATGTTTTACTTGCAAGTGTTCTGATGTCCTGTCACGTTAACACGTACAGTTCAACCTTTCCATATGCTACATGGAGATTAGAGGCACAGAGAAGTGGGCTTACCGTAGAGTGAAGCGGCTTCGTGGTCCATAGAATCGACTGACTTTTCCTCTTTCCATTTTACAGATGCAACTCAGCGAAAGCTCACAGCCGATGTGGGTGGATGTCACCCCCACACTTAGCGACAAGAATAAGGAAGCAGAACAGAATTCAGTCACTCTAATAAAGTCCGGAGTTGTTTCACATAATGGGGTGTGAGTATACCGATGTTTCAACTTCACATATTTGATGATACAAGGCACTAGTGGATTTCGTTGCCACAGAGATGTTTTTCCTATGTACTGATAGCTTCTTTGTTATGGCTAAATTGCTTTTCACCAGAGTTTACTTCTGTGCGAAGAATGCAATGTTGTTGGAACTCAGAGAGGTGCATCCTATAAGGTAAAAAGATTCTCCCGATTTGATGCTGAAGCAAGAGCAAGTAGGTCAGATTGATTCATCGTCATCCATCACAAATTTGACATTTTAGTATGTACAATAAATGAACAGTCAAACGCTTAATAGGTGGGAGAATCATGGAAGACCACCTGGAGCAGACGTAGCAGCAATTGCCGGTGTGACTACTATTAGAACAGAAGTTGTATATACAATAAGGTAATCTCTTTATCTTTCTCAATGCACATATTGTGTTGGGTTCAGTGAGATGCCTAGCTTATGTGGGAATAACCACTACTTGTGGTATTATAATCTAGATGCTGGTCAAACGGCACCAAGATAAAACACTGAAACATGCTAAATGAAGCGGTTGAATAGTTCTGCAGGCGATCTTTATGAATTTGATAAGAGCTCGAGGCCTTCATGGAAGAAGCATATACAGAGAGAAGAACCAGAAAAAGATGGCAGTTTCATACCATTACTAGGGTGTGTCTTGCATGGCTTGAATGGAGAGAACTCTGTATCCCTGTTTCTACTAGCAAAGGTACCACAAAAAAATAGCTAAAGCACTAGGAAATCATTCTAGACCTCAATGATGTGAAAATATAATAAAAATTATGATAGTAGAGCACTATACCAAGCTTAATCCTCAAACTTCCGTTAATTAAGCAGGGTGGCCAGCTGGTAGAAAGGCGATTTTACCAAAGGAAATGGAAATGGATAACTCATGCGAGTCCAGAGAATCATAGTTTGACCTCTATTACACCACTAGTGCAAGATGAGCGAAATGAAAAGGTCTTCTCTTTGTTTTTTACTACCTCCACTGGATCCATTTTTGAGTATCAAATACCGAAATCTTCTGGTGAGTTGTGAGAATTCACTACGAAACCTTTCATTCTCTCTTTAACTTGGATTTGTTAACAGCTCAGAACCCTGATAACCCTTATTAACCTCACTGTCTATGTTCTGAAAGTCCCTAAGAGTTAAGAATTTTGACACACTGTAATAACCCAATTCATGTTGAACAAATGCACAACTTACTAATGAATTATGACTCGCCCTGCATGTTTGTTGCATATATGTAATAGTGTAAACAACAATGCTGCATCCATTACATAAATTCTGTGCTGAAGACAGGTACAGCTCAGGAGACTCAAGTAGCTGAGACATGGCTGAATCATGCACATCCACTGCATGCCAAAGTTGCAAGAGGAATTTTGGGGCAAAAACTTCAACCTGGCCGGTTGATATTTCCATTGGACGATGGAAGGCTTGCTGAGCTGCATATGCCAGGTTTTGGAGGCGAAACTTCAAAACCTAAAAATCAAGTAAACAGCAGGAAAAGAGCATCAGCAAAGTATGTTTGGACAGTATTAGATGCGCCAGAAACTGAAGGATGGAATGCAGAATACTGTACAGAAGAGCGAGGGCCAATGAGCTGCATGGCAGGTATAAAAGATGAAACTAATGATGCTGGAATGACGAGATCACTTACAAGAAGGCGACGAGGTAACACTGCAGAACAAAATTACTTATCTCCAGCCACAACCACAGGAAAACCATCAAAATCGTTAGAAGAATATAAGTACCCGGATAACTGGATAAACAATAACTTCCGTTTAAGGGTGATGCATGAAAGCAGATCATTTTTCCTTGTAACAGACAGTGGTTTTATCTTCGAGTATCTATATGCTGAAAGTGTATGGATCTGGCTGAGGCACGATCACCCCACACCTATGCAAGGTGCATTAGGGAATTACAATGGAAGTTTATTCTGTGTTGACATATATGGCAGCTTGCTTATCAGAGAAAGGAGAAGCAGTGAGTTGGAATGGATAAACTGCACTTCCATGAGGAAGGGACGGCAGGTAATTGCAGGCCCATCATGGGATAGAATGCCCGGTAAAGCTATGAAAGCTACAGCAGATGATGCACTCTTCTTTGTTAGTAAAACCGGAAAATTGCTGCAGTTCATCGTAAGTTTCAGAGAACCAAAAAAATGTAAACCTTGATAGTTTGCTGAAAATCATTAAACTAACTGATGTTCCAAATTACTGTTTAGGTTGCACTGCGGAAGTTTAAATGGAAAGATTGTAGACACCCTTCAAATACTAAAGTTGCTTCTATAGTAGATCAGGAAATGCTCAGGGACAATATAGTGTTCGTCATTGGAAGAAACGGCCGACTCTATCAGTATAACAAAGTGACTGAACTATGGCATGAGCATCACCAATCTCAGCATTTGGTATTATCTAGAGTTCCAGGAGCAGCTATGAGGCCCTCAAAACAATCATTGACTGGCTCACTTTTCATGCTGTCTGAAGATCGGCGACTAGTTGAATATCATTGGAATGTATGGGACGGGTGGAACTGGGTAGAACATGGTACTCCATCTAAAGATGTTGTATTGGGAGGTCCCCCCGGACCATGCTTTGAAGGGAATCAATTGTTTTTGATCGGTTCAGATGGGAACGTGTATCTCCGATTAATGGATGAACTGACATGGAGATGGCAGAACTGTGGATTCCCGAGCACTGAAGGCAAAGTAGTGGAAGATCAGACTGGAGTTCATGGTACAAGGGAAGGAGTTTGCCTGGATAAAGATTTTGCTGCCAACCTGGAGAAGGATTCAGCAAACCAACATGAACCCAACAGAAACTGTGACCCAAAGGTTGGTTCTGCAAGTGCTTGGAATCATTCCTATTGTTAATGCTAATCTGAGGATTGATGATCTTGAGTTATATATGCAGGTGGCACCTACTAGACCAATTCCTTTCTCTGAAGATTCTGTAGTATTTGAGCTAAGAGATGGCAGAGTAAGTAAACCTACTCAACTAGATATTTCTTATGTTACGTGTACTTATAATTGAACTTAAGACACCGAATGACACGATCTAACGTCTCACTCAAACATAAACATTATCAAGACTGACTTCACAAACACTGATATAGTGACCACATTGTTGAATCACAGTTAGCAGAAATGCGGAGAGTGCAGGAAAAACAATGGGGTTGGTTGCGAATCATCGACACTCCGACAAGCTTATGCCCAGCAAGTTACTGGACAGCTTTGGCCTCATGAACAATAACTCTAGAAAAGCCTTAACCTTCATACTTCAGGAGCACCACTTACACATCACATACCCATCTTTAGCACAGAAAGAAAATGACCACCATATTTGTACAGCTGAATAGATGAACTTAGTAATAACGGGCTCTTCTTGGCCAATCTTTCGGGAGAAAGAGACAATCTTCACTGATTTCTATATCCTAGCAAGAAATAAAATAAATTTTCAGGGGAAAGAAAAGCTTTCTTACAAACAGAAGAAGAATCAAACTTGAATCAAATGTTGAAGACAAAGCTTCAAGGGGCAAAACGGCTGCGTTTAGGGTACGTTTCTCTCCTTTTACTTGGCACTTTTCTTTTCCTGATGCCACTCTTTTTGGTCATACATGGAGGTAGGAGGGACTCGATCTCTCCAGTTTTGCTGATCGTGTTGCATTCACGTTTTGAGCATTTTCCCCCTCCCATGGTCCCATCCCGCGATTCTCATCCCATTCCAATGTTTGAGCGATTAAAATTCGGGAAGGATAAGTTTTATCCTTTTGTTGCGCCAAATGAAGGATGACTTGACAGGATAAGATTAGCCTCGTCCCATATCTCCCAAAATAATAGATTTTGCCAAATATATATATATATATAGGTTACATGGAGTATTTTCTATAAGCACCAGTACTTTTTTTGTCGCATGTTTTTTTTAATACATTTGGTTTCAGAATGGAGATTAGCGTGTGATAAATTTTTGTTATTTTTTCCAATTTTAATAAACCGTCACTTATCAACTTTACTAACTTACTTTACCAAAGTTTTGGGGGTCAATTTGAAAATTTTTGAAAAAATACAAGAACTAAAATGAAAAGCATTACGAAGTATGAGAACTGAATTGTAATTCTAGAAAAAAAAAATAGCGACTAATGTTGTAATTTTGAAGTGAGAGTTGAAAATAAAAATATTATAGTAAATTGAAATTAAAAAAAAAAAAAGAAGAAGAAGTTTAGTAAATATAAAAATAGTGCAAATAAATTACAATAGCGCAAAATAATAAAGTTAGGAAGAATGTAGGATAGAGAGACTAAAAATATTTTGACATTGCGATCAAGAAGTATAGCCATTGTAGTTACTCCCGCATTTCGTGAAACCAATCATTCCTGAAATAATAATTACCACTTACTAAAGAATGTAGGCATAGAAAGAATTACATTAAACATTTTGTCAAACACAAAAACTTCTATTATTATGTCACAAATATCTAATTTCATTTCTTAGATGCCTAATTAATTTCATGAATTTTATATACACCAAATGTTGCCCAATAAATACCATGGCATGAGCAAGTTAAAATTCTGAAAGGAATAATAGACTCTTCATTAACTCAATCAAAGCATACATATCGTAATGCTGGTTTTTTTTTCCCCTGATGCGACCCTTTTTGGTCACACATCTACCTACAATAGCCTATACTAAAAGCAGAAATTCAAAGAAAGAGCCCACTTTTTTCCTGTTCCAAACATTGTTCTACAAACCTAACATTAAAAAGAAACTGTAATTCTGAATTTTTTTAAAAAAATTATACAGAAATTCTCCCAAAATTATGTACGCCTAGCAACAATCTCTCTGCCATATATTTGTTCTGTCCACATTGTGAAGATCAGATTGCTCGTATGTTGATCTTTTGTGAGCAATGTCAACTAAAGTCATCAAAGTCGAACCACTCGCCTGATCTTCTGCCCTGAACGATAAATATATAAAGGCACATCAATAGTTGTTACTTGTTAGTGATGGTGCACTAGGTCAGCTCCACCTTCATAGCTTGGGAGACAAGGCAAAAGTGTAGTAACCTTAAGATTGCGGTCAGAAGGATCAGGTGACAGGGCCATGGCCTCATTCATAGCAGTGAGCTTCTTTGACAACGCCATAATCCTGTAATCATGCAGGACGGGAGGGAAGAAGCAGACTATTATAACTATCCAGTTGCAGAATCTTGCAATACATATTGTCTTATACAGTTTCTACATTATTGTTTGGTGCTGAAAACTGTACCTTTGGATCGATGAATCAACACGCTCCATCATATTTTGTTCAGGGCCCTCCACGAATGTAACCAGTCCATCCTTCTGATCCATTGTTGCATGTATCTCACCATCTTGAATCTGACAAGGAGCACAAGAAAATATCATTCGGATGTATAAAGCTTAATAAACCTCAAAGAGATTCGAGAATAGAAAGTTGGAAACTACCATTTGTAGAACATGCATCTCTGCATCCTTTGGACTGTTTAATTGTACAGTATCAGCTATCTTGGAGAGTGACAAAGTCGTATACATTTGGCTCAATCTCTTGATATTTCGCTTATACATTGATGCTAGGACTTGCTTCACTAATCCAAGATTGTTGTCCTGAAGGAAACGAAAGCTCCCTCAGATTGTCTGATCGATGCATTAGACAAGTTGGTGCATAAATAACAATAAAAATGCACTCACACTATCAAAGGTCTCAATGTTTGCCTGCGCATGTGTTTCTAGCTCCGTCATGTCCCCAGTCTGGTAGCTATTCCCGAGTTCAACATAAGGCTGCTCAGAGCTTAAAAGCAATAAGTTAACGAGAAGGAGGTGCAAGTGCAACCATAAGCCATCATGATATCACAAAAATATGTAAGACAGGTTTTCACCTGACATAATTTCTTCAAGATTTTCGGTGCCACTGACTTTGGGAGACTAGTCGAAAACTGAGGCAATAGAATCACAAATCATATATAAGATGGTTATGGATCTTCAAGAAATTGAGCACAAACCATCATTATTCCAGTACCTGTAGCTGTCCGTGGTGAATGAGGGATACCAATACGTACTTCTTGTAAGCCTCCACAGCTATGGCATTGACACTAGCCATTGGAGCAGTCACAACCTAAGCCACAAATTAAATAAACAGCCAAATGCATACATCTGATCATAACATAACAGCAATCAAACAAAACAATCATAGATTTGTCATCGGCAAGTCACACACAAAAGTCCTTTTATCGAAAAAACAAAAAAAAGTTGCATACAATGTGCAGCAACTCCAGTGTCTCCTGAAAATGCTTCTGTCCTATGCATATCATTCCCCTGTCAGATTTGAAATGACACAAAAACATCAGACTCGAACAGTGATACTAATTTACTTAGAGATATCAGAGTGCAACATGAACCATAAATGCCTATGATATAATGGTAAAGCCATAAAGTCCCAACTCACCCATAGTAACAGTAAAGAAAAAGGTCTCTTGGCTGATCAAGCTCAAAAATATCTTCCGCCAGAATGGAAAGACCAATTTTATAACACTTGGCCAATAAGCAAAGCTGAAGAAAATCTGGGTGCAATGCAGTTAAATGATCTCCAGAAGACTGGAGCTTCCGAATAGCTGTAAGCATAGGGGCCACTCCCAGCAATGGTTCCTTGATTAGCAAAACAAGGTCCTTCAAACTCTTGCAAATGGATATGACTGCAGATGACAGGAAGTCAACATACAACATTACCAAACAAACATAAATAACAGCATTTTCTGCATCATGTGTGAAGATCCATACACTTGTTGGGAGCTAAACGAATTTGTTCAGGATCACAGCAACTGATAAATCTTGCAACGATTAGGACATATGCGCGTGCTTGCATTTCGTTGGCTGGAGTGGATCTGTATGAATATCTGACAATATATATGTGTACATTGTTATAGTCAAATTGTTCAAGCCAAAACTGTTACTACCTTAAACCTATTAAACAGGCAAAACCGCAACAACAAGGACAGTGACAATATCCCAGAACTTCTTTTAGGTCACACCCATGAAGTACATAGAGAGTGATTTAAAGGAGCTTGGTAAAAAAAACCAGCGGCTTGGTAAACTCACAGTAAATAAAGATTGCACAGAGTGGGATCAGACAGCCCAGAATACTGCTCCGATTCGGCCTGGAGAGCATCACCGGCCTGTTTCAAAAGGTTTTGGACTTGAGAAAAATCTGCAGTGCCACTTAGCCCTTGAATTTTTTTGACCATCGGCCCCAAAGACCTCATCTTCACGAAGCTTGAGTACACAATAAGCTGAAGCTGGACTGGACTTGAGCCTCTACCTACACCTGCGGGCCTGCGGCAACCAACCAGCAACTCAATATCGATAATGGTTCTGCAAAATCCAACAGAAATCTCCAACGTGTACCAGCTAGTTTGACAAAACATGAACAGCCATAGAACAAATACTGGCAACAATCAAACTCGATAGCATTCTTCAATGAACTACACATACACAAAAGGGTATTCCCCTCCAAGGAAATATATACACAAACAGATAGAACAAAGTTTATTGCCAATTCACAAGTCAGCATACAAAATTATTAGAGTGTTGAAACAGAAAAATCACATCTTCAAATCAAGGGCCTATATTTAAATCCCAAGTAAGGCATAAACATCGAACAAATTAATATATATATATGTATATATAAGAAATAAACACATATAATTCTCTGTGCCCGGGATAGGGCAGATTCACGTCCAATCCACGGCCTCCAAAATAATTGAGATCAATACCTTTCAGTTTCAGTTACTTTGAACCTGAAGCTTAGCCTGAATAGCAACTTCAAGGCGCAACAAGGTTGCGGCTAAGGTTTAAACTTCCTAGGCGACAGAAAAACGCTACGCACCCTTTCAAGAATTGTCCTCTGCGCTTTTTTAATTTTTTCTAAAAAACTTGTACTTGTAATGTATTGTGAGTACACACACACACATATATAAACAGAGTTGCTTTCGACTCATAGAATGCAAAATATATATGGGAAACGAAGAACATACCAACAGGACGAACGGTGCGTGCAAATCGAACGACTTGAAAAAAGGCCGAAGCTCCGACCGAGCACTGCAACGCGAACCAAACAATTGGCTTTAATTTTGCTTTTATACTGTTCCATACATCTCTTACCGGACTAAAGTGCTAGGTCCCTCACTATAGTTCAGTTAGACTATTATTCTTTCTGTTTTGTCATTTACATCACTGGATTTGGAGATTTCGTTTCTTTTCTCTTTTCTCCTGAAAAATAATTTTCAAAAATATTCATTCAGATCATCATGTCTTTATTTTTTTGTTTTGGGCCTTGAAAACTAATGATAGAATATTTAGCAACTACCTAACTTATCTCTTTCCATTGAAATAAATTCCTCAGTTTTTTTCCTAATTGTTTCGCGTAAAGTGAAAGATAAAGGGAAAATTGTCTAGCTAGGTACTATTTGTGAGTAGAAGGTTCATGGGGGATAAATCCAAGTGGCCCGTTAGTGCCCTTTTGCACATGTGGGATAGAAAAATAGGATAGTAACTGACACATTGAAACATTAATGATCTAAATGAATTTTATCTTAGAAATTAGTGGCCAATCGTATGCTACAAGTAGAATCTTACGATTCTATTGCAATAATATTCTCATATGATCATCATCTCATGTAGGGCTAGGGGTCAAAGTTGGTCAAGGGTGAATCTAAGGCCAAGTGTTACTTGCAACCTGGGAGTAACTTATTCTCTTTTTTTTTTTTCAAAAGTCTGTTTTTTTTTTTTTTACTAATGACCCGGTTAATAAACAACCTACTCAAAAGTCATCAATCTTGAGTTTCTTTTTTTAGGGAATAAGAAGTGATAAATGTTGAAAGAGATGGGGACAGTGGGTGCAATATTGCAACTTGCAACTTGCAACTTGCAACTTGCAGCTGCAAGTGCTCCACTTGGCTTTCAAGTATCAAAGCAGATCTGTATCTACTTCCTCACCACCCCTGTTTTGTCCAAATCTCTGAAAAGACAAATCCTTCAAAAATCAGTGACCACAATTGAGGTCGCAGAGAGATTTATGAACTAAATAAATAAAGTTGGTAAAAGTAGGGACCAAAATCATGATATATATTTTTTAAGACAATTCGTATTTGGAAGTATCGGCTGCTACGTACTCCGATAAGCTTCATTATTCTTCTTCTGCTAGCTCAAGATTTAGGTCCAAATTGTACAAGTTAGATTTGATTGCATATATAATCACATCGCATTTGCCGGGCTTAGTAGTTCAAACTTGTAATTAAATAGGCATCAAAATGATCACATGATATTTGCTTGATTTTCAATGTTGTGTGTCTATATATGTGTGCATGTGAAGTAGGATACACTTAATGAGTATAATGACATTTTAATAACGAATGCAATATAAAATTGACATGTGATAAATTTATCATTTTAGGTAAGAATTTAAGTGTTTTTTTACATGTTTTTTCCCAATGGTACCCTTAATATAAAACGGCAGGATGTGCATGAAGTTCAAATTTTAAGTTTGAAACCCGAAAAAATCATAAAATATAATTTAAAATTAATAGTTTTTTTTTTAGTTTTTCCCTTATCAATCGTAGCAACCATTTTTGTTTTTAACGTTTAATTAATTCCCTTAACCAAAGATTCTATATATGCCATTTTTCATGCTTATAAATACTTGGTTGAGCAATTTCGAAATTATTGCGCATTTGAAAAAAAAAAAAGTTAAAGCGTATTTTTTTAAAAAAAAAGAATTATTTCGTATAAATAATTTTAGTAAATTGACATAATTATTGTAATCCCACTAAATTAAAGAAGTTAGCTTTGCATGAAGCTAATACTAATAAATATCAATTCCAAAACTTTCACAACAATTATATCATTTTACATATTTTGTGTCATTAGTTTGTGAAATTATGATAAACCTGGCTAAAGCACTACACTCATACTTTCACAATATTTACAAAGCTGTTACCACATCTTAAATAACGAAAATAGAAAAATGAACACCACCTATATTGAGTAGCATATCTTACAAAATGAATACCACTACATCGAACAACATTTTTAGGTAGAAAAAACACCACATTATACTAAGTTGAACACTAATTTGTACCTTGATATTTTCAAACTGCAAATGCGCTATCATAAGATGTTCACTATGTCTTGAACAATATATCTTGATAAATGAACACCATTACGTTGAAAAACACATTCCTTTATAAAAAACACCATATTATTCTAAGCTAAGCACTAATTTGTACCACGACTTTTTCAAACTGCAACCACGCTATTATTATTAGATTATCTACAACATGTTACAAAATAATATATTCATATGAATAAAATAACATTTATTAAAGAATGGAACATCACATATAACTGAATGGAATAATACTTATTACAAATAATACATCCTATAAAATAAATAACAATTACAGAACAACATATTTGTCTAAATAAAATAATAATTATTATTAAATAGAATAACATATTTAAGTGAATGGAACAATACATTTGTACAAATGGAACAATATATCTTACTATATGAACACCATTGTACAGAATAGCACATTTGTGTTAACAAAACAACACTTTCTTTTGAAAAGAATAGCAAAATTTATAAACAACATATCTTTGTGAAATGAACAGTACATTACAAAATAACATATTATTTACAAAAAATGCCACTGCAGTTGAACAACACATTCTATGAAATAAATAACACTCCTTACTAAATAAAATAACATATTATAGAACAACACAATTATCTGAATGGAACATTACTTTTTACTGAATGAAATAACATTATTTATGAACAATACATCCTATAAAATGAACAAAATATTATAGAACAATATATTAGCGAACAATATTTCTTACAAAATGAACAATATATTACTCCCTTCATCCCATATTCTTTACATCATTCACTTTTCAACAATTAATCTATGATTTTTTATTTTTAATATTTTAGTATATAAATGAAGAATTTTTTATATAAGAATGATAAATCAAGATATATAGTTTCTAAATATATTTTTTCAATTTTTTTTTAAAAATACTAATATTAATAAATTCAAGTTAAACTAAGTGAAAAAGTCAAATGGTACAAAGAATATGGGACGGAGGGAGTACTAAATATCATATATGTGTAATAGAACAACACTTCTTACTGAATAGAATATCATAATTTACAAACAATTTTTTTTACTGAATAGAACACTACTTATTGCTGGATGGAGCAATACAATATTGCTCTTATTCTTTTACTTTTTTTTTTAAATATATAAACACATTTGATAAAATATAGGCTGTACAAAAAAAAAGCATGACAAATATGTGAGTGAATGAGAAAACAATCATTGAGAAGATAAATAACATTTCCCCGTTTCTAAAAAAAATATGTGAAAAAAAACATGACAAATATATTAGTATCTAATAAAAATATTCAAATAAATATTTATACGGAGAATAATCAAGAAAAGTTAAAGAACATAGGTGCAGTGGAGAGAGATGAAAAGCACGAAAGCCAATAATTGAGTATTGAGAAAAATGTATGGCAGCAAACTTGTAAATTACTGTAAAGTGTGAGAGTAGAGCGTGAGCCAAGTGTATTTTAGCCTTGGCCTTCATGTTATGCAAGGTTTGGAACAATTAATTTGATTGATTTGATTAGAGGGTTCAAATCATTGATTGTTCATCATCAATATATCTTTAACTTAAAAATTGTTTTATTCATTAGATTTGCTTATATATGTATTGTTTTTTTAAGAGTAAATAACATCAGTTGTCCCTAAACTATACCAATGTTCCTTAATCATTCTAAAACTATCAGGCGTTGTACCAATCATTCTCAAACTATTTCATTTTACCTTCAATTAAACCGTTAAAGATGGATGGAAAAATGACGTGGCTATTGATGCAATATAAAAAATGACATGGCTATTGATGTGACACAATTTTTTCTCCATCTTTAATAGTTTTGTTAATGGCATAATGAAATAACAACAATTAAATAGTTTCAGGACGATTGGTGCAATACTTGATAGTTTCAGGATGATTAAGCAACATGGGCTATAGTTTCTGGACAACTGGTGGCATTTACCATTTTTTTAATGATACTTGATCTTTTGTATTCGCATTGCCATGTTTTTGTCCTTTCTTTCTTTCTCTACGTTATATTTTTATTTTGACAGTTCTTTTCTTTTTTCAAATTTTTATGCTTTTGTTTATTACTATTTCTTTTTTAATATTTTTTAGTTGTATTTACATGTTGATTTTCCCCTTTATTCCCAAGTAATATGGTACACTTTTAAGGTGTTCCCTTCACGGGTTCACAAGAAGGTTTATGGAATCAATTTGGTAAGTTTGAATTTATGGCATAATTTTAAGTATTATAGTTCATCATCCACTAAGTTTGTGTGTATATATGGTGTTTTCAGTAATCTAAGGTGTGTATATGGATCATCATTCTCTAATTTTAAGTATTATGAATCATCATTCACTAATTTGTTAGCATTAAAATATATGTTACTTTATAATAATCAATATATATAATTTGGAATCTTACT
Source organism: Aquilaria sinensis (assembly GCA_005392925.1). Lineage (NCBI taxonomy): Eukaryota > Viridiplantae > Streptophyta > Magnoliopsida > Malvales > Thymelaeaceae > Aquilaria > Aquilaria sinensis. The sequence continues at coordinate 110,585 of SMDT01001656.1, forward strand.
ATAACATCTAGTATGTAAAATAATTTTAACCAAGAGGAAACCTATTACTTAATCAAATATAATCAAAATGATGAGTATGAGAAAGAGAGAAGAGAATGTGTACAACTTTTTAATGTAAATCTAGTGTTTACATTATGCATATGAAGTTATGAGATATTTATGAGCTCATGTACTTTCACATTTAATATAATTGCACATTTGCAAATATATAAGATAACAATGTATAAAATACTACAGATACCATAAAAAAATAATAAGACTCCTCTGCATTTCATAAAATCAATAGAAAATGACATTGTTTAATACTATTACATATAATATCCCATAGCATTATTTATTTCACAAAGTATCTGATTATATTAATGTGAAAGTGCAGACGTACAAAAAATTGTCTTGATGTTTTTATCTCATTGACGTGGAAGGATTAAAATTTCAGTTGGCAGTAGTGTTAATTGACAAACAACATACTTTAGACACTATAAGGGAAATGGAGATTAGCAACTGAAATTCAGTTGTTAAACATGTCAATCACTAGTTAGTCGCTAAATGTGAGTCACAAACTAGTGATTGACTAGCGATTGAAATATTTAGTCGCCAAATTTTAGTTGCTAGTTAGTTTTCAATCAGTCACTATATTTAAATTTCAGTCGTTAATCAATGGTTCATTTTTTAACATTTTCACAATCAGTCGTTATTCAATTACTAGTTATTATTAAAACTTTGACCCTAGCCTCCCCTTCCTAATTCCTCCTTCTTCTTTCTCGCTTTCACTTCTGCTTCTATCAACATCTCCGGCGAATCTCTCCAATAATGAAGCAATCAATTACAAAGTCACCGTGTGTAGAGATCACTATTGAGGTAATATGTAATTTAATTGAAGATTATGTTTTAACTACTAGTTTTTGTGTTTATATACTCAATATTGTTATGCATACAGTAAGCCATAGAACGTTTGTCAATGATTCCCGGCATGTCGAGAAATACTATGTATGAAGAGTAGCTGTAGATTGTAGTTGTACGTAGTTATTGTATATACATAATATTTGTTTGGTTGGGAATCATTAATTGTCTAAGTTGAATAGTTTAAAAATGAGAAAATCTTTTCAGTACTATATAAGTTATCTTAATGGTGGAAAAGTTTTGATTGTATCTAGCTTCGTTCCTCGGAAGCCAAGCTTGAGATTTTTGTCTCAAGAAAAATTTGATATTCTAGGGAACTAAGTTGAGATGCTACTAAAATTTTTTCAAACTATATTAAAGTAAATTAAAATGCAGAAGTATTGTTTAGATTTTTCATTTTCAAATAGGTTAGGACCATTCCCTGTAAGAATTTATTAGGCATAAAAAGGCATTCATATACTTCCTCTGTCCAAATTCTTTACTCTATTTGTTTTCAGTAATTAATCTAGGATTTTTTATTTTCAACATTTTAATATATAAATGAAAAATCTTTGCATACAAATAATAAATTGAGACATGTAGTTTCTAAATATATTTTTTAAAATTTTTTCTAACAAGCAATAATATGAAAAAAAAAAGTCAAGTCAAAATGCCAGAAAAAGTCAAATGGAGCAAAGATTTTTGGACGGAGGGAGTATTATCTAAAATTTAATTATAGTTATAGGATTTTAATTATATATATGTTTTGCATTTATATTAAATGTTTGGTGTATACTGTAAATGAAGATATACATATTGAATTTTGTAGAGAATTAGAGCAATGGTGCGAGAGGGACGTCAATGGATATACAAACGAATAATGAAGAAGGGATATATGAATCCAGATTTTATAAATGGTATAGAAAATTTTATACAAACAGTGTGTAGTAATTCAAATGAACTAATTAAATGTCCAGTCGACGATGTCAAAATAGACGATATCGAGATAAGAATGAAATGGGAATGCATTTATGTCAATATGAATTTGTGGAAAACTATTATGTTTGGTACTGTCATGGTGAATGACATGATACTCGAAATCATAATTTCTATGTTGGAGAGAGCGCAAACGCTCCATCATCATTAAGGACATTGTTTGATAGCGATACTGTTTATGAAAATAGATCTGGGTACAATCATATGGTCATTGATTCAATGCATTTAAGGTTTAACTATAATAATAGGGTGGAAAGTGATAAATACGATAATAAGAATCAAGATGAAGTGATTCTTGAGGGTCATGATAACAATGATGGTATTGTACATCATTCTGCAGAAATTAATAATCAATTGCTTAATCTAAATGCACAGAAATTTTATAAATTACTGGAAGATGCATCAACATCCTTGTGAGGGGGAATGTAACAAACACACGAAATTGTCGGCAATTTCACGGTTGTTGAGTAAGAAGAGTAAACATAATATAAGTAATAACTGCTTTAATGACATGTTGTTGCTATTGAAGGAATTTGTTCCAAAGGAAAATCAATTGCTAGATACATTATATGAATCAAAGCAAATGATACAGGAGTTAGGCCTTCCATGAGTGAAAATAGAAGCATGTCCAAAAAATTGTATGTCTTTTGATGGTGAAAATTCAGAATTGCAGCATTACAGTGTTTGTGGTGAGTGTAGATATATGGAAGATACATTGAACAGAGAGAAGAAAAAACCAATTGCGAAGAAAGTGCTGTGGCATCTACCAATTATAGACCGACAGAAATGTTTACTTATGTCTCGTCAAATAAATACATGATATGGCACACAAGTTGTGGACATAATGTGCATTCGAGTTCAGTAGCTCATCCATGCCAACACAGAGGCTTGGCATCATGTAAATTCATCTTTCCCTGACTTTGTTGATGAAATTAGAAATGTATGTCTTGGGGTATGCATAGATAAGTTTATGCCGAATTCTGCAACGGGTGGAGCGTGTTCTATATAACATGTTTTTATAGTTGTCTATAACTTGCCACCGGAAATGTGTATGAAAGAGTTGTACATTTTTTTGTCATTGTTAATACTAGGGCCAAGATCTTCGGGACAAAATATCGATATATTCTTGAGATCTTTAATTCATGAGTTGAAATTGCTGTGGGTAGAAGGAGTAGAAATGTCGGATGTATATCGATGTAAAAATTTTAGAATGAGGGCTTGTCTGTTATGGACAATTGGAGTCTAGATTGTCCAACATAGATGCTATCAGGTTGGAGTACACATGGGAAATTGGATTGTCTAGATTGTATGGAGAACATTAATACATTTCAATTAAAGTTTGGGAGAAAACCGTGCTAATGAGACTGTCATAGGAATTTTTTACCGAGTAACCATGCATTTCGTAGAAATATTAATGCTTTTCGACCTGGGTTACGGGTGAGGGAAACAGTTGTTTTGCCAATGTCTAGTGAAGAGATTGTTTAATGCTTAGATGACATGCAATTCCCACCATTTGGATCACCATGTGACAATCTTTGCGCAACTGGATTTGGTTCTACTCGTAATTGGCTAAAATGGTGGATTTCTGGTAGTTACCTTATTGAAAGTTTTTGCTTGTCAGGCACAACTTGGATGTGATGCATATAGAGAAAATTTTTTTTTAGAATCTATTTTATACATTGACGTCTGTAAAAGGTAAGACAAAAGATAACCCCAATGCCCGATTGGATTTAAAAGAGTTTGATATACTATATAAGCTCCACTTGATTGATGATGGAAATACTAGCATCAAACTGAAAGCCACATATGCTTTGGAGTGGGAAGAGGGTTGACAGATATGTTTATGGCTTAAAGAATTAAATTTTTAGATAGGTTTTTGTCACAAGCCTTGTACCTTAATCCTATATTAGTCATATAGGACCCCAAGAACCTTACACTCATTCAGTGTTAGGCCTGTGTAAATTTGTCCTTAGTGGGCTTGCTAATTGATTAAATCCTTAATGCAATACTGTATTATACTATGCCTTACTATGACTATAGGTCAAGAACCATAAAAATAATATATAATTGATGCAGCTGGCCAGCACTTTAAACATGCATTTATATGAAACATACTTTTATGCATCGTGAATCCATATAAGCTACTAGGGAACACAACCACTAGTTCCATAGCATTTACCAGAGGCATAACTTCTGCACACATATATACATCATACACAAAAGTATTATATATATGCCGCACACTGAGAATCTGGGAATCCGATCCCACCTGAGTTACATTGCCAAAAAGATGTCACTACAGTGTTCAGGTATTCCCTGTTCCTTACCTCTGTACAACAAAGGCTAGTGAGTTAGTATTCCAGTAATTAGGAACCTGCAAGAAAGAAACTTGATAACAATATACAATAGTAATTAACTTCTGCACACCTGGTATCAAAATACTAACAACCAGTTTCTTTATTGGTTATTAGCCCCAAGTCCACCAGTATCTGCACACAAAATATGTAAGGGATGTGAGAACCAAAAGTTCTCAGTAAGGGTTATGACTTGCAAGAAAATCAACAATATAGGACTGTGTATATTATCCATAAGGATATCAATATATGCATAATACACTTGAGCTCAAGTCATAGTGCTAGGAACTCGTATTATTGTCCAATAATTATGGGAGTAGCTAGTTCCCACAATTCCTTTACTCATTTGTCCTGCAATTGACAAGTCCAACTTGTCCATACAAATACTGCTTTGAAATCTTCTTAGTATTTACCAATATCCCTTTTTTTATGTACAAGAGTGAATTATTTGCTTATTTAGTGCATGTGTTAGTGCTACCTTTATCAGGTTTCGTAAATGGTTAAAGACACCTCCCCCTCTTAGGTCCATCCAGGTCTTAGCCCATCATTGTGACCTTAGGTATCATAGGTTCCTAACCTGTCATACTCACCGTAAATTAGACCATATTAAGGTCCATTTTTCCTGTAGATATAAGTTTATAAATATGCACTTACACACTTCATATGCATTTCATAGTTTAGCTTCTTACCAAACTCAATCATATAAGCTTCTCAAATAGCCATCAATACTCAAATTATATGCTTGTTAAATTTATCCATAATTCGGCCACTTGATATACAAGTATTATAGCAAAATTTATTTAATATATAAGCATACAAATTAAATAACCCTTACCTTAGATAATTTAGTTTGCAAGCTTCAAATACTTAGCCTTTTGTCTCGGTTCTAGTCTCTTCTAGGGTCTTCCTATAGTAGCTTGAATTATTACCTATAATTGGTCATTTAACAATAAGACAAACCATTCTTTAGGCCAACAATTAATAATTTCCACTATGGTTTAAATGATTAACTTAACCTTTTTTCATTGATTTAATTAATCGGCCCTTAACAAAGCCTTTGTTCTTCTTTACTCATCGTATTTACTTAGAATGACTTCTTGTTCATTTTTCCATTATTTTTCCAGCAATTTCAACCATATTACAGCTCAAAATAAACAATTAAAAGCTGGAATTAAATGAAGAACCGGTAGATCCTTTTATTCTAAAATCAACCGTACCTAATGCCCTTTCTTTTACAAGCTTAATTTCCAAGCTTTCCTTGCTTGTTTTCTCTTATCAAGCATCAAGAAAGCCAACTTAATAACCATTTGCAGCAGCTATAGGATTGAAATGAAGCTTGAAAATAGGGGAAAATAAAATTAGAACTTACTTGAACAAATAGCTTGAAAATTAAGCTTAAGATTGCTTCATACTTGATTTTTCTTCAAAAACTTACTTAATTTGTAGTTAATTTGAGAGGATTGGTTGTTGGAAGCTTAACCAAGTTCATCCATGGTGTTTCTGGGAAGGGTGGAAGTTTCAGGTGGTTAGGTGTGAAAGAAATGACCCGGTTGACTTAAATAAGACACCACCGCCTCACTTTAAAAGAATCACGTGCTTAGTGCCTACTTTGTACTCTTCAGTAAATATGGGTTTATGCGTAACACGATTAGAACCTCAGGACCAAAGTTGGTATTATGCCGCGCCTGGTTCCTTCAAAGATATAAATACTTGGCCAGTCCCAGCCTTTCAGTTATATTCCCTTTTGTCCCTACCTTTAACAGGCTTACATTTAAACCACTTCTGAACAATTTAGTTAATCAAAAAATTCACGATAATAGAGCAGAAATCACGGAAAACCGTGATACCTCAAATTTAATATTTTTTCTCATGCTCTATCCAACTGTGTAATAAAAATGGGTCACTATATGAATTGACCAGAATACCCCTCTTAGCCCGGCTTGCTTAAATGATCAATTTTATTCATTTTTAACTACTGGACCCTAAATTACCAAGACTTAACTTGCAAATAAATTATCTAAAGTGTAATTTATTAAATTAACTAATTACCCAGCTGATTAGACTTATAGCTCCGAGGGCTGTCACAATTTTCCTCTAATTTATCACGGAATGTTAATGTTTTAGATTACAATTTCTACGCTTTTAAAAGCCCTAATTGCCACGTATTTCTACAACGCCTATTACCTATTGCAATGTGTAGGTATTTGCCACCAGCAATATGGGCCATAAGATCTGAAGTTTGTTCATTATTTCGGGGACTTTATTCGTGCAAGATTAAATCTGAAGAGATAAAAAAAAACTTGAGAACCTCATAATCATCACTAGCTACAAACTTGAGATGATATTCCTGCCATCTTTTTTTTGATTCAATGGAACACTTAGCTATACATTTACCTCAAGAAGCGAAGCTGTGTAGACCTGTTCAATATTGTCAGATGTATCCCTTTGAACGGTATACTACTATATACAAATAATTTGTAACATTTTCTTTAATTTATTGGCTGACACTTTATTTTTTGTTATTTATAGGCTTATGTGGTTTCTGAAAAGAAAGGCGCATAACAAGGTGAAGTTAGAAGGCTCAATTATGGAGGCATTTCTAGTGTAGGAGATGACTTTATTTTGTGAATATTACTTTCTCCATAATAGGAAAACCAGATTGAACCAAGCCCTTAGGAATGCTGAGACCATGAATTTGGGTTCAAATGAAGGGATCTATGCCACCCCTCTTGCAGTGTTCTGCAATGGTAATAGAAACTTTCTCGATGGTTTCATGACTATGTAAACGTTTTATTTATCTCATTACTTTAATTAATTGTACTACTTCAAAATAATTGTTTACAGTTTTTATATATAGAGTACTGACTCTTTTTGTATTGGCAGGGTGAGCTTCAGCCTGACAGATTGGGTGAATGTCTTGTCAAATTATCACGTGGTCCACTTCATTCTACCACAAGTTATAAGAGTTGCATGGTTCATGGGTTTCGATTTCAATGTAGGACTTACAGATTGACCAAATCAACGGCGAACTAGGGTGTTTGTGTTGAGAGTGATGAAAGTTTGGATAGTGGGAATAACTTTTATGGAATGATTGATGAAATCATTGAACTTCAATATTCTGGATGTGTTCCAAACATTGTCACGGTTTTTGTAATTATGATAGTAAATTTGTAATTATGTGGTAAATTTTATCTGAAACATAGAGATGGATCAACATATAGGAGGACATTCAGATCATTCTTTCGGAAGACATTGATATGCTTCATCATCATCAGATGCCATGTAAGGTGGTGGTCTAGAAGCTGTGGGGCTCGAGGCTAGTACATTTATGGCGCTGCCCTTCAGCCAAGGGGTGGTCAAGGCCAGGTTCCATGATCGGTTCAGTTTTCTTCCTCCGTCGATTTTTCATCGGCTCATTTTGCTAGTCCGTCAACAATATCAAAGTCTGGTTTAGAAAACTAGCAGTTAGCCCATTGAGCCGACGCTCCCTCACAGCATCCAGATCCAATCCATGATGAGGCGCTGGATGCGAATGACCCAGTACCCCATTCGCAGCGGAGGGTAATTGACACGTTGTTGTAAGCGTCATTCTATTATTCAATTTCAATATATTTCATAAATATAACTTTATACTTCATGACTTATTTCATTAATTCCTCTGTAGGTTTGTCAGTGGCTCCAGGGTTTGACAGACACTCATAAACATATCTTTGTCACTGTTTAAGGGTGAGTACCCTTAATGGAAAGACGCCAAGCAAGAAAAAGGCAAGGAGTATTTAGCTGAGTTGCAGGTAATCACATAAGTTACTGTTTCTATAAACTAATCCATTTATTTTTCAATATTATACATTTTTTAAAATACTAATCAATGTTTTACTTTATCGTTTCAACAGTTTTACCGTTGGAATTCAGCGGACGACCGCAGAATAAAGAAAGAGTTCTTCAAATAGATAGGAGACCACTACAAGCACAAGTTAGCTCATTTGTAGGTGTAATTGTTAAGGCACATTTCAACAACGTCTTACCCAATAACGACTTCAATCTTATTCATCTTTTTCATCCACCGGCAATCAAGTTGCAGAACTGGGATAATCTGATCAAACACTGGAATGGTGAAAAATTCCAGCACGTCAGTGGTGTCATGAAGCAAAATAGGGTAAAATAATCTATTTCATTTAATTTGCATATATTCTTCAATTAATTCATTTTACTAACTACGTTAACTTCCAATTTCATTGTAGTTCGGCAAGGACGCTTCTCTTAGTGCTAAGCCATGAAAGCATTCACTGGAAAGTCATACGAAGCAAATGCTTTATGATCATATGATAAGAAAATAATTTTTTTAGAATAAGGATGATTTTATAACTGTATTATTATTTTTACTAATTTATCTTCAATTAAATTCCTAGATGGATGAAGGCCAGCCCCTACATTTTGGTAACTTTATTTGCTGAATGTCGACACGACAAGGACCCATGGCTAAAGTTCTATCTCAGCAGCAGATAGATGATGTGGTATGTAATAATCAAAATTTAATAATATTTCATTTATTTACATCGTTTAGCATTTTTACTTGCTTTGTTTCTTAGGCCAAGTTTGAGGATGAAGTCATACAGAGGTATGGCCCCGATCTATCAAGACATCTGACCTTTTGTCCACTGTTATGGGAGATAGTGCTCGTTCGGCTACATAATGATGTGTCGAATGGGGTCCCACAGGCATTAGCGTTTCCTGACTAATTTCGCCATGCACAATTTGATGTACTATTTCATTATACCTTACAAATTTTATTAAATTTAAATTCCTTTTTTTAAAAAAATTAATGTTTTTCAAGGTTACGCGAATGACATTACTGAGCAACTTCGTAAAGAGAATGCAGATCTCCGGTCTCAGTTAACCGTAGTTCAGGAGTAGATGGTACCTTAGCGGGCCTGTCAGGACCAAACTGATGAGAAGGTTCGTGTCTTTGACGCTTTTCATGTAGTCCATGATTGGACAGCAGAGCCCATGAGCAAGATTTGATTTCATGGCTACTGTTACAATGTACCTCGACTGCATGTCCGTTCAAGGGACCCTCTTGACTAGTGTTGATCCTGGCTTCATATCTGAAAGGTCTGAGGGGGGGGGGATTTCATACTACTTCTAAATCACAATCACAGCCTGTTCCTCCCCTTCATTATGGTATGACGGGTTCACAGCCTACATAGCCTCCTCTACCATCATACCCATGGGCGATTGGATTTCATCAGCAGTCTTAGATGGCATTGGCGTTAGTATTTTATCATTACACTTCTTCCTCGACCCAGCCGGGAATGATGATGGTGGGTTCTTAACACCAGGTTCATGTGTCTGTTCATCCCCAATCATTCCTCGGTTTGAGTGGGTTTATGTCGGTACCGTATTCACCACAGAAACAGTCAGATTATTCAGCAGATATATCTTTTTGGCTTAATGTCGGCAACCCGTCCCAGATTGATATTCATGTACCCAAGGTGCAGGACATCTCAAGTGCTCATCAGCCTACAATTAGCCTTATGAGGATGCTAGTGTTGACCATCCCCCCCATATACAACTATCGGTTTATCTAGTTTATTATTTTTATTGTTCGACAAAATTTCATTTTTTTTATTTTCTTAGAATAATAACAATATTCCCATTTTTAATTTATTTCAATTGTTTATTTTAGACTTTATAAATTCTTTGTTCAATTTCTTGATATATATATATAATTTGTTAAACATTTCTGGTTGGCTGATTTTGTTTTAAAAAAGCCAGTTAGCAACTAAAACTTTAGTCGCAGTCAACGATTGAATTTTTAGTCGTTAGTGTAGTGACTAACTTTTCAGTCGCTAATTTAAAAAAGTAGCGACTGACAATTTCAATCACTAGTTTTAGTCGCTATAAATTAGCGACTAATGTTTTTTTGATTGAATATTTCTTCAGTTGTTATTATGTTTCTCCTTTGTAGTGATAAACAATCAAATTGGGAAAAAAATTAACAAAAATAGGGGAAAAGTGTAACCTGCAGCCTCATTGCTGACCTAAAATAAAAAAAAATTGTCAAGTTTGGGTTTTATAGCTTATTTAGTGCGAAAAATGACTCAACCCTACTATGTTGTGAAAAAAAAAATGGTTTAGCTCAAGTGTTAACTTGACTAGCCCAACCGAGCCCATTCCTCACCCTTACTCTCCCCAAGCCTAACCTAACTCACACTATAGTCCATCACTCTGTTCGTTAACCCTCCCTAGTCCCTAGCCTAACTGAGGGTCTAAAGCTGCCTCACACCCTTACTTATAGTCTTACTGACCTAACCTTTTCCCAATTGCTTTCCTTTGCTTCACATAACTCGTACCTGCCACCATCTTCGTCCACTCAAAGCAGACTCATCACTTGCCTCCTTGTTGTCATCTGACATTTGTCATTGCCTGACTACCCTGGCCTTACTCCATTTTGGCCTTCGTTGGTTCGCCTGAATTGCCTCGCTTGTACCTACCAATCCTCCCCTTCTCCTCACCGCTGGGTTATGTTGTGCCTTTACTAGATGCTCTTGTTCATTTTCTTTATTCTCTATTCTAGTTGGATGGTTTTGCCTGGGAAAAACTTGTTGTTTTAATTTTGCCTTAGGCATTTTGGCACTATATTTTGTGGGAAATTTTGAACTACCGTGTCATTATGCAAAATAAATCCCATTCCATTTCAATTGTAGTGAATGTCAATGAAAAATAATTTTTACTTCCACTGGGAATGATGATGTAGATGCTCGGCAACTGCTTTGATTCTCAGACTTAGTAAATTAAGAAATTGTGCTAACTCGGTTTTGAGTTATTCGGGTTGGGTTAGGTTCTATTTAAAGAAAAGGAAAACAAGATTAGATACATATTTCATGTCGGGTTTTGACTTGAACCCATAATTTGGACTTGACTTTACACCCCCACACAAAAGTAACAATACCTATAAACTAAGATGTAAATCATCAAATAATATTTCTAGCAAAAAAATAGATAAATGTTAAATTTTTGATTATGTAAATTCACGTTGTTATTGCCACCAAGTACAACCAAATAAAACGCAAAAATTCTCTGGAGATGTGTATTGGGTATATTATTGTTTCCTTCCAAATTATGGCTAATATTACACTTATCCCTTCACATTTGAAAATATACACTTCCCTTTATGCTTCTTAAAAGCCATTGATCAACTGTTGATCAAAAGTTACAATTATCCTCTTTGAACTTAGATTGACACTAGGTGAATTGTAGCCGTGCGTTGCAGCAACAATATATTAATTGAGCATTTGATCATAAATAACCAGAGTTTATGACTTAGGGAGACTGATAACAATATTTTAGCAGCTCAAATACTATAAATCAAAAAGTTAATTATCAGATAGCCAATTATCTAGAAGAAAAGTGTGAGGACCAAATTGGCAAAGCTTGAAATTATGGCATTGTAGTGGTTCAATATGTCGTAGCATTGAATATAGTATAATCATCATTAAATAATAAAATTTGGGATTGAAGAAAGGAAAGTTTAAAGTTCTAGTAATTAAAAGTGGGTTTAACTATTAGTAAAATAAATTTTTTCAAGAAAATAAAAAAAATGGGATTTAAAGTCAACCTAAAATGAGGTATAATCTTTATACAATAAAAATTTAATATTAATAAGGTATGAAGCAAGATTTTACAATAAAATTTTAATATTAATAAGGTATGAAGCAAGATTTTAGAATCTAAATGGTGTTTTACTATTAACACAAAAAAGAGTAATAAAATGGAACAAATTGAAGGTTTTAACAGAAATCTAATTAAGTCTAAAAATAGTTCAAGAAATGGCCAAAAGTAGGCTTACCATAATAAATAAAGTTTTCTCTTATGAGAAAGTAATAATCTTCTCACAAAAAGGTAATATTTAAGCACTGTCTCAAAAGTTAAAGTAAAGTTTTGAAATCAATAGAGCAAATGCAAAGATTATAGGTAGTAAGGGTTTAACATTGAATTTGTACAAAAATGGGGGAAGAAGAGAGAGAGAGAGAGAGAGAGAGACCAAAATGACAAATATATTGAATTTAGGGACAAAAATGGAAGAAATGAAATTTACATGGGCTGAAAGAGAGGTTATGTCATTACTCAGGGAAAAGCAAAAAAAAAAAAAAACCAGACTACTGTATATCTATAGTATTTCCCAACTCTTATTTAGTATATATGAGATTTTGATGACCCACGCATTGTTGCGAGGACTTAATTCAATAAATTTAGTATTAAAATAAATTTTTATTATAATTAGTTACAAATTTTGCACCCATAAATTCACATTGATTAACTAAAATTTTACTCTATTTCAATTTTGAGTTGAGTTCTCTTTACATTATGTTCTTATCATTAAAATAATTAGTTATGATCAAAACATAATACCATGAAACAAAAAATTGTATGTCCTTTGAATTTATACACAGTTTCTTTGTTACTAACAAGCAATTTACTAAAACTTTTCATCTCTTATTAATTCAAACTCCAATTTTTAATATCAATAAAAAAATTTCTTTAAATTTAAGCAATTATAAACCAAATTATTTAATTAAATTATAGATCTTAAAGTAAATGATTGATGTTGTAAAATTCAATCATAAATAATGAAAAAAATGATCAAAATACAAAACTATATTTAACTTATGTCACTTAATTAATGGTTTAACTATTAAATTAATAAAAATAAAAAAAATGACTTAAGCCAAATCAACTAGAACCATAGTCAAAAGTAGGCAAATTATTATGATTAAAGTTTCATTTCAGAAAGCAATAATAAAGAAAAATGACCAAAAAATTTGGACCAAGATAAAAATTGGAAAAATCTTATGTATTAAAGGTTTAATAATTGATTTAATAAATGCAAAAAAGTGATTTAACTAAAAAATGAACTAATTCTGATGAGTAATGTCTTAGTTTAAAAGATAATATATAAAAAACAACAGAAAAAGTTTGGGGGACATGAGCAAATAGAAAAATTCTAGTTCAATAATTATTAAATTTGGTGACCAAAATGGAACACGGACAAAATTTGGGGATTGACTTCAAAAAAAGTGAAAATTTAGGGATTGAAATTGCACTTTAACCAAAACAAAACATAAACTAAACTAAAAATGGGAAATTGCAACACATGCTCTAAAAAAGGTGAATGTCTTGTGAAAAAGGGATCAAACTTAAAAAAAAGTCAATGACATCCAAGTAAAGGAAGGAAAAAAAGACAATGTTAATGTACAATAAAATTCAACATAGATGAATAGTACAAACACCAGTCTCTTCTAGAAATAAGTGAGGTATGTGGAGACCCGTGTAATAATACAAATCATTGATGGAACAATATAAAAAGATAAAACATACTTTGACGTTAAATACAATCCGATAATAGATAATTGTAAACATACAGAATAGCGAAATGAAAATATATTTACATATTATAAAAAAAGTATTAAAGATAACAAATGAAAAATTGTCAAAGCAGTTTCAATAACCAATTCAAATGAAACCATCAAGAGAAAGAAAAAGCTTTTAGTATTTATAATATTTTTATAATGTAGGATAACATTACACAATATATATGCATAAGTTTTTCTAGATTTTTATTCACTAATGAATCAGTGATAAAATGAATTATTTTAAAAATTAATCACCTATACGTAATGCAAATTCTGCACTGTTTTAACTAATCAAAGCTCTGAATTAAACCTCATGTAAAGCACTTATGCATTATACAAATTGTGAATTTGTTTCAATTAATCAAAACTTTGAATTTGACTTATCTAACTAAATCTCAAAAATAAAATCATGTAAAAGAATTTTTTTGGTATTTAATATGGTTAATAAAAGCATGTCTCTCATTTCTATTTAAGACTCTATCATTTTAAATTTAAATAAACAATCCATTTTTTTTTTACTAAAGTTTCCAACAAATTGAAAAAGTTGGTGACCACTATGGCAAATTTGTTGTATTGAGGGATGAAAAGTGGGATTTGAACATTCTCTAAAAAAAAAAGTCATAAAATGGACAAATATGCCTTTAGTCATTGAATTATTGGTTTTTACAAGTATCAGTCCCCATACTTATTATTTGCCGATCTAACCTCATCAATAAACAGTCTTCACCCTATCTCATGATAGCAAGAGAAAGTGGGGGATCAATATGGCAGATGTTAAATATTCAGAGACCAAAAGAGAGATTTTACCACAAAACTAGACAAAGCAAAACAAAAGAAAAAAAAAGGCGGTAAAGGGGCAACTCTTGATTAACAGTAGAAGCCTCCCCTTATTTAGAATATAATATAATATATATAATTACACTTACATTATGAGGTATGAAAATATACACATTCATTCTTGCTTTCTTTTACATTATTTAGTAGCTTTTGAAATCATAATTTAAATTATCTAGCAATTATGTGATATATGTTATAGTAATTTTGAGTGGTCTAGTATTTTTTAACAATTAACTAACATCTATTTTCATTTTTTTGCATTTATAAGTAGAAAAAATTTGATAATTAAAATATTCATTAACTTTAAAAATTGGCTATTTTACTTCTTTTTTTTATTGATGTTTGACCTAAACATATTTATATTAATATGTATAAAAAAAAATTCTTAAAAATAATATTTAGAAACTATAATTTTTAAAGTTTCATTTTTATATAAAATATTTATATTTTTATAATAAATTTTTTAAAAAATAAAATTATAAATTAATTACTGTGAAATGTAATAAGGCTAATTTTTATGTAACAGATGGAGTATTAGATGATGATAAAAAAAAAGTCTAAACATATAGATTTCTAAACTTCGGGTGTAACTATAATATCAGTTAAAAATTAAAAATAACTAAAATTTCGAATCAATATAATGGCTCAGTTTCTGTCCCACATGCAAAGCAGGAGAAGTTGTACTAGGAAAATACTTGCGGGTGCAACTTTCTCCGAATGAGGGGTAAAAAAATAGAAAATTGGAAAACAAAAAGGGGGAAAAATTTTCTAAAACTTTGACCGCCACCAAAGACCATAATAAGTGAAAGTGAAAACTTCTCCATAAAAAGACAGGCATTTCTTATGCTTGGTGGGTCATAACAATCAAATTAATGATGGTAAAAATAATGCACAACTCACGCCATCATTTGTCCGTTTGAACAACAAAGTCCACTCCTTTCACTCTCTTTTTAAGCTAATCACGCTCCCTCCCTCCCTCCCTCCCTCCCTCTCACGACCTCAAATTCACTTCGTCATCTCCCACATGGATACTTTTGAGGCGACTAAACTCGTTCTTTCGAGGATCCAGAACTTGGAGCCAGAACATGCCTCCAAAATCTTGGGCTTTTTGCTTCTCCAGGACAATGGCGAGCAGGAGATGATCCGCTTGGCTCTTGGACCAGATGCTCTGCTCCACTCTGCAATTCTTAAAGCCAAGACCAGCTTTGGATTGATTTCGTCTTCTTCCAATCCGCCAACTCCTTTGGCTTCTCCTTTTTCGTCGAGACCCACTTCTCTGAAGATCCCATGTTCTTCGAGACCGATCAATGGCTTTGAATTCTCGAACCCTTCTTCTGTTCCGAGCCATTATAATGGTAATGAGTTGCTGGATGATTTAAGTTTTCAAGATCAGCTTTCGTTCCTGAATGATTCCAAGCCTGACGACTCTTTCGATTTGCCTCTCCACCGCCGGAGCTTCTCTGTGCCCGGGGCGTGTTTTGGATCCGACACAGATGTGAATTCCGGGCTAGGGTGGAGGCCTTGCACGTACTTCGCCAGAGGGTTCTGCAAAAATGGCAGCGCCTGTAAGTTTCTTCATAGAGGTTGTTTCGATACAGTCGGGAGCATTGTTGCTTCTTCTGGTTCCTTACCGCACGACAAGTGCTTGAATCTTTTACTACAAGAACAGAACGAGTCTCAGAGGTTTGTAGAGTTGGAGATTTGGATGGTCTTTGCTAATGGGTATCGTTTAAGTTGGATTGGTTTTTGAACTGCAGATCGCCACTAATGATGGCTGATGAGCTCCACAAGCTTGGGCGGCTGCGGCCGGACAGAAGTGACTTCCACGGAGTCAACGCAAGTTCTAGGCAGATTTACTTGACTTTTCCTGCTGACAGTACTTTCAGAGAGGAAGATGTTTCAAATTACTTCAGGTATCGAGTTGAACTGCACTTTTTCTGTCCAAGTTTTAGAATCAAAAGCTCTGCTGAGGGCTCAACACTGAATTTTTTTTTTTAATGTCCTTTTTGGTTTGTTGTTTGTGCAGTATCTATGGACCCGTTCAAGACGTGAGAATTCCATTCCAACAGAAGAGGATGTTTGGGTTTGTGACATTTGTTTATCCTGAAACAGTGAAGCTGATATTGGCCAAGGGGAATCCTCATTTTGTCTGTGATTCGCGTGTGCTTGTGAAGCCTTACAAGGAGAAAGGCAAATTGCAAGAAAAGTAAATAGCTTTTCTCCTTATCTCTTTTGTTTTTTCCTCTTTTTGTGCACAATTTTACAGTGTTGAATTTTCTTTTCATGCTTTGGTCAATCTAGAAAGCACCAGCATCAACAGCAGCTTTGCTCTAGTCCAACTGGCATTGATTCTAGGGAGCCATTTGATCTATATTTCGGTATGGCCCAAACTAAATGAACTTTTAGGTTTGATTTTCTCATATTCTAGAAGTTTCATGTTTGGTAAATTCTTTTTCTTTTTTCTTTTTATTATTGCAATTTAGGGGAAAGAAGGTTTTACAACAACCCAGAAATGCTATTGAGAAGAAAATTAGAGGAACAAGCTGATCTGCAGCAAGCAATAGAGCTGCAAAGCAGAAGATTAATGAATTTGCAGCTTATGAACCTTAATAATCATCATGAAACTGCCCTTGGATTATCAGCTGGATCTCCTATTCCTTCACCAACGCTTTCCCCTTCTCCGAGAAATCATTCTCTCATATTTCCTGTTGATGGAATTGATCACGAAGTATATCCGGAAGGTCACACAATTGGAAATAGTCAATTGTACTTGGTACCTTTAATTTCTGGATTTGTTTGTGTGTATATTTCTGATATTTTTATTCCGCAACAGGGAATGGCTGTAGCACAGCTGGTTCCTTTTCCAAGGCTGCTGGTGATGATAGTCATAAACGTGTCCTCGAGGCTAGCAGTAATAAAGAAGAGAAGTTCAAAACTGAAGAAAATTACCTCCCAGAAAGGTAAAAACCTGATTTCTGATTTGTGGAGAAAAGGTTACCCACATTAGCAAAACTATAAAATCTCCTATACTGTTAACAGTAAATTTTCCTGCATGTTTCCAGCTTTCTGTTTAATTAGATGGATAGACATTTATACTATGCCAGAGAAAATTGCATTAGGGTTGTTTTCCATGTGAACAGCTTGGAGCACATTCTGCCTGACAATCTCTTTGCTTCTCCAAAGAAGTCAGCTGGTGATTATCTCACGCTATTCTCCAGAAAATCTTTGGAGGCTGATGACAAATCAACTGGTCCAGCTGCCTATTTTTCTGATAGTAGCCCCTCATTAATTTCCTCTACCGGCCTCAGTGTAGCTCCTCTTAAATCATGTTTTCCTCAACTGCCCAGGTAATTTACTTCCTCTGCATTGAAAATTTTGAATAGCAGTTCCTCTTTGATAATTCTTGTTTGATGAGTAAGAAAAGATATGATCTGTGATACTATAATATTTTCATACTACTAGCATGGAAGAGAAAACAAAAGCTAATAATTATATGATCAATTTTCTTGGAAAGGTTATCTTCTGCGCAAGGAACTCTGGGCATGTAGTTGGCAGGGAGAGCATGGTCAATAAAGAGGGGGAGATTACCTTTTTAGGGTAAGAAATAATGAGACTTTTAATTGCCTCATGTATCAAACTTGCTGAGTTTTAGGTCAAATGTGAATTCGGATTGTAATTTTTTGGTTGGTTGTTCCATCTTTGCAGAAGTATTGAGGAGCATGTTCAAGAAAGAGAAAAGTTCCTCTAGCTGTATAGCCAAAACCATACCCACAAATCTGTAGGCAAGATCCTCAGCAAGATCACCATCATCATTTAATACCATACTAGTCACAACTGAAAACACAATAGTGCATAGGCAAAGGACAGCAGAACTGATTTAAGGGAGTGGGTTTCTTTAGCTTTTCATTTCTGTATATTGTGTACCCTCCCTATAGGTAAGCCACGGTGGACCACAACAATGGCTGGACAAACAAAGGCCAAGTAAATAGTGTAGTCATGAACTCTTAAGATCTATGTAACTCACCCTCTATACATTGAGGTTTCTTTATTGTTTTATAATAAGTAATATACTACTATATAAAGAAGTGAAATACAGTACTTACTTCAACGTGTAAAAAGCACAAGTGAAGTGGAGAGCAGTGTCACTATTTGTATAGTTGATTTGATTCTTTCTCAAGAGCTTGAAAGAGCTGGAGCAAGTATAACTACAATAATGATTAAGAGGCTCGAAAGTGTAAAAAGAATGGCATGAAAGAAGTGGAGAAAAGCTGTGACTCTCCCACTTTTAACAGGAGCAATATTTTATGATGAATCAGGTGTGTGTTACTTATTGGCACAGAAGAAAGTTTTGGGGAAAAGTGGGGAAGATAAACAATAATAGGGAAGGAGGGCTGGAGGGGTAAGGAATGGAAAAGATATTTCATGTGATTAAAGGCTACTTTAGGAGACTCTCTTGTCTCATTTTGTGGTTTCTTTTAGGTGGACATGAATGGGTAAGGGCCACACTGTCACATGGGTTCTGACAAAATATGTGAATTGGTATCTGGGTACCACACACAGCTTTCCTTTTCAATCCTTTAGCCCCATTCAGATTTAAATAATTTGGAATCTGATTTTTCAATCTTGTGTTTTATGGGTGTTGGTGCCCTTGTGCTTTGAGCAATGCCCTTAAATTATGTTGGGCCTACATGTGCTCTTGTGTTTTTATGTTTGTTGCTGGCTGCATGCTAGGACTCGCCCAGCCATATTCAAATTTGCTCCTCACCAAACTATCAATATTCAATAATAGGCAGAAGAAAGCATTGTATGCATACGATATGCTTCTTGGTTTGTCAAAGTTCCTCTTCTCTGTGGGTGATCAACAATCAAATGTGTGTGAGGCTGCTTCTTTTTTACTTTTGAAAGTTTGATGATTTTCCTCACCAAGTGTAGTAAATCATCAGACAACAGTAACTTTGAACTTTAACAGTTAGATAACTCATTCTAGGTTAGATAATATAAATCATTCAAATTCTGAGGCTAATCACAACAAATACGGCAGGCTAGTAGTGTTTAGACGGTTATGGTTTGCTCAACATGTGGAGCTTATTCTGGACCACCATGGAATTTTCTAGGGCTTTTAACTGGCTATTATGTTATATTCTATGAAAGATATAATGGCACTGATCTGATCAGTGGTGAAGTTGTGATGTCTGCATCATTTGCCCTATTTTGCTGCCGAATAGCTGGCCTGGCCCTGGCCATCTTATTGCAAGCAAAAGCCTTCTGCAGCACTGATTTGGTTTAGTTGGTAATTGAGGCTGGTCATCATGTCTATACTGTACTGAACTTCTTTTTTTATTTTTTTATTTAACCTTTTGTCCGGAGGAAGAAAATGGACTTGATGCTCTTAGCCTTAATATCTATTTTCCTGGGTAAAATTCATATGTAGTCCCCTAACTTTAACGATCTTCCTAATATGGTCCCTTAACTCAAAAAGTGGCTCTTAAAGTCCCCTAACTCAACTTAAGTGTCCTATTTTGGTCCCTACCGTTAGTTTTACCGTTATTTTGGATGGAGATTGCTTACGTGGCAGGTATATTGCCACATGGTAGTCTCTTTTATGTTAAGAACTGATTAGATTGGAAGAACAATAAAGTTCAAGCTAAAATTGGCACAAAAAGTAATTTTGGGGACCTAAAACGATAATTAACCCAATCTTCCCCATCGCCGCCCTACTCTGATCAATCGTCGCCGCCGCCCCTCTCCCTCTTTCCGCCGATGCTCCATCTTCCTTCTTCCCGACAGATGCTCCACCTTCCCTCTTCATCCACAGCCCCGTTGGTTGGTTGTTGAATCGCGCTTCCGAAGCCGTGAATCGCCTCAATTCGCCTAGCAATAGCGCCCAGCCTCGATTCGCCAGGAAATCACTCAGATGACAGTCGCCCAACCCACAAACCCTCGTCCCACCAGTGACCGACGCGAATCCGTGAATCCTCAAAGGTCTCCACTTCTCTTTCGCCCGAATGTTGATGGAATCTCGAATTGCGCCGAGGGTGGGAACGACGGTGGAGGCGAGGAGGAGGAGATATCGGGTGGGGGCAGATTCAAGGGAAAGGACGGCGATTCCCAGGCGGACGGAGGAGGGCGTCGAGAGAGGAGTAGCAGTTGCACGATTTCGCACAAATTGGAACCTGGAAATCGGAAATGGGTGCGAAGAAGAGATGGGCAGAGGAAAACGATAGGGCGACTAGAGGAGAAGAAGTGAGTTGGAGAGCGAATAGTCTCTCGGCGAATCGAAACCTAGGTGAGCGACAGACATCACCGATTCCGTGGCGAGAGCAACTCGTCTGCACCTTTTAGGTTATGGATGAAAGGGGAAGGTGGAGCGTCGGTCGGGAATAAGGAAGATGGAGCATCGGCGGAAAGAGGGAGAGGGGCGGCGGCGGCGATTGATCGGAGTGGGGAGGCGATGGGGAAGATTGGGTTAACTATCGTTTTAGGTCCCTAAAATTACTTTTTGTGCCAATTTTAGCTTGAACTTTATTGTTCTTCCAATCTAATCAGTTCTTATCATAAAAGAGACTGCCACATGGCAATATACCTACCATGTAGGCAATTTCCATCCAAAATAACGGTAGAACTAATGGTAGGGGCCAAAATAGGACACTTAAGTTGAGTTAGGAACTTTAAGAGTCACTTTTTGAGTTAAGGAATCACATTAGGAATATCGTTAAAGTTAGGGGACTATATATGAATTTTACCCCTATTTTGGGAAACTCTACTTACCCCTTATAATATTTTGAATTTGGTAATTAATTGAATCAAAATACTAGTAGTAGTTTCATCTCTTTAATCAAATACTAAATCTTTATGTGTAGGGTAGTTGCGACCTTTTTAATGCCTGTACCCCGGTAGTGATATTTTGGGCTGGATTTGGGACTGGCATGGACTATTTTGGAGTTCTGTTTCTAATTAAGTAGGCTTACTGTTGTCAGCTTGTCACCATCAAGAGAATATCACTTGGAATTGAATTGAGTTCGGGATCTGTTTTGATTATTAAGGGTCTTAATCTATGCTTGCCATCATTCCGTCATTCATGTCTCATGAACATACATACGTACTTTTTTAATAATCAGCATTATCGAAATCTGTAATTGACCTTTTTTTTTTTTTAATTTGTTTGATTATACATTTAAGATGCAATTTAACTTTAAATATTTTTAAATGGTTTATTTTTATTTTTAAGCTAATACTGTATAGGTAAAATAATTCATTAAATGATAATTTTTCATAACATAATTAATTTTTGTTAAGTGTTCTTTTGAAGGCATAATTAGTAAAAACTCATGAGGACTTAATCACATCATAAAAGAATGTTATTTAATGGATTGTTATACCTATAAAAATAAAAATACATCATTTTAAATTAATCTGATCTGATGCTAAACAAAATAACGCGGTCGTGGCGTGACTATAGAAAAAGGTGATTAAAGAGAAGCTCAACCCCGATCATATTACTAGTAATTATTCTTCCCGTTGTTATTTTATCTCTTTGATACCCTATTTATACAAGCTTGGCTAAGCTCGGTGCTGTTAAAACTCAGAAGAGCAACTTTTAACTGATGTAATTAGTTGAGCCGTGGAGATCGATGCTTCAAAGTCTTTTGTTGTTTTCCAACAAACAAGTTACCCCCGAACCAACGACAACTACAAAATCAGGAATAAGAATTAGTTTAACTCATTGAGATAGGCCATCTCACGGTTGTATAAAAAGGTATGAAAAACGGTTAGTCTTTCAGGATTTGTAACATTATCATATCCTATTTGAGAGAAATGCATGAAATCTTATATTAATTTATAGACTATAAGTTTCAGAATACAAATATATAACGTTCATTATTTTCATAAAATATGGATCATGTGATGTTGATAGGTATTTGAGATCCAATTTTAGACTTAGCTCGTAATTCGTGACAGCCTTGTCTGAGATTATATGTTTTGCAATGATTTTTGTCCTCCAAAAGTTATTGGTCATACATAAAAATTGTTTGTCAGAGTCTTATAAAAAATATTGTCTGCCTTCAATCTCATATAAACAAAAACACTATATTTCGCGAAACCTAAAAAGCTGAAATCATTTTAAAAATGTTTTTGTTAGTTTTGGACACACAAAGTAAAAGAATTTATGAGGAAAGCTGTGCCATTTGGAAACATGAAAAATTGCAATTTTGAATTCACTAAACTCTAAATTGGAAATTATAAATTAACAGCCAATCCATCGTATTCTTGATAATGTCTAAATGTTAATAATTGGATTCACGTAGACATCTTGAGTTTATGAACTTGTACGTGTGAATTCGATAACATACCGATGAACATTAATTCGTAATCTCCAAAAAATGATAAATTGTGAACCCATTAATTACTATCGCTAGGAAAGATGTTCAACGTATCTTATCTTCCTTCAAGAGCCACCCCTAGAGGCTAGAGAATTAGCATACATCTTTCTTCGAAAGGAAAACCACTACGCTATAATAAACGATACGACCGAACCGATACAATCCAACGGGCAAACAACCAGAATTAATAACAGGGACATAAACACGACCCGTCCAAGGTTTTTTCGGTTGGCCATATAAAGAAAATAACTATTAATAAATTCTAGAACTTCCAACTAAAATCGGAGGCCTAGCGAAAAAGGAACAAAAAAAATGGAAAAGAAAAACATGTAGCCTTTTACGACAAATCTCATAAAAAGGGGAAAATTAAACACACACCCATCAGGACATCGATCTTAAACGGGGACAAAAGCTCCAAATACTAAGGACAAAATATTGAAAGATCTATAAGCAATAAACAAAACGACGCATGAAAAGAAACACATAAAGCCAAGCACGGTTGACTTTATTGGTGGTGCAATATATCTAAAACCTATAAATTTTTACTGTTAAGTAAACTTCAAGTTGGTTAATCTTTGAATATTGCTCTCCCTCATACATAAAGCTTTAATCACTCAAATACAAGTCAATCCAAACCCATATAACCTAATTGCTCATAGCATCACCAAAGCCAACCGCCATGATTTGGCGAACCAAACCTTAATTTCTTTCTCCAAAATTTGGTAAAAATTTGAAATTACATTTATTAGCTTGTCTAAATTTTAAATATAGCATGAAGAAGAATAAAAATGAGATGACAATTTTTAGAATTACTTATCAAACTCGGAGAAACCAGAGATGGAGATGAAGACGAGCCGCAGGCTTTGTTCTGATTATCGTTTGAAGCAAATTTTCTATTGACAATCATCTTAGTTCTTAAACCAAGTGAAAACATTAGTACATAGCTATTCCTTAATTCTCATCTTTGTAATTAAGGACCTAACTTTTATAATTGTATTTTTTTCATTTTATATTTATATACCACCAACAATATATATATATATTATTAAGAATCCTAGGGAACTTAAACCAGAGGCCAACCATCTTCCCTAAACATTAGAAAAGGAATAAATATATTAAAGCTCTTGATTAATTGCACGCTTTACAGCTAAGGACCTAAATTTTATATTTCTACACTTTTCTCTCACATTTAACTACTCTCAATGAAAATCTTGAAAAATCTGGGGGAGGACTGCAAACCCCGCGCCTTCATGGCCACGCCCCTGAAGCCAGGCCACGTCCAGTCGACTTGCTAGTTCTTTTAAATGTATCTTTTCTAGCGTTGTAAGAGTTATGGGTAAATTGTCATTTCACTTTTATTTTAAACTTATTATAAATGTTTCGTTCTAGTCTACTATTATATGAAATTTAATAACTTAATAAGCATTTGACTGTGTCTTTTTAGACTGTAATTTAAAAAATTCAGTAATTATCTTTTAGTAAATTTAATATGTGTAATATTATTTTATAGTTAACAGATAATTTAAGTTAGTAAGTTTCTCTCTCTGTAAATTGGATTTATTTTTTTTTATAAAAAAATAACAAATTTAAATTGTTTATTAATTATCAAAAGATTTTTTTATATTATTTAAATTTACTACTCCCTCTGTCTCATAAAACCTGTCCTTTTTAATAATGCACGCAAATTAAGACTTCTCTACTTTTTACTTCTTTCTTTTAATATAAAATTATTAGTTTATTTATTTTTATATAAAGTACATGTACTTATCTACTTTTTAATGGACCCTACGTACTTTCACTCTTTAATTTTTTCAACTTTCTCTCATTTCAATAAATGATATATATATAAAATAATAAAAAAGTTACCTTATTTGGAAAGATAGAAATATGATAACTATTTTGAAACTGACAAAAAAGGAATAGAGGCCAACTATTATGAAACGGAGGGAGTATAAGACAACTATTAGACACTTTAAATTGGAATTTTAAAAATTTGTGTTAGAGAATTACTTAAAGTTAATGGCTCTATTTGGTGAAAGGCAAAAAATAAAACAAATTTAATAGATTTAAGACTAAAATAAAAAGTCAAAATGTTAAAAACTTTTATGTAACGATAATAAAAAGATTGTGGACTGTTTGTAGAATTTACGAAAGAATTATTGTTGATAATTACATATTTCATGCCACAATAGTCACTCGGATGATGATGATGATAATGTTGTTGTTGATGATGATATAGGCACTTTTAGAAGGGTTGAATAGATTTCTTAGTTAATACGTTGTAACGAGGGAAAAAAAATCCATAATTTTATAAAATATAGAAATGATATAAAAATTAAAATAAAGTCTGAGGATAGCTTAGACTATGTCCAAAATTAGACAAATCATATTACAAAATTTTTTTTGAGAAGATAGAAAGCTGATTACTTATGAAGTTTGGAGTAGTCAATACAATCAAGTAAAGTTTAGAGATCAAACTAACAAATGAATAGCATGTAACGTCGTAAATGAGAAAAATTTATAAACCAGGGGCTATAATGGTTTTAAATAAGAGGAAAATGTGAAACAGTTTAAACGCAGAAAATAAAAATACAAGCCCTGAGAAGTAATCTTTCCATCAAAAAGTGATCAATACTAAAACAAAAGGACCGAGGAAAATACAGAAAAAGTAAAATGACGCAGTTTTTCACCGTTTATTAGATAGTAAATAATTTTACGCATTTAGTATATATAAAAGGAAAAAAAAAACAAGAAAAAAAATTCTGTTGAATTAGGTATAAAGTTTAGATAGGTAAAGCGCATCAATGTTGATAAAGTAAATGTGAACATTTTGATCCTTAACAGTTATATGGCCTAATTTGGTTAGTGTGTGTATATATAAATATAATATAATATAATTTTGCATGGGCTTTGCTCACAAAAAGGCTAAACAAATTTTCAGATTTTGCGTGTCAACCTATAAGTTTTATTTTGATGTGCGCCTTGGGGATGGGGAAGAACAGTTTATACAATTATATATGGCTGGCTCCGCATGTAGATTGCACTGAGATCCTTTGTCCTCAGCCAACTTGATGGCCAGGACACACCAGCATGCCCCAACTGTTGATGATGTGTGTAAATTGCTTGTCCCGTGTAATTAAAATTTGTCAAAAGTAAGATATATATGTGGTAGTGATTTTTTGTCCTGTTAATTTATATTTTTTTAGTACATGTGTAAGACAATTATCATATGTGACATTTCATTTGATTGATCTCCCTATTTTACAACTCTCTAACACCAACAATTAAAGACGGGTTGATGGCTTTAGTGATGGCGAATTAAGACCTGATCAGACTAGTTTGAGTTAGACTAGTTAAGATGAATATCTACGCCTTTCTCACGATCACTAAAGCTAAGATTGAGTCAAATGGTTGCCCAAGTTGAGGCATTCCTTCACAAGATTGGTACGTCATGGGCAAGGGCTGGAAACTGAAACATTTCAGTCAGTTTTCAGTTTAGTTTAGGGACCGAAGTTCAACCTTGAGTTTAGTTTAAAGATCAATTGGTCCAAGGAAACGGACTTGACTCGAGTCAAAGAATGTAACAAACGATAAAGACCCAGGAGTAGTGTGGTGATCATCACCCATTAATTGCACTACACAGGCTCCAATAATGAAGTCAAACTCTTAAGAGTGGACAGTGGCCTTTGTTCTAGAGACTAGAGTTACCACTGTAATTAAAAAAGTTAAGCGGACAAAAAATTACCGAAACCTTGAGAAGGAGGTAATTACGTTGACCGTGAACTCAACATGATGATGAATGATCGGACGGTGGAGATTGTTTGGACATGTAAAAAAACAAAGCTCTGAGCACGGATCACCGGTACAAATGAAATGAACACTTGTGAGTTTGCATCCATATCTTGCAAAGATTACATCACACACTGTACAACAAGGGGAGGGGAGGGGAGGGGAGGGAGGTAATCAAGTAGTCACTTCAGAGCCCCCCACCTCTCTCTCCTCTTTCTCTCTCTTGCTCTGTGGTGCAGAGTAAACAGGAGAGAGCACCTTTAGATCTTACCAGAGGTCACTGTTGAATCTGACAGTCAAAACATGGTAATTGCCAAGTTTTTTCAGTGGGATAGATTTTTTTACAGCAGCATCTACGTACCCTTTTCCTGTGTAAAGTGGCTTCCCCTTTTCTTCTAAAAAAGATGAATTTTTCCTCTCAAAGCCTCATCTTTATTAATTAAAATCTCAAACAAATTGTACCCAAAATATATTCTTGACGCTTAAATGGAAGAAACTGACATAGTAATATAACTTTCCATCAAGTGTAAATCAAGTACGAGAATTTTAATCTCTAGCCTTTCTGTCTCCAACTCTCAATCCCGACAAAATTATTTTTTTCTTTTGTTTGTTACTAATAAAAAAGAGAAAAATTTAAGAAAGGAAAAATAAAAGAAAAAAGGGGGAAAAAAAAGAAAAAGGAAACATGTGAGAGAGTACGAGCGGCTCAATTGTGACTTTCCCGGAGCCCGCTCTCGCTCCACTTCAAAACCCTACCCATTTTCCGATCCCACTTCTCTGTTAGACGCCCTTTTTTTTTTTTTAAATGGATAAAGCCAAAACGAAACACAACAAAAACCAACTGCAGAAAAAAACACAAACAAAAAACCCACAAAAAAGAACCAAACCACTTCTCTTCCCCCTCCCTTTCTTCTCTCTGGAGGGAAGATAGAAAAGAAACCAAACCAAACCAGAAAACCAGACCTTAGCCATGGATCCACTCGACGCCACCAACGTTTTGTTCACCAAAATAAAAAGCTTGGACCCTCAAAACGCTTCCAAGATCATGGGCTACATCCTTATACAGGACTTCCAAGAGAAGGATTTGCTGCGCCTGGCTCTCGGCCCTGATACGCTGTTGCAGTCGTTGGTTCACACGGCAAGGCTTAAATTGGGACTTTCCTCGAACACCTTCTCTGCACCCTCCACTCCCTCGTCTCCTTCTCCGCTCAACCCCATCTCCCGGCCCGGCGGGAACCCAGTTCAGAACCCGTTTTCGCAGTTGTCTCCTCGAGTTTCCGGCAACGAGTTCTTCAGCAGTAGCCCGAAGTCGAGTCCTTTGCTTTCGTACGAGAATATACGCTCAGGAACTCTTCTGGTTTCTCCTTTTTCGAATCTTAAGCATGCGAACGGCGTGGCAGACGGTGATTTTCTCGATCAGCAGCAAATGGGCGACTATTTATCGTTTCTAAACGATTCTTCGGTCAAGGAGGAGGAGTTTGCAGATTCCAGGCCTCAGTTGGGGTATTCAGCGGGTAATGGAGATGTCCATTTGCATAGGAGAAGTTTCTCTGAAAGTGACGCTTGTTTTTGGTCTGAAGACAAGCCTTGCCTCTACTTTGCTAGAGGGTTTTGTAAGAATGGAGAGAACTGCAAGTTCTCGCATGTCGGTTTTTCTGATGGTATGGATGGCAACGGCATTGTAGTGGGTTCGCCGAGTCAGATGGAGATGCTTTACCATCAGCAGGAGGAGATGATGAGAATGAGGGCTGCTCATCAGCAGAGGTTGGCTGCTGCACAGTTCATGGCTGGACATTCTTCGTTACCGTTGGACAAAAGCATGAATCTTCTCTTACAAAATGATTCTCAAAGGTATGTTGGAAATTAGCCATTTTTCTCTTTTCTTGTTTTTCTTTTTGCCCATTTCTCTATTTGTGGGGATTTTCTCAGGTGCTATTAGCTTACTGGGGTTTGATATCATGTAGAGCTGCAGCATTAATGTTGGGAGAAGAAATTTGCAAGTATGGCCGTGGCCGTCCTGAAGGGAATGATTTCCTAGCAATGGGTTTTGCAGACAAGGCCAACTCAGCATCCAGGCAGATCTACTTGACATTTCCGGCTGACAGTACATTTAAAGATGAGGATGTTTCAAACTACTTCAGGTGTCACAAATTGCTCGTAGCCCCTTGAAATTCATGTGATATATTTTGGTTCGCGGTATGATGAATGTGTTGACACTTTATGGCTGATCTAGCGTAAGATCTATGTTTATGGGGTGGGTGATCTGGATTTTTGGAAGGTAAAGTAGCGACAATGAGTTTTATTAGTACTTTCCTGAAATCTTATCCATGATATCAGCTGTCAAAAACGATGGTCGAAGATCTAACTTGTATTGCTGCTCTATCGAAGTGTTAGCAAGATTAGCAAGATGTTTTTTCTTTCTTATTTTTTTTCCCTCTCTAGCGCCAGTCACATTCTTGCGCATGCTCAATTTTGGCAATTTACTTGGGTTTTTTTTTCCTCTGAACTTCTTCCAGTGCTTTGTCATAACGGCCCTTGCATTCTGTTGATGTTTGTTTAACACCATATGTCTGTTTTATGGTATCTTTGACTGGCTAAGGCAGCTAATATTATGCTTTAAAGTCTAGCCCATAATAAGCATCTGGTAGTCCTCATACACGGAATGCTTATGATTAAGAGTTTTTTTATTGTCATAAACGTCCCTGTTGAGTGAACTGGCTTTAAATTACTTGTTGTGTTTGTCGAGGTTTCAGTGGGAAAGCATTATCTACTGATATTGTACATCAGAAAAGTTATCCATCGGTGTTATGTTTTCACTGCAGCAATTGACACAGTTTTATACTTGAGATGTTGTATGATAGTGCTGCATCAGCATCATTGACAACAATTCCAACAGATTACTATAGATTATTTATTATCTTTTTCATGCTTAGCTTCTGTAAGGAAGTGAAATGAAATTAGTTGGTGCGGTTCATTCAGTTTGGCCCTGTAAAACATAATTCGTCCACAAGCTTGAAATGCAGTGGGCTATACTTGCGAAAGAAGCATGAAGTGTTTACATGAACAATTTTTAAGTTATAGAACAAAGACTGATGGACCCTTGCTGCCATTAGTATTTTGCAGGGATCACTTTGAAATTTTTTGGGCATGCAGTATACTTGCTGCAGTAATTGCTATTTTAATATTTCTCCAGTGGTTAAAACTTCAATTGTTTTCACCTGCTAAGATATAACGATCTATGCATGTCTGAAAAGCTGATTTGATCAATGATTTACTGTACTTCATAGCTGATTTCCTGTTTTAATGGAATTGTGTGAATGAAAAACCATCTTAACATTCAGTTTTGCTCATGGATCTTGGGCAATAAAATTGATTCATTTTGTCATTGTGACCTATGATTAGCTCCAATTGATCAGATTTTTTGAATCACCAGTTATGGTTTTGATGTATTTCTGTTGCTTTTGTAAAGCATGTTTGGACCTGTGCAAGATGTCAGGATTCCTCATCAGCAGAAGCGAATGTTTGGTTTTGTTACATTTGTGCACCCTGAGACTGTGAAGCTGATTCTGGCAAGAGGGAATCCTCATTTCATATGTGATTCACGTGTTCTTGTAAAACCCTACAAGGAAAAGGGAAAAGTCCCAGAGAAGTATGGATATCCTCTCTTTCCTTTTTAATTTCCTTGGGTCATGCTTTGATCTTCAATGTTGTTGGAATTGATTGCAGACGACATCTCCAGCAGCAGTTGGAGAGGGGTAACTTTTCTCCATGTTCAAGCCCTTCTGGGCTTGATTCTAGAGATCCATATGATCTACAACTTGGTGAGTAGACCAGCAGAAGCCACATTTTCCTTTCATAGTGTTTCAATACTGGTTTTGATTTTATAAAATTAAGTGGTTGAGAAATTTACCTCTTTTCTTTCTCCTGTACATATTTAAATCCTAGTGTCTAAGAATTGTCTACAGGAGCTAAAATGTTCTATAATGCACAAGAGATGATTCTGAGAAGAAAATTGGAAGAGCAAGCTGATTTGCAGCAAGCTATTGAAGCTCAGCGGCAAAGGTTTATGAACCTGCAGCTCCCCGACTTCAAGAATGATTCTGTTCACCACCACCAGCGCAGTCTCTCCGTTGGTGCTTCCATTTCCCTGCCATCACATGCTCAGGGGGACCAAAACAATATCGTACCTTCTCACACTGTTGATCCAAAGGTCTCAGAAGGTTAGGTGATAAGTAGTAGTCGTTAATTGAGAGAAGTTTGGCAGTTCATTGTGTTTCTTCTGGTTTTAATCTGATGTGGTGGCAGCTGTTCTTCCATCAGACATGACTGCTATTCAGGAAGATCTGCAAAACAAGGAGGCTTGCACTCAAGACGGTGGTGGCAGCAGCAGCATGGAGTGCTTGAATGCTGAAAAGTATGTAACTCTGTAGATGAATCTGTCTGCTATTTAGGTTGCTATTGTACTTTTCTCAAACTTATATATTTTGGTCTTCTGCCTCGTGATTTCTTGTTTGTTCCCCTTAGAAGCTGTGAGAGCAGTCTGGAGCATGCACTGCCAGAGAATCTTTTTGCATCTCCTAAGAGATCTTTAGAGGGCAACCAGTCCAAGTTCTCAACTCCTGTAGAAGTTGATAAAAGCGCAACAGATTTGTCATCTGCCCGTGAACCTGTATCATGCACTTCTGGTGGTGAAACAACCTCCCTTTAGTTGTTGCTTGTAATGGAGGTAAAGCATTGCATTTTTTGTCACAACCTTGTTCCCTTACCGTGTGGTTCTTATCATCTGCTACTAATTATAAATTTAATAACTGCTTTCTTCAGCTTTTTGATGTTGCATAAGCGAGTGAAAAAGCAGGTGGGTGGGAAAGTGAAGGTTGTTTTTGTCAAATAGTATTTATGAGTTGTGTTAATAGCTATTCTAAATGAGAGGGACTCGTTTGTTTGTGCAGGAAGGTAGGGAAGCATATAAAAGCGAGAATCAAGTAGATGTATAGCCAGATCATACAGTGAAGAGTAGGTCCATAGCCAGTATCTCTCGACTAAATGGGTACCATCTGGATCAATACTATACTACTAACATCGGGTGCAGACCGGATACATAAAGAATAGGCGGACTGATTTTTGAGCGCAGCCCATTTCTCTTTTTCTCTTCACTAAAGTAGGTATATGTCCTAACAAATGAAAGCAGAAGGATGATAAGTGTTATTAGTGCCTTAATGTTATAAATACATCTTTTACCAAGACATTACAAGTGAAATTTAGTTTTTTTTTTCTTTGAAGTGAACTGTCTTAGCAGCGAACAGTTCAGAAGTGCAGATTGTAAATGAAAGTAGGTTGAAGTAGGGGGGCTAAAGGACCTTAATATGGGCTTAACTTGTTATAGTTTTGTTCCCATGCTACTGAAAGAATTGTAAGAAAGTTAGATTGTGAGAAAGGATATATCTCAGAAAGGCTTTGCTTATGGTGTCCACGGTTCTTTTTTCTCCTTTCAATACAACATTGGTATGACACTTTCAAAGGAATGGAATAAGTGAGTCCGTGTCAGAACTCAGAACTATGCTCGCAAAGTGTTGTGAAAATTTTCAATGGCATTGTGGTTATGTCCTGAAAGCTAATCCTATTTTACTAGAGTGGTACAGATGTTAGTTTGTATCACGGGCACGGAGCTTGGTGTGTACTTTTTGGTCTTTGTTTCCATCTAGCCAGAGGTCCATGTGGGCTTACGTTTGTGTTTCTTTTTCAATGATGACCCTCAATCTTGTTTCGTGGTGAGAGAAATGTGAGTTTTTCATTTCGAGCATGTTTATTTGAGTGCATTTGCATAATGGTGCAGTTCATGCTGGTCCATTTAGGTTTTTAATAAGAAGAGTAAGCAAGCTATTTCCGTTTTGCTTGAAAGTTGGAAGTTAAGACCTTGCCTTGAATGTTTGCTGGAAGAAAGGAGCACCAGAGGGTTTCAGGGTTCCTGAACAGTAATTTTTTAGATTCTGGAATTAACAGTGTCATTATTTGTTACCGCTTGACAAAGACAATTCCTGGTAAAAAGAAAGAAACAAACACTCGTACGTATGAGTGATAATACGTAAAAATTTGTGGTAGAAATGGATTTGCGTTGTGCTGTGTTGTTGGGGACATGAAGAAGTTGGTGGCTGGAGGTTGGACCACAGCACGCCAGTCTCAGGCTCGGTGGTGACGGGTGTCTGTCAGTGTCTCGGCCTTGTTCTCTTGTTTCCAGTCAGCGTTGCGTTGGTTGGTACCAACAGCAATACATAATGTCGGTGGCCTTGGCATCTCCCTCCTTGAAACACAAACACTGACACAGGAGGGAAGGGATCATCTTTTGTTTTGTTTTCTCCGACTTGTCATATTGCTCCTCCACTTACTATAACCCTACTGATTTAACGTTTTATCTGGCAGCACTAACGCCGCTAGTTTTTTTTTTCCTCTCTTTTCCTTACGTCTTGTTCTGTTTTTCTCAAATTAGATAAGAGGACATTCAAGGCACGGGTAAATTGCAAGTGTTAATCTCAATCTTTATTTCTGTTCTAATCCCAATTTTAAATTTATTCGTAACATCTCCTTAAGGTGATTAAAGCATTTCATTTTAGACCTTTTTTTTATGGAATCTGTGATTTCGGAAGAAAAATGCCCATATTCATATCATTGTATGGAAAATTATTTATTTTAGTCCTTACAAAAATTCCCTTTGCGAAAATATATTAAAATTTTCAAATCTAACAAAAATACTCTCTTCTCCCAATTTGGTGGCCCCATCTCCGGCCAACCCTCCCCTCCCCTGTCCTGTCAACTCTCTCCTTCGTCCGCCTCCTTGTCCTCCGGTCACACCGAATCTGTTCCAACCGTCGCGATGAGGAGAGGCCCGAATCCAAATCAGAATCGAAGCCCAAGTTCTGCGATGAAGACATCAGAATCGGAATCATATCAATCGCCGTTTCAACCATCGCTATGAGGATGACCTGGACGAATCAGGCCGACTCGGGCAAATCGGCCTCCTCTCCCTCTCATGAATCAGTAGGATTTGGACGAGTCAAAGGTGGAAGACTGACGAATCACCCTAGATCTGGACGAATCGGGCCTCCCTCTCAGAAATCGCGATGAATCTCAAATCGCTATGAATCTCGACGGAATCGGATGGAATCACAGGCGAAGGAGCGAAGAAATCAGATGGAATCACAGGCGGAGGAGCGACGGAATCGAATGGGTGACGGCGGGGATGGGGGAGAGGAATTGCGTGAGCGATGACGGGGATGGGTGAGGGATGAAGGAGATAGTTAGCGGGAGATGGGGAGGCGAGGGGAGGCCGGATAGTTGGCTAGAGAGTTGGGCGGAGAAGGGAGGCGAGTGTTGGCAGAAGATGGGGCTGCTAGAGAGGGAGGGTAGTTAAGGAGAGAGTATTTTTGTTAGCTTTGAAAGTTTTATTAATTATTTTTAGTAGAAATACTTTTCACAAGGGTTAAATAAATACTTCCTCTGTTTCAATTTACTTGAAATATATTTTTTTTAAGTTTAAAAAAGGTTGAAATGTTTTTTTTTTTAAAAAAATTTAAATAATTAAATTATCATTTTATACGAAACCCAATAAAAACTCTTTTTTAATCTTCACTCAATCTCTCATTGCACAAAACCCAAAAAAGAATTTTTTTAATCATTATTTAAACTTTTACTACATAAAAAAAAACACAAATTACATACGCCTTAATTTCTGTACCCAGATAAATGTTTCAACTAAAATGGGACGGAGGTAGTATTTTTTTCTATAATCCTATGATGTGGTATTTTTCTTCTAACATAATAAATTTCATAAAAAAAAAAGTCTAAAATAAAATATTTTAACAATATTAAAGAAGCTTTACAAATAAATTTAAAATTAAGATTGTAAAAGAAATATAATTAAAAAAATTGAAGTTAACATGTTCAATTTACCTTCAAGACTCGAACAAAAGGTAAATAGTTGGAAAATGTCACTTTTCTTTCTTCACAACTTAAAATTGTGTACGGGTATCATTTTGGCGTCATCTATTTCGCCCACTTTTTCATCCCATGTGCGAAGCTAGTACTCCATAAACAATGTCTTGTCCCTTGTCGCATACTTAATGAGCGAAATCGAAAAATCATTGACAAACACAAATACAGTAGCCATATTCTGTTGAACATATTATAAATTCAAAAAGTTTCAAAAGTTTCATTTTGCTGGGATGAAGATTGCAACTCTTTATTATTATTATTATTATTATTATTATTATTATTATTACTTTCTTTATTTCATAAAAACTGACCATTTTACTTTTTATTAGTAATTAAATATATATTAATATAAATATATTTAAGTCGAACTTCAGTAGAACAATGTAAAATGATCAATTAATGGTAAATGGAGAGATTATCATTATTATGATTATTATTATTATTATTATTATTATTATTAGTCCCAAATGCGCATATGGTTTTCCAACTTGACAGACTCGAGCAAGTTAGTCCTTTTTTATTGACTCAGTGTGAGTTAGTCTACTAACTTTTCATAAGGTTTTAGTCCATAAAGTTTGCTAAACTAAATGGTTTAATCCATATGCTAACAAAAAGTGGCCAACTGAGAAAACATCATCTGTTAGGCGAGCAGATGGATTAAAAATTAAAATGAATAGATCATGTTCGTTTGTTCGAGTTTTTTTATAGGGTTCGAGGGAAGAGAGGGATGGTGGAAAAAAAACCCCAAATTAGGCGCTGGTCTTTGCAACTATGTTGTAGGAGTGAACATGAAGACAGGCGGCAGAGCAGGTCTTTTAGCTGGTTTCGGTCGTTGGATTTGGTGGCAGGATTTGGCAGGTGGGATTTGTCGATTCATCTGTGCGTTAATCTATTGATTTTGTGATTCATTGATTCGGGGATTTGTCGACGATCGATTAGAAGGGTCCATTGATTCAGCGAGGACTGATGCAAAGAAACTGCCTTGTTGGGGACTGATTCGGCTATGAGGACGATGCGAAGAAACAACCACCTTAACAACGGATAAGCTAATTGAGACGGAGGCAAGGAGTGGCCCCTGACGACCCAAGATGGGCCCTTTATCGGGAGGGATCCAAATGTGAAGAAGCCCCGACGGTTGACACAATGAGCTTCACTGGAACAAACGAATAACAAAAGAGACAAGACAAGATGAGATGACATGGAAAAAAGGTTGATATGGTAGGACCAGCTCAACACAGCTCCATGCCACATCAGTAACATATCTAACTCCATTTATCCTTCTATCCAATTTGAACGAACTCGTTAAATTTTGTAAAGTTGAGGCACTAACTCGCACTGAGTTAAACATAAAGGAGTAACTCGTTAGAGTTGGCCAAGTTGAGGGGCCAAATGCACATTTTTGCCTTATTATTATTATTATTATTATTATTATTATTATTATTATTAGGTTCTCCGGCATTTCAAGCGAACAAGATGGTGTTCTCCTTTTAAGTGAAATAAATGATGGTGATCCAAAAACAGAAAACGAATAAAGATCTACTTATTCACAGGGTGTACAAGGTAATCATGATTAGGATAGAACCAAAACTAAAGCAAATTCTATCTATTGGTTTACTTTGGTTTTGGTTGAAAAAAGAATGTACATTTTAGGTTGATTTATAGTTTTAAAAAATCATTAGCTTTAGCTTTGTTTTCTTAAACCAAACGAATTCATATGTTGGTGTGATTTACTTGTTCGCTTGGCGTTTGAAGGATTTTCATACTGTGATGTTGGATGGTTGAGAACTACAGATTCTGAAATTTTTATTATGTGAGTTGTGGAGAAGGATTGTATCCTTAGATCCCGTTATATTTATCTCCTTTTAATTTTCTAAAGTTGAGTCTGACATTTTTTTTTAAGAAACTACAATTTTTTTATTAACACATTTTCACATAAGTTATATATTTATGTATCATTTACAAAAGATCTATTAAAACAAACTAATTTTTTGAAAATTAAAATTGAGAAACATTATACTTTCACAGTCTCACATTATTTGCAACATTTACTATTTTAGATTACCTAAAATTAGTGCAACATTTTTAATTTAATAAATTAATTTACTATGTTACCCTTCAAAGTATCATTTCAATAATTCATATTTTTTTTCAACTTCTCAATTTATGTGTGAAAGGATAAAAGATGAAAGTAAAATTATTTTTTCATCTCTATTAATGTTTGTGTCAAACCCAAATATTTGGAAATTTGGGACAATTAGTAATATGGAGGTGGCATTACACAGTGCAACTAGTGTTGGATCATATGGATGTACCGTCACTTGAATCGGTTGGGTATAGGGGCAGTATCGAGGCGAGACAAGCTTGAACCCCTCCCGCTTGAAAGGTGGGCTCAAGCTCGACAAGGTCCATATAACTAGGCTTGAGTTCGGCTTGTAGAATGTTTAGGCTCAATTCGATGGTTCAATAGGCTGGATACTTAGTCGAATGGCTTGAAGTATGATTCGAGCTCAATTATGCATGCTGCAAGTCAAGCTCATTTCAGGCATCTTGTGAAATAGATAGCAAAAATGAAACAAAAAATGAGCAAACAAGTTCATAACAACTAGATATTCAGGTGCAATTACACAATCAAGCAAGTCCTCCCAAAAAATACATAAATTAAACACGATTTAGCAAATTTACAAAGTCCATAATAATTCACGCATTTATAAAATGGTATAACTAAATTAGTAGAACAATAATAAAGACAAGATGCTATTCATCCAGATCCAATCTGACCCATAATGAGGCTATTGAATGACTTGTAAAAAAATAAAAAACAAACAAACAATCAAACATATACACAGAAAAAAAAGAAAGAAATTGTATCCCCAGTAACTTAATTGTGACATGAATAAAATATTTCAGAGAGAGATGGTATTTTATAATAAAGTTAAAAGTAGCAGTTTCATTTTCACAAACTAACATCAATAACCTTCAAGTATAATCCCACTTGTCAACAACTACAGAGGTCATATGCCTTAAGGTAAAATATGTAAGTAGCTGATATATATGGAGAAATGTTAAATCCCATAAGAGATGTTTGTCCACATTTTCATGAGTAAATGTGTATGCTTGAGGTGAAGAATGGCCGGTTGTTGTAACAAAGATTAACCATAATGAGAATAAAATTAATTGAGGCGCTTGTATGTAAAAGGATACATACAAGTAGTCGAAATTCCAAAAACTAGTTATTATGAGGGAAAACATATATAAAGAGTTGAAAATATAGACATTAGAAATAAATCAAGGGATGATGTATACTTCTGAAAACATATCTTATTAGATTGGTATTGTTGGCTCTTCATCCTTATATAAATATTTGTTACAATCACTAGCCCTTTTTCTTTTTTATGTATTTCTCCTATTTCCTCAGTACGAGCTTGATTGGTATCAATAGTTGTATCTATTTACTTATCTTCCATGAAAGGATATGGCTTCGATCTCCACTAAATGGCACAATATTTGAAGATGACGTTGTTGAAAAACTAAGGAAAAAAAGATATGTCAATGAAATGAACTAACAACCTTTGCTGAAAACTTAATTTCTTGTAATCCACAAGAAAATAAGAATTTATTGATCCAAAACAAAGGGGAAAATATTAAGTATGCTCAAGAGCAATCCTTAATGTTAAAATATATAATTGAGAGTAGATGATGCAGAATTCATTACTTTGGTTAAGAGAAACTAATACTCAGCAAAACATTTCCCAACAATTGAACCTATGAACTTTTCAAAAACAATTATATAGAAGTGTGTTAATATGACTTGTCTAGGTGAGAAATTGAAAGGTCTTATAGCCCTAGATGTTATAACAGTGAGTTGGAACTAAGCTCATACATCATTTTAGCCCCAAACCAGTAAAAAGTGAATGTTTGTTCTTGTGCACACAAAGTGCTAATTTTTTACCTAGTATCTAATGCTTGTTGGAATTTAGCAATAGTTAACAAAAATGATTGCTAAATTCTATAGATGCACTAAAATATTCTTGTTTTACTATTGGTTGGTATAGTCACACCATATATTGATGCTGTTACACCAACTAACTTCCTCACTTTCAACATTAACTAAAGGTAGTTATGTGGTTAGGATTATGTGACATATGTGTGTGATACATCATTATCTTGGAACTAATATCAAGGTGTTATGTGGTGATTATGTGATATGTAGATGTACATCTTAACACATGAGATAATTACTTAATAACCATCCCATAACTACTCATATTATGATGAAATATGACCTTTAAATGAAATGATATATCAGTTACAACATATATGACCATTGAGGAGGTAGTTATGCATTATAACTACCCTAATTAGTGCAATAATATGACTTTTAGTGAATGATGATATTTTAGGCGAATTTAACAACTTTTAGGAAATGGTTATGGCTTTGATTTAAGGAGACATAGCTCTTAGAAGAGTTGTGACTTTAAGGCCGAACGAACACATCCCTTCTAAGGGTGGTTATTATCTTATTTTAAGGGAAGAAGTTATAAGTGGATAAAGATACTTTTTGGTGAACTAGGACAATCTTTAATGAAGAGTTGTGACTTTTTTATGAAGGGTTATAATAATCCATAAATGGCAATTCACCTCTATAAATAGAGGGCAGTGGAATTGTGCAAAATATAGGTTGTAGACACAATTTCTAGAGGCTCAATTTATTCTATTTTGCTCCGCACACTTCTTTATCGCTAACAAAAGAATTCTAGTTGAGTAATGGGTGTGAACCTACACATTTAGTTACTTGTATTTCTAATTAATTAAATATCTGATCATAAGTGTTCATAACAAATTACATATTGTGCAACATACTTAAAGAAACGGCTTATATCAATGAGACTATCATTCGGTTTTATAATAATAACCAAATATACCTTAATTGACATATTTATTTTATATCGTAAAATTTAAAATTTTCATTAGTTGTATGCTAACTTTACTTTAATACCTTATGCCATAAAATTCTAATTCTAGGATGCTAAAGGTACAGAAGCATGAAACTGATTATCGTATATTTACGTTATAGCCTCTAGGGTTTACCTTTTTAAGTTCCAAAATAGATAATATTCTAATAATTTGGAAATGGCATTAGAAAACATCTTTACTACAAGAAATTTCTCTAGTTTTTTTTTAGATAAATGAGAATGTTAGACTAAAAAGTTGCATACTGAACTTGTCAATTGAAAGCTGAAATCTTTAATTCTTCTTTTATGGATAGACTTGGGAGCTAATTGATTAGCTTGATCAATTACTAAAGATCACAAGTTCACTAAGAAATAAAAATGGCGGACCAAAACAAAGAACCAAACACATTAACTTTGCTAATTCTCACTGACGACGAAGAGGAATGAGAACTAGAAAAATCTTGCAATTCTTGCCGTTGAGGATGAGATTGGATGGTTGATTGATTCTCTTGAGTCTTGCTCGACAGTCTATAGGTGAAGGGCTGAAGGTGAACTTTATGGTGCTTTTGGTCGAGAATTGAGAGACACTGCCTCAAGGTCTTTGGGGGGAGGCGAAGTAGTTGTGTGGGTAGGAAATTAAGAATGAGTTTAAGGTGGAAATAAAAATTATATAAGGTTTCACAAGCTTGAAGGCATATCAATCCGAATATTAGCCAGTTCAATGAGATATTCGAACATCAAAATTGGCTAGAACCTAGAAGCTTGATAAACTTAATTTGTTGATTGTGAAAATTAACATGCTTGAATAGCTCGTTCAATGTTTGACTTGGTACTATCCTTTATTGGGTGTGTTGGATATTGGACTTCTCAAACTTTTATTGGTTGGCCATGAATACAAAAAAAAAAAAACATTGGTTTCTGAAACTAATAAATTCTAACCTTTCTGTTTTGTTTTGATCGCTATTGTCTTAGAAGTTAAGATAGTTTAGTTCAATTTCAACATACAATCAAATGTATTTTTACAAGTATTTTATTCATTTTTTGTTACTAAAAAAACTTATGTACAAGTGTATAAGGTTGATAAAGTATATGGATACCTATTGGGAAGAAGACACCTATTTTTTTACTACCTCCGTCCCATATTGTTTGAAATAGTTGACTTTTGACCATAATTTGACTTGAATTTATTTATATTATTCGTTGTTAAAAAAAATTTTTAAAAAATATATTTGGAAACTATAGGTTTTTATTTATCATTTATATAAAATTTTTTATTTATATACTAAAAATTGAAAATAAAAAATCATATATTAATTACTAAAAAGTGAGTGTTTCAAAGAATATGGGACAAAGGGAGTATATTTTTTGGCCTAAAAGGTCACCTAAACAACGTATGTGCTATTAAGGGGAAAATAGCGGAGGTGGGGTTCAAGCCTCAACCTCCACCGGGTGTCCCTTGTTACCTTAACCATTGGACCGGGTTATTTGGGATACAAGTGTTTTATTCTAAAATGCCATTATTATTATTATTATTATTATTATTATTATTATTATTATTATTATTATTATTATTATATAGATGGTGCTATTGTAGTTGTTCATGACTAAGGATGTTAGTCGACCTTATTTAAGGACGATAGAATCGTTATCAAACTCTAGCAGCATTATAAGAGCTCAACCTAAACTCTATTTACAAACCGTAACAGGTAAGGTTTTTTTTTTTGCTTAAACCCTCCCCGTATTAGGGCAGTATGGTTAAGTACTATACTTGCAATACCTGTGCAAGTGATTATATAACAAAAAATTGGTATTAAAGATAGCAAGAAATGTTGCCTACGATCATCAGGCGACATTTCCTTTAGTTCCAAATTGCATGTCAAGTGATCAACAAGTAAAAATGACAAAAAGTTCAATCATTCAAACACATGAAGAACAAAATAAGCATCTTTATTAACAACTGAAAATAATAATATAGATTTCCTCCAATAAAGTGTAATAGAGAAATAGTCAAAGAACATCACTGAAAATAGAGTAGCCTAGTGGATTTGTATATATTTGGGTTATATAGGATTAAGATTGAGTATGTATCTAACATATGTAATAGTTTAAATACTAAATACAATATATAACATATAGGTAAGGTATAAGCCGGGTTTGGGAAGATTAGACCCATAAAGCTAGAGAACTAATGGTGCATTTAAGCTTAAGACTAGAGGGAATAATTACTAATTTGATGCCTATTTTCTTCAATGCCTATCTCATTGTTCCCTTATTTTTATATTCTTCTTTTATTTTCAGGGGGCCAGGTGGAAGAAGAAATGCATATTCAGCCCACAATTTTTCTTGAATTAATCAATTAAGTATCCATATATAAAGTTTTTCAAAATTTGGGGGGGGGGGGGGGGGGGGGGGGGGGGGGGGGGGAGCAGCACTCCTGCCCTTATTATGATTTGCTACTACCAATGAGTATAAAAACAAAAATTATCTAAACCCGATCCAAATAGGTATAATTGAAAAAAATCATACCCGTTGAATTGGATAGAGTAGAATACCGTGGGTGATTGTAATAGGAAATTATTACACACAGCTCATTTGAGTCCATGATTGTCCGTATAGATTTTCCTAGCTATATTATCACTCAAGTTTTACAAGAGGATGCATGATTGATGAATGGAATGGCGAGAATGGTGAAAAATAAAGATGGGATGGGATGGAATGTAATATTTCAGTCGCGAATTAAGCCACCACCTTGTTTTGTTTTGGCTCCCAATAAGGTGCTCATTTTGATCAACTGGAATGAAAATAATACATTTACTATCTTACAAAAGCTGTACTATTTACTATTCATAATAATTAATTTATAATATTATTTTTTAAAAATATTTATCATAAAAATATAAATTTTTTATATGAAGATAAAGCTTTAAAGATTATAGTTTTAAAATATTATTTAACTTTTTTTAACACATATTAATATATATATATTCAATTCAAATTTTAGTAAAAAAAGATAAAAAGACCGACTAATATAAAATTGAGAGAATATCATATTACCACGTATTTTACGTAGAGCCAGCACTTTTCATACTGCAAAAAACAAACATAAAAAGGGGGAATAGGAATCGCATGTTAATTGGGTTTTTGCAACAGAGAGATTTATGATTTCCGATTCTTGACTGTTATTCTTGAGCTCACGTGACATGAAAGTTGGTGGCCAATGTCATGTGACAAACTTAGGGGTGAGCATGGGTCGGGTTGGTTCGGTTTTATAGTAGAACCGAACCAACTCAAAATGGCCTCGGTTCCAAAATTTTTCTACCTAACCTAGAACCGAGAACCGAACAGAACCAGAACCATGGTTTTGGGTTTCTCGGTTTTGGTTCTCAGGCTTTTCGGTCTATACCATATACCTATAACAACACCAAAATTCAATAAATCTACATCCATAATCAGTTTTATGACATATTCAACATAATATACAATTAAATTAATATTTAAATATACATACTTAGATACATTCAAAAGAGTTTAAAATGTTGTTCTTAATACTATATACCTATAACAACACCAAAATTCAATAAATCTACATCCATAATCAGTTTTATGACATATTCAACATAATATACAATTAAATTAATATTTAAATATAACAATTAAATTAATATTTAAATATAAGAGATTCATTCAAAAGAGTTTAAACTGTTGTTCTTACAAAATTGGTTCAAAAGTACTTAGATTCATTCAAAAGAGTTTAAACTGTTGTTCTTACAAAATTGGTTCAAAAGAGTTGCTTGTGAGACATCTTTTATCTCAACTAGTTTATTTCATTCCAGTAATTCCAATATTGGTATGACATTCAATATAGAAAACTAAGCCTTTAAGACCATCTTCTTCAGTATCAAAACCTAAAATATGTTGATATCATAAATTTTTAATTTTACATGACTTAAATGAAAAAAATATCATAATTGTGTGATAAAGAGTAGTCTGGAATAAAAGATCGAAAGAAAAATGACTTAGGAGTGGTAGGTCTATGAAGCAAAGTGATTTAAGTGAATATGGAGAAATTTCGTAAATGATCCCACAACTTTCATACTGTTTCAATTTGGAACATCAGTTAAGAGTTTAATATAAAAACACAAAATAACCATTACAATACTTCAAAGAAATATGTGTGTGTGTGTGTGTGTGTGTGTGTGTGTAGATATATTAGTAATACTATAATTTTTATTATATATATATATCGGGTTCGGTTACACCTCGGGTTGGTTCCATATGGAACCAGAATCAACCCAAAAACCGTCGGTTCTCCTATATGTGGAACCAACCCGAGAACCATGATCAATTTTTACCCAACCCAACCCAACCCAATGGGGGTGGTTCGGTTTCGGTTTCGGGTTTACCCAGCCCATGCTCACCCGAGGAGGATAATTATCTCTCAAGCCCTTTAAGTCTCAATACCCAACAATTACGTACCCCTATATATAAGGAATGATCATATTCTGTATTATCAATTCAATGGGGGAAATAACAAATGTGTTGACCAAATATATATATATATATATATATATATATAAATTTACATAACTGAACCTGATTCTTGGCGTGGACGTGGAGAGTAGAGGACAGTATGGAAGTAGTCTTTCACATCAATGGCTCAGCATATCTCTGACCCAAAATATACGGTCTCGATTTTCTTTCCATCAATAGAATAACAACAACAACAACCAACATCATGGGCTGAGGCTCATGAACTGGATGTACATGTAGACTAGCAATTGTAAGGCTCGGTTACTTCCATCCATCATTTCACTGTTACAAATTCAGAGGCCATCTCTACAAGGTCCACTGCATCCTCTAAGTTTTCCTACAGGTTTAGGTTCTTCTTACATTCAAATTAAATATTTACATGGTAGAGCAATTTTCCATGTATTTTTATTACCTGCAAATCTAGGCATTAAAGGTTTTCCGTTTACTTATTAGTAGCAGATGAAGTGTGATGTGTCCAAATTGAGGTCCATCCATGGACACGTTGGTTGCATGCATCAACAAGTCCAGAAACAGCTGCGCATGTTTAATTGTTTTGTTCCTTGAACCAATGGGCTACCTGAATCCCGATCTGATCTGATCTGATCTGATCATGGTTTGTTTCTTCTTGTTAATATATTTATTTATTGTGGGCACCAGGTACGAAGCTGTGACTTGAAAATGG
This sequence comes from Aquilaria sinensis, assembly GCA_005392925.1. Lineage (NCBI taxonomy): Eukaryota > Viridiplantae > Streptophyta > Magnoliopsida > Malvales > Thymelaeaceae > Aquilaria > Aquilaria sinensis. Next base: position 155,384 of record SMDT01001656.1, read on the forward strand.
AAGGAAGCAGTGGAAGCTCAAACAACCCAGGCAGCTCTAATCTAGGTACTTAACAACTTAATGAATTAATGCCTCTCACGGTCTCATTCTAACAGGCAATAATAATAATTAGCTAAAAAACGACAGTGAAGCTGCAGAGAGAGCAGGAAGAGAAAGCAGAGAAGATTAGGGAACTGAAGAGGCACATCGAAGGGTTGAAGGTTCGGTTGGAGCAGAACAAGAAGAAGGAACAAGTTCCACAAACCCAGGAGAAGAAGGTAGCTTTTAATGCCTTGAGCGACAAGTACAACAACCTCAGGGAGGAGTATATTGCTCTGCTTGCTCAAAGGCCAGGAGAGAAGTGAACAACTAGTTAATGACTTTCTCTAGTTATGTGTTGTTAAGTTGTACTTACTGATCAATTTCACTAATCCGCCAGTTGTTAACTGGGCGATAGGATTACCGTAGGTCCCCATCATGTTTCTAGCTCCTTCATGTTGTCTAAGTTTGGTGCGAGTTCTGGTCTGGATCGATGTTTCCCTTTACTTGGAAAGTTGGTTAGTGCTAATTAATCACAACTGTATTTATTAACGGTGATTAATATTTTAAGTTTTAAGGTTGAAGAAAATATCTATATATTTTTAACTTTTTTTTTTATTTCGGTGAAAGTAGCTTTTAACTCGATGATTTACAGGGATGATATTTTTAGTCCGTAAATTAGTAATATGGTATATGGAGGCACCTTGAAAACTGAAAATGACATTATTTTTGTCTTGGTGTTTTCATGAACTTCGTTTGAGAAAGGAGTTGCCTATGGGGTGTTCAACAGTTGAGGCCCAATCTGCATCTGGTAGAGCATTTTTCATTTTCTCATCATTGGTAGTCGTTAGGCCCAACAATATCGAATATCTTCGGGTCGGACCAGACATGGGGCTAAATTCAGCAGCCGATTTCATAAAAATTTTCCAAGTCCACCGGGCTCATCATTTAAAGGGCGATATTTCATTGGAAACAGCCATGCAACATCTATAAGAAAAATATAATTTTACTAAACCCATCAAAACTTCAAAAGTTTATATTAGAAAGGAATTCTATTATATTGATCATCTTCCAGATTGGTTGATTGATGTTCTTTATTCAGATTTTAATTAATGTATGATATCAGTTTCCTTTGAAAAAAAGACAGGAATTCAATAGACAGAAAAAGTTATTAATTTCTATATAATTTTTTCAATTGTCAAATTAAATTTTATCACACACAATCTTATAAATTTTGAAGGTAAACATCTTAAATTTATCACTGATGTTCATAAACTTTTAAATTGACATTTTTAGTATATTTAATGCTTTTGTAGAAGATATAACGAGATATTACAAGAGGAATTTAAGTTAAGGGGCACAGTATACCTGCAATATATTTAATTATAATTTAAAGTGAGCGATATCTTAAATAGAACCGACGTTAAAAGCATTGTTCCCGCCATACCACTTATAACTTGGTCAACGTTTCGGTCTTCCATTTCAGGACTAAACTGAGTTTCGATTAAAAAAATCTGGAAAATTCTGATTAAATAGATGGTAATAGAAGACGAGCTAAAATAAAGAATTCAAGCCTTCGTCTGATAAAAATGCTTATCTCACTAATACTTTTATAAAATACTCTCTTACTAAATGATGTGACAGAAAATGATTGGATACAAAATTCTATGCAAGACACACTCTTTGAAGCTATCCGGTAAATGTTTGTACATGAAGCACTACTTTTTATTTAATTACTCTCTTCATACTTTTAATTTATTTTTGGCCTAAACCCTCTTTCCCCCCTGAATTTTTCCAACTCAAACCTTTTATCCCTTGGACTTTGACTTAATTTGACTCACCTCTCAAATTTTATAAACTGGGATCTTTTACCCCTTCAACCTAGTTAAATGGAGAATGTGTACTAGAATAAAAATAAAAAGAAAACTGAAGTGCTAACTAAATCATTTTTCAATGGTTGACCATTGTGAGCAAATAATATGCACAAATGCTTCAGTTTCTCATTTGTGATTACCTATCTTTCCCTTGTTTTCGCCTATAAGTTTGCATTAAGGCTTTTTATTGTTTGCTCACAATAATCAATAATTGGATAAATAATTTAGTTAGCCCTTCAATTTTTCTTTATTTTCATTTTAGTACATATTCTTCATTTAATTGGACTGAGGGGTAAAAAAATTCTAGTTTGCAAAGTTTGAGGAACGAGTCGAACTGAGTTGAAGTTTAGGGGGTAAAAGGCCCAAGTTGGTGAAGTTCAAGGGGGCAAAAGGAGCTTTAGGCCATTTATTTTTTGCACATAAATTAGAAAACTTGAAAAAGTAAATATTAGAATAATAGTTTGAAGAGTAATATGGTAAATTAATTTATTTAATGTGAAAATATTGCGAGGATTTAGGGATGACCCAAAATAAAATATATTGTAAATAATTTGAGACAGAATGTATTTGATTGTCGATCATGTGGTGGCCAGTTCAACCACCAAGAAGGATGGTCGGCACCTAAATTTCATGGTAGTCAAATGGATGGTAGATGGGGTAAATGGCACCAATCAACTTGAAACTATCACCCATTTTGCTTATTTATCTTCAAACTATATATGTAATGTTGCACCTTTGTCCTAAAAAAATCAATAATATTGCAATCTTCTTCATAATTTGTTGTGAAAAACAGACAAAAGTGCCTAAGTTGCAAGGAAAAATGGAAAATGTGCCCAAATTAAACAACAACACCTAATTGAAGGTTTAAGAAAACAATTCGGCCACAAACATAAAACTAGAATTAATGTAAATTTGGAAAATTATTTGACCATTCAAATTTGTTGCGAGATAGTTATTGAACAAATAAGATTTAATATTGTGGTCAAATTGCTTCCTTAGACCTTTAATTTCATTAAATATTCAATTTAATAATCATTTTCCATTTTCCTTGCAATGTACACCACAATAAATTATTCGCCATAGGATGAATATTGCAGCTTTATAAATAGTTCCAAGACAATAGGGTAGACTTATATGTTATTGTTCGAGGATGAATGTGCAATACAAGCAATAGTTTAGGTATAATTGGTGTTGTTTACCCACAGTAGACTTATATGGAGAAAAGGTGGAGAAAAAGATAAGAGGAATGGGGTGGGGGAAATATGGTAGGGCATGCCAAGAGATTCTATAAGAGTTAATTAAATTTATATACTATTCCATTATACATGTTTTCTTGCTTCATTTTATAAATCTTATTATTTGTTGAAAAAATTATATTTAGAGACTATAAAGTTTGACTTATTATTTGTATATAAAAGTGTATTTATATACTAAAACATTATAGATAAATTAAAGCAAATAGTGAATTATGCAATGAACAAGATACTTTTAGATGATTGTAACATCTATTTGGCGTGAATATATATATATATATATATATACCTCATGGAAATTGTGGGAGCCTAAATTTTCACTTTTCACTTTCTAATATGTATTTTAATAAATAAGAACTGAAAAGGAATTTTTTAAAGTGTAATAGCTAAATTGTAATTTCTTAAGATTATTTTTTATTTTTTTGGTATTCTTGACCAATTATAAATACATGATATTAGAAGTTACTTCATGAAAAATGGAGGTGATGTGTGTGCCACATAGAACTAGAAGAGCTCTTAAGCTGCAATTTAACTACTGTTAGAATTGTCTGTTTATTGGGAGAGTGGTTGTGGCCCTTTAAACTCTAATCTTAATCAGGGGTGTCCACAAACATTGCCAGCTGAGTTGAGCTGTGCTGTGAAAGACAAAATTTGGATTATGAAGTATACCCCTTACCAGGACCTCGTTTATTTCACCTTGTATATTGGTTTACTGTTTATGGTGCTTAATTACGGGTTGAGCTTCCCGTGGTCTTCGCTCGGACCTTGTGATTGCTAGAAGCCAAGAACCAAAAGCAGGGGCATGGATGAGGCTGAGGCTGAGGCTGAGGCTTACAAGACAACCTTTTTTATCCACTACAATGAAGATAAGTTAAGGCAACTTTACTCTCTAATCTTTATGGACAACTGCTGTTGTCCCTAAAGAATAGAATAGAGAAAGACACAACAACAAGAACCAAGCAAATTATATAAAGGATTGCTAGCAAACGTCGCTTTTTACCTACTCCTCTTACATTCTCTCTATCAAGTTGATACATGTCCACACTTTTTAAAATTCCAAAGTGACGCTGACCAGTTCTTTTAAACTTCTATCTAATAAGAGCTAAAATATATCAATGTTCCCCATTTTGTTTTATTTTGCAAGTTGGACCCCTGATCTTTAGTTTTCTATTTTTTTATTTTTCAAATCCTCACCTTTTTCTCTCTCCCCCTCCCTCTTCCTTCCTCCTCTATCTAAATTCATCAGTTTCACTATCATAGAAATCATTCAAGCTATGAACCCATATTCCTCATAATTTTATTTATAAGAATTTCAAATTAACATAAAAATTTGGAGAATTTTTTAAATGAAAAAATCAGGCCAATCCCTTTTGTTGCAAATGAAGAACAAGATTGGGGATGAATTTCGGTATAGATGCTGGCGTGATCCTAGAGTTCGTGTGCCCGGCCGAGGAATTCACTATCGAAGATAGCACAGACAGGGAGTCGATCTAAGGAGAGAAGTGCGAGGATGAAAACTTCGAGATGAAGCACACAGGAGCAGGGGTAGTGCATAGTTGGTTGAATCTTCCGCGCTTCCACTGCTTCTCTACTTCATGGCTTGGTCGACGATATATGGTTTTTGTGAAGAAATCTCAACTAATAGCCGGTATTAATGAGTCCTCCTATTGTGAGTACAACTCCAGGGGGAATTCCGTTGGAAGATTGTCGAAAATCAAGGCAAATGAGTCAGCGTAAGATGTCCTGATTCAAGTTTATTGAGAGAACCAGAAAGACGTCATCATGAAAATACTGGCAGAGATCGAGAAGTTCCATCTCTAGGTTGTCACAACAATGTTTTGCCTTTTGGCAATTTCATTATCGACGATGCTGGCGAGTTTCTGGCATGACTTGTGCAACGGAAAATAAAGGGGTTTAATTTGCACAAGAAAATAAATTGGGACCAATAATTCAGCATTACCTCTTTATCATGTAAAAATTTGACAAAAGTCGGTTAGCGGCAGTTGATACTTTCTTGTGTGGAAACGTGTCATTTTGATAAAGAGAAGGTAAAAGGTGAAGGTAAAAATGCGAAGGTCCCTCTCATTGCTCAATTATTTATACAGTTGTACCAAATCATATCATATGGGCATAAATAATATCATATCCACGAGGTTTAATTGACCCGCGCTCCACAGTGGGATTGATCATGGTGGTGATGATCTTTCATTTAATTAGTCAATGTGTTAAAACACTGCATTAATTTTAAAAGTTTTTAAAAGTCAAGCATTTGTACAGAAGAAATAATCCATGAAATGATAAAGTTAGTAATCCATTGTATTATTATTCACCAAACAAAGTTTCAATTTCAAAAAATTTATAAGGAAATCTAAACCATGAGTTTTATTAGATAGTGATCCATCACCAACACACTTTGACAAATCTAACCCATCACAAAGGTAGCCAGCCTTTTGGGCTGCACAATGAGGCCCAAACAAAACTGTCACTGTTCATGAACAGTATTCAAAGTTAGTAAGTAATAATAAGTTATAACTCATCGGCACAATGAGGCCCAGACAAAATTGCAACTGTTCATGAACAGTATTTAAAGTCAGTAATTAATATTAAGTTATAATATTAACTAATTATTAAGTTTTGGGACCAAAACATAAGACGGGTTAAAATTAGTGGCTTAAATGGTAAATGTTAAAAATTATAGGACTGAAAATGCATTTAATTGCATGTGGAAATTGATAAAATTGTAATACGGGTACTCAAGACTGTATTCGCTTGTAAAAATGGGACCAAGCTTAAAAAAAAAAAGTCAATATAGTCTAGAAAAAAGAAAAAAAATAGTACTGTTCATAAACAGTACCCAAAGTCCTTAGGGAAATTGAGAAAATTAATACATGCCCTTAGGACTCTATCTGCTTGTAAAAATGGGACCAAACTTAAAAACAGTCAAAATAGTCCAGAGAATAGGGGAAAAAATGCGGCACTATTGATGAATAGTAACCCAAAGTCAGCAATTAATATATAGTTATAACAAGGTTCAAAAGGCTTGCGCGTTGTGGCGATCACATAATGTCACAATATTAAGCAAAATATTAATGAGGAAAAGCAATAAAAATAGTTTAAGAACCAAGAGAGAAAATATAAAAATCTTATGTATTAAGAGTTTAGCAATTAACTCAGGAAAAGTTAAGGAAAAAAAATCTATTTCACTTAAAAAAAACCATGGTGACCAATGTTTTAATTTAGAAAACAACACACTATAAAAAAAAAAAGAACCAAGTGATCAAACAAAAACACAATAATTAAGTAGTTACTAAGTTTAGGATCTAAAACATCAAGCTGATCACTCTCAGGGTTTAATATGGAAACGGAAACAATATGGAAACTGGAAACACGTTTCACCAAAAAGAATTGTGAACAAAATAGAAGTGAGAGAATAGCAAAACAGGCCCTTAAAAAGCTATTATCGTTTGAAAAGCTAACCAAACTTTTAAAAGAAGCAATTGCATAAAAAAAAAATCAGGTGAGAAAAGTGGCCAACAGCCTAGCCCAAAACAAAGGGACAAAAGCGTAAAGACACTGTAGTTTACTGTTCAAATAAACTGATTAAAGTCGAATAAACCAAAACCAGGCAAAAAGTAGGCAAATTATAATGATTGGAGCTTCATTTTAGAAAACAACGATAAAGAAAATCAATAAAATGAAAGTTAGGTTCTAGACAAAAAAAATAGAAAAACTTTAGGTATTAAAAATTTAACAATTAACTTAATGAAGATAAAAAATGGTTTAACAAAAAAAAATTATGATTACTAATATCTTACTTTAGAAGATAGTACATAAAAAATAACAAAAAGAAAAGCTTGGAGGCCAAGAGAGCAAATAGACTAAAATGTAACACGAAGGTAACTAACGTCCAGAAAAGAAAAAATTAGAAAATTAGGAACTAAAATAGTGTTTTAACCGAAATAAATGTGAGACAGACTAAAATTGAAAAAATTGCAACTCAGGCCCTTAGGAAGACAAGTACCTTGCAAAATGAGATAAAACTAAAAAAAAAAAAACTAATTGCATCCTAAAAATGCAAAAACACAAAAATAAAAGAAGATACAGAAACACGGCCCCAACTGAATTTAACCAACCATGACAATGACATTAATCATACAAGAGTAACCATCGTTGATTTTTAGAAGTCAGTAGTGATAGTGATGTGACAAGATATAAAAAATCGTACAGGAGACACGAACGTTTATGGTCCCTGTTCCTCGCTCCTGGTGCGAATTAGTAAAAGACTTCACGCCACAAATTTAGCTACTGTCTACTTTTTCTTCTCCCTCATTCATCGCTGATCGCACAACAACTTCGATGGCTTCCTCCTCAATGCCTCAGCCCGAGGCAGAGGCCTTCGCCCACGCACTTCAGTTAGCCACCTCTTCTGCACTTCCCATGTCTCTTCATGCAGCCACAAGCCTCGGCATCTTCTATATCTTGGCGCGCCCTGGCCAGGAGGCCACGCTCTCGGCGGAGGAGATTGCTGCTCAGTTGCCCGCTCAGAATCCAGATGCAGCAGCCATGCTCGACCGCGTGCTCCGGCTTCTCGCCAGCTTTGGGGTCCTTTCTTGCTCCGCAGCCCAAGACAGCAGCGGGACCGCCGGAGGGTTTATGGGTTGTTGCCCGTTTCCCGATTCTTTGCCAGGAACGAAGATGGTGTCTCTCTATCTCCGTTTGTGGATTTGCTGCAGGACCAAATCTTCCTTTCTAGCTGGTCAGCTTTGTTTCTTCCTTTCTCTGTCATGTATTATTATTATTATTTTTAAAATTTTTATTTTTACACTGTTATTATTATTTTATATTTTGCTCAAGGTTTCTTCTTTTTCTGATCTGGTAATCTGATTGAGAAAAGAAAAAACGATTCTCTATGATAATCTCTTTCAGCTTGTTTAGCAAAGTTTAGGAGCTAATTAGTTGGCCGTCGGCTATTTCGTTTGTATTAATTAGTTCCATATAAAGTTTTTTGCACAATTTCAGTTTTTTAACTTATGGTTAACTTAAATTTATTTATATTAATATTTATTAAAAAAATTATACTTAAAAACTATAAATCTTGTAACTTCTATATATATATATATATAAAACTTATGTAAAACAATTTATCAAATATTAATAACCGTTGCTGCGATATCAATTTTTAATACCTCACTTCTGTGATATATTTCAATTTTGTATTGATGTTTCTGCCAAATTGGTAAAACCTGACAGAGGTCTTCTATTTTTATTTTCTGTTGAGGTTTCTGTTATTAATGATCTCTGCTTCCAAAGTAATGATCCATATCCTTATCATTATATTGCCTTCTTTTCTGTTTTTGGGTGATCGAATTGGTCTATATTACTGTGTTCATTTAGACTTATGAGGGTTCTGTTGCTAATTCTTGCATTTTGGTCTCATAGGACCCAATTAAAAGAGGCAATTCTTCAAGGTGGAGTTCCATTTCACAGGGTTCATGGTACTCATGCTTTTGAGTATCCAAGTTAAGGATGCCAAATTCAATGATGTTTTTAACAAAGCTATGTTCAATCTCACCACCATCGTTGCAAAAAGGCTCCTTGATTCTTACAAAGGTTTTGAGCACTTTAACAAGTTGGTGGTCTTGGGGTCACAATTTCTATGATTACATCCAAGTATCCTTCTATTAAAGGAGTTAATTTTGACTTGCCTCATGCAATAGAGCATGCTCCTGCCTATCCTGGTATGTTCGTGGTTATGTTTGTTAGATATTTTTATGAGTAAGTTTAAGACTTTTAGTTATGAATCCGCTCCATGGATCATCCCCTACTCATCTAAGTACAGAATTGGAGTACTCAACAAGTTGGTTCAATGTAACATCCTTAATTAAGCAGTTTGTACCACTACTAAAAATCCGGCGATTTCCAACTGCCCTCATTTCCAACGGTTAAGCAGTTGGAAATTTCCAACTGCCAAAACCGTTGGAATGAGGAGAAAAGTTTTTCCAACTGCCTAGCAGTTGGAAGTTTTAGAGTATTAAATTTACATAATATATAATATATACACTATTTCCAACGGTTGAAGCCGTTGGAAAATGGGGGGAAATATGGATTTTTTTGGTAAATTATATAAATTTAGATAATATATAATATTTCCAACGGCTAAAACCGTTGGATAATGGGAAAATATTGATTTTTTGCGTAAATTATATAAATGTACATAATATTTTCCCTTTCCAACGGCTTAAGCCGTTGGAAAATGTGGGATTTATGGATATGGTTGGTAAATTACATAAATGTAAACATATATAATTTTACCAACGGCTAAAGCCGTTGGAAAAAGGGGAAAAATGATTTCTCTGGTATATTACATAAACTTAGATAATATCATATTTGGAAATTGTGGGAATTTTATATATATATAACTTCCAACGGCTTCAACCGTTGGAAAATGTAGGTAAATTACTGGATTTTGCCTGCAATTTGGATTTTTTATAGTTCCAACGGCTTTAGCCGTTGGAAAAGGAAGAAATTATGTATATACCTTACTTCCAACGGTTTATGCCGTTGGAAAATGGGTTATTTAATGCATTTTTTTTGCGAAATTTTGATTTTCTAGTTCCATCGGCTTTAGCCGTTGGAAAATGAAGAAATTATGTTATTACTTCCAACTGTTTATGCCGTTGGAAAATGTGTGAATTAATGGATTTTTTTCACTGAAATTTGGATTTATTATATTACCAACGGCTTTAGCTGTTGGAAAATGAAGAAATTATGTATATATTACTTCCAACGGCTTAAGCCGTTGGAAAATGGGTAAATTAATAGATTTTCTGCAAAAATTGGATTTAATACACTTCCAACGGCTTAAGCCGTTGGAAAATAAGTAGTTTGTATTTCTTCCTTCCAACGGCTATAACAGTTGGAAAATTAAGTAGGCAATTTTTAGTTTGAAAGTTTTCCAACGGCTGAGACCGTTGGAAATTGAAAGGAATTGTATTTTGTGCGTTTAATGAAACGGTGCGTTTTATTTTACGATTTCCAACGGCCTAGCCGTTGGAAAAAAAGTTTTTAAATGTCCCCCCCCAGCGCGAGTCGTCTTCTCCAGCTCGCTGCCATTTCGCTTCTCTCTCTCTCCTACCTTCTGTTTTCCTCACACAACACACACATTCACGTTTTGGTTCGTTTTTCCCGTGAAAACAACTTCGTCTACCTCAGTTATACGTGGATCTGGTGTCATTTTGGGAGATCTACAGGTATCGTTTCGTTTTTTTACTGTTTTCGTTGATTTTTTTTTTTTCGATTTTTGCCTCGTTTCACTGTTTTGGTTGATAATGGATTGAATATTTTGGGTTTTATTGCATGATTGCAGTTCTTTGCGGCCATTTGAAGGTAGATAGAGCGTGATTTGAGGTAAGTTTGTTTATTTTATATTTTTTAAATTTTTATACGAATAAATACGCATTATCCGGGTTTTTAGTTGTTTATTTGGTTTGAAATATATGCAATATTTGTGATTTTGGGTTGTTGATGGTTGGATGTGAATTTTTTAGGTTACCCATTGGAAATATATACAATTCCAAATTTATGCCTATTTTCTTTCAATTTTTTTTTTATTTTCGTGATGAATTATAAAATATGAAATTATTAGTGTTAATTGAATTGTTTAGGTACTATATTTATGTGTGAAGTTAGTTCAGATAATTAAAATTAGTAAATTATTATTTATACGTAAATTGTTTAGGTACTAAAGTTATGTATGAAATTAGTTATTATATTTCAAAATAATTAATAATTTTGATTTTAATAAAGTGTTTAGGTAGTATAATTATCTCTCAAATTAGTTGGAATAATTTAAAATATTAAATAAATAGTTTAAAGTACATTGTTTAGGTAGTATATTTTACAATTTGAAATTAGTTTTTATGGGTTTGTTTAATTTAGGTAGTACTTTTATGTGTAAAAGTAGTTAGTATATTTACTAAAAAACTTTAATTACTAATTAATTAAATATTTACAAATAGAAAATTCTTTGTTTTCTGTTAATGGTTTACGAAATATTTTTAAAAATATTTAAGTACTAAGTATTAGTATATTTCCAAGTAGAAAATAAAATTGTTTTCCGTAAATTGTTTACAAATTTTTTTTTAAAATTTTTTTAAAGTTAGTATATATATTTATGTCTCAATTTAGTTAGTATATTTAAAAATAATAATTAATGGTGGGATGTAAATTATTTAGGTAGTACATTTATGTCTCAAACGTAGTTTGTATATTTAAGAACAGAAAATAATTAGTTGGATGCTAACTTTTTGTAATTAGTATATTTGTGTGTTAAATTATTTAGCATATTTCAAAAATACCAAATGGATTTGGTTTGAAGTCAATTGTTTGGGCAATATATTTTTATGCCATGTATAATGGTTAATTGGAATTTTGAGCACAATATTTTCATAATTGGCATTAATATAAATTTCTATAGTATTTCTAGTAAGTTAATTTTATTTGATTAAGTTTGACCTTGAAAAATATTAATAATATTAAGTATTGTTATTTCTGATCTACCAAATCATTTATGAGTAATATCAATTATAATAATATTAATAGGTATAATAATAATATAATTTCTAGTATTTGGAACAATAAATAACTTTTTCTAACATTAGTAGTAAAGTAATAGTAGTAATACTATTACTACTATTGGCAATCTGTATGCCAATAATAAATCCAATAAGACAAATTATAATTTTAACTACCATTAATCACAGAGGAAGAATAATAATAATAATAATAATAATAATTTATTATAATAAGAATAAGAAGAAGAATAATAATAAGAATATTAATAATAATATTACTAATAATAATTGTATATTGAAATAGTACTAATAGTAATAGTAATAATAATAACAATAAGTATTATTCTTATTATTATAATAAGCAATCCATTCAGAGTGATAATAATTAGAAAAAAAATACTAATAATATATAATTATTGAAACAATAATTTTTATGAGACGAGTTGTTGTCAAGTAATAGTAATAATAAGAGTACTCGCAAAAAGTAAATATATGGATAAAATATTTATATGTAAAAGTAAAATCATTAACCTTACACGTTACATAAAATGTATTAAGTAACCCCTAAACCCATCAACGGGGTACCATTAACACTTATATGGATATCATATTATGAATTTCTTCCTAATACGTATACGTATTAACAGTAAACCTTAAATAAAATTCCAACTGCCTGGGCACCTTATGTAAACCGTAACTTAGTAATTACAGTTTCTGTGTTTTAAATGACATGGTTTAGATTAACTAAAAAAATAAATCTATTGGTAGGACTCCATGGAACGTTGTTGGATGTATAGTAGTCGGTATTTACCGGGTCGAGTTGGGTACACAGAGGAGTGGGAGACAGGGATTGAGCAGTTCATAACATTCGCCTGTAGTAACCCATGTCATATGGATGGAAACAAAATACGTTGCCCGTGTAGGAGATGTAAAAATTTGAGGTTTAAGGATTGTGATGACGTTAGAGTTCATACAAATGGGGTTTCATGCCTTATTACACCAACTGGACAGCTCATGGGGAGCCATTTAATGAGCATCCGCATCAGCCGTTTGATAATTGTAATTGGTATGAGCATGCCGAGTACAGTTAGAATGTAAACTCATATGCTCGAATGGTATTTGATGCAGTGGGACCAAGTTCCCATCAGAATTTCACTGAAATGGATGAACAACCTAATGAAGGTTTTAGATGATTTTCTGATTTACTGTACTCCACTAATACACCTCTTTGGGATGGATGTGAGAAGCATTCTAAGCTGTCTGCTGCAGTTCGTTTGTTAAACCTTAAAGCTGATTATCACATACCAAGAGGGTGTTATGATGGTATCGCCGCCTTGATGAAAGAGACATAGCCAAGTGACAGCAAGATGCCATCCAATTGGTATGAGACGAAGAAATTAGTTTCACAACTAGGTCTTGCCCATCTTAAAATTGAGGCTTGTGTTAACGACTGCATGTTGTTTTGGAATAATGATGAAGATGGTTCACAATGCAAGTTTTGTGGTGAATCTCGGTTTAAGCCGAGGAAAGCTGGGCGGGGTAAGGATAGAGCAAGAAAGACTATGCACTATTTACCACTCACTCCTCGCCTTCAGCGACTATATGCTTCACTTTCAACTGCAGAGCACATGAGGTGGCACAGTGAGCATCGATCCGACCCAAATGTTTTAAAACATCCTTCAGATGGGGAAGCATGGAAACATTTTGATTCCACGTACCCGTGGTTTGCGGCGGATGCCCGAAATGTTCGCCTTGGAGTTTGTTCTGATGGCTTTGTGCCTTTTGGAAACTCTGGTAAACAATACTCATGTTGGCCTGTCATTGTTACTCCGTATAATTTGCCTCCGTGGATGTGTATGAAGAAACCATATATGTTTTTGACTGCATTGATACCTGGCCCTCGAAGTCCACGTCAGAATATTGATGTGTATTTACAACCTCTTATTCATGAATTGAAGCAGCTATGGGAGGATGGGGTCGAAACATGGGATGTTTCACTTAAACAAAATTTTCAGCTCCGAGCTTCGGTTTTGTGGACCATAAATGACTTCCCGGCTTATGGGATGTTGTCAGGATGGATGACTCATGGGAGGTTATCTTGCCCTATTTGCATGGATGCTAGTAAAGCCTTCCAACTTGAGCACGGGAGGAAGACTTCATTCTTTGATTGTCATCGGCAATTTCTCGAGTTGGATCACCCATATAGAAGAAACAGAGTCGCCTTTAAGAAAGGAAAAGTTGAGAAATCGTTGCCTCCTGAGCGTCTACCGCCTGAAACAATATTTGAACGTATCTCACATTTGCCTTCTGTAGTTCACAATGGACAGGTTGTAACCATACCAGGTTATGGCAGAACTCATAATTGGACAAAATGAAGTATTTTCTAGGAGTTGCCGTATTGGAAGAGTAATTTAATCCGCCATAATTTGGATGTTATGCATATAGAGAAGAATGTGTTTGACAATATATGGAATACAGTGATGGATGTGACCAATAAAACTAAGGACAACGTGAAGGCTCGTAAGGACCTGGAGATTCTGTGCAGTCGATCAGAGCTAAATTTAATTCCTCAAGGCGACGGCCGAGCATTTAAACCCAAAGCCACTTTTGCACTAAACAGACATCAGAGATATGATGTGCTGAATTGGGTTAAAACACTTAGACTCCCAGACGGCTATGCATCGAACCTTGGGAGGTGTGTTGACAGTAATGTAAGTCAGATGTCTGGTATGAAAAGCCATGATTGTCATGTAATGATGCAGAGGCTCCTTCCAATTGCACTTGAAGCAATTCCTGAAAATATTTGGAAACCGTTGACCGAGTTAAGCCAATTCTTCCGAGATTTATGCTCTCCAGAGTTAGATGTGAATCACATGGTCGATTTGGAAGCCAATATTCCTGTCATACTTTGTAAGTTGGAAAGAATTTTTCCACCGGCTTTTTTCGATTCGATGGAACATTTGCCGGTTCACCTACCTTACGAAGCAAGGGTTGGAGGCCCCGTTCAATATAGGTGGATGTACAAATTTGAGCGTTGTATGCATGACCTCAAAATGAAAGTATCAAATAAGGCTCATGTTGAGGGTTCAATTTGTGAAGCATATCTAATTGAGGAGACCTCTACATTTTGCTCTCACTACTTTGAATCCCATATTCCATATATGGCAACTAGAGTACCTCGTAATGATGATGGCGGACAAGGACCATATGATGAATCGGTGTGGTCTATCTTTAGATACCCGGGTCGTCCATATGGTGTATCAAGATATCGATATCTTGATGACAATGAATTGAGGGTCGCTACTGCATATGTGTTACTGAATTGTAAGGAGGTGAAGCCGTACCTCGAGTAAGTGAAATAACACCTATTTTCTTTATAAACTCTATTAAGTAATAATACTTTTCTTCTTTTATACTAAACTCATCAAGTTTATGCTCCATCGACCTCTTTTCTATATCTTGTAGTTTGTTTGTTGATGAAGTGCGTATGCATGAACCCAATATACAGATGTCAGACCTGGATGTCTACATTGAGAATAACTTTGAGACATGGCTTAGAAACTATGTAAGTTATCTACACTTAAATTTTACCCATATTTTGCTTTTGAAGGGAAACACATATTCATAGTATCACTATGTGTAACTAGGTGAATGATGTGCGTAACACTATCACGGACCGCTTCCTGTGGGATGTTGCATGCGGGCCATCCCGTCGTGTTGAGAGTTGGCCTGTTTACTTCATAAATGGGTACAAGTTCCACATTAGCGACTGGGGTCGTGACAAAGCAACATTTAACAGTGGAGTATGTATAAGGACTTCAGGATCAAGTGAGGTTGAATGTGATTTTTATGGGGTGTTAGAAGAAATCATTCAACTTGAATATCCTGGCTGGCCACACAAAAATGTTGTATTGTTTCGGTGTTCTTGGTTTGACCCTACTCCAGATCGTGGCACTCGGGTTCATAAACAATATGGTATAGTTGAGGTTCGTGATGGGCGCCGATATGGGAAATTTGACCCGTTCATTCTTGCATCCCAAGCTGATCAAGTTTACTACACCCCGTACCCAACAAAGTCACGTGAAAAAACGGGTTGGTTAGCGGTTTTGAAAATAAAACCTAGACGCATCGTTCATAATAATGTAAATGATGTCGAAGATGCATTTCAGGAAGAATTATTGGCCGGTGTGAACAGGTCTCCCATAATTATGGATGACCCAATCGACAATTTAGCTGAAACAGGAGTATGGGAAGCTGTAGAGGATGACATGCCAATCAGGGAAGAAACTTTGCAACATGACGATGAATTTGACAATGAGGAGTCCCTTGAAAGAAGTGATGAAGAAGATGAATTTGAATATGGGGATACTGATAGTGGCGAATCAGAGACAGAAACTGAGGACGATGTAGTCCATTGATAATAATGTAAACGTGCAATTACTTATAAAATGTAATGTGAACGTGGAATAACTTTTAATATGTAAATACTAAGTCGAACTTCAAAGTGGTGGGTGCAATATCACATAGCTTTTCTAGTTTTTTCAATGGTGTATGTTAGTTTTGTAAACTTGTTGTATGGGTTTTTAAAATAATGCAGATGCCACCTAAAGGAGATGCGATGTATACACATCGGCTAGGGAAAGGCCTATTTCAGCAGATGAAAGAAGTATTAGCAGAACCAATTACTAGACATGAAAGGGCAGGCCAATCGCATTCCCGTCATTCAGATTCACAGCCCTTGACAGAACAAACACCTGTTCCACATCCTCACCCTCGCACAGGTGATATTCGCATTGCTCCAGTCGGCCGTAGTGCTAGTCGATCTACTCCGGCCCCTGTAGTTTCACCCGATGGTGGGAATTCCAATGGTCAGTCAGCGGTATCCCAAGCCCCGATTCAGGCGCGCTTACGGATAAGACCTCACGGAAACACGTAAGTAATGCACCCTTTTGAACCAATAATAGTTTATTTAACATCAAGTATGTGAACGCCCAGTAAAATGACAATAATTAATTGTGTCGAAACATGCACTTCATGTAGCTTCATTCCATCAAGAGCAACACGGTTGGTGACTAGATGCTTCACCACACACTTCAAGGGACATCATGACTGGACGAGCGCAAGCCCAGCAGATATTCAAGCGTGGTGGCGCGTATTTGAGGTTTGCACTTTCTTCGCACTATTTCAACTTTATCAACCATGTTGCGAACTATGCGACAAATATATATTTTTTTTAACGTGCAGGGATTATGTGAGTGGGATCCAGCTGACCATAATGAGGTCTATCGCGTTTGGCATATGATGGCGGCGAGTCATTACCGATACACATTGGGTGACATCCGGCGGGAGAAAAATCCGAAAAAACGGCGAGCAAGGGCATCTTTTATGACCGACGCACAGTATGCAGAATTTGAGGAATGGTGGGCGTCAACGGAGTTTCTCGAGAAAAGTGCAAGTGGGAAGACAAATGCGAGCTTCATCATCGCAGTCATCTAACTCAACAGAAGCATCAAGTGCTACTTATGCAGAAGGTTTGGTTTCAATAACTGAACACTGAGAACGAATGATAAAATTATGATAAACTGTTAATTCAAATTCAACTTATTTACTTTGTAAAAAGATTAATGTTAGGACGTTTCCAATGTAGTGTGAAAAAGATCCGGAGAAAAGGGACCCTGGCTTGTTCAAGGTGATGCAGCAAACTTTCAAGAAAAAAAGCAGGGAATACGTTAACAGGCGCACTGAAGAAGTTGCTGTAATTATCATGCTATAGAATTACAGCCATAATTTCTGATCTTAATACTAATAACTTATCGTTACTCTTTATGTAGACAATAATAAATGCTGAGATTAAGGAAGCAACGCAGCAGCCGGATGAGGATGGTGGCGCACCTGACATAGATGAGGTTGCGATTATTAGTGCAGCTGCGGGGGCAGGAAAAAAGGCCGTGTATTTGGACTTGGATCAGAACAACATGTTGTGCCTGGACGACGACGACCAGCGCTTACGCATGCTGGCCATGTTGATGTCACACAGACTCCGAAGTTCACTCAACAAGTACAGCAAGTCGTAGCAGAGCAAACTGCACAACAAGCATCACATTATGAGTGGAAGCTAGAGCGTCTGAAGAGGAGACAACGGATTGAGCTCGAGTACATATGTAACTCAATTGGCATTCCACTGCCCGCGCCTCCTACAGATGATGATGATGATGACTCGGGATCGGATTAAGAATATATCAGGTATATCATGCTACTATGTGTGTTTATTAACAAGCAAACATTTAGTTGGAGAATGAAACCATGTAATTTCTACTATAAATGCTTATGTGTGGATTTAGTTAGTACATTTATATAATGACGTAGTAATTTGAATTGTTAATGTTTTTATGTCGTTTAATATATATTGTTATGTAATTGTAGAAAAAAATTTGACTACAGTACTAATAATTATCTAGAATATAATAGGTTAACGTTTAAAGACTGCAATCAATTCGAATGAACAGTGCAATCAATGAAAAAATAATTCGAAACGGAAAGTAAATATGGCAAATTTTCAATTGCTTTTTCCAACTGCCCAGCCTCATTTCCAACTGCTTAGGCAGTTGGAAAATTGTCAAAATTTCCAACTGCCTGAGCAGTTGGAAAATTTCCAACTGCCTGAGCAGTTGGAACACAAAAAAATGAAAAAAAAAAATAAAGCAGTTGGAAATTCTCCAACTGCTTATTTTCCAACTGCTGACAGTTGGAAATTCCAACTGCTAAAACTTGGGCCGTTGGAAAAAAAATTTCCAATGAATGGATTTCCAACTGCCTCATTTCCAACTGCCAACTGTTGGAAACATAAAATTTCCAACTGTCAGCAGTTGGAAATGGCAGTTGGAAATTAAGGTTTTTTTAGTAGTGTACTAATTCTAAAGCAACCATTCTCTAACAAATTTTTCATTTTAAATTTCATTTGGCCGGTCTATGTATATGTTGAAGTTAATTAATGACATATATGAATGTGTCAAATGCACGTAATGTTTAGTTGCTTTGGCTATGAAAACCAATTAATTTACATGAAATACTTGCATCCAGGTGTTGTGCATGTGGGGGGCAACATGTTTGAAGGTGTTCCCAAGGGGATGCCATATTTATGAAGGTGATGGTCGCATATTCCTTTAATTTTCACTTATACAAGGATTGCAAAGTAACACATAACTTTGATCCTACAGTCGATACTTCATGATTGGAGTGATGACCACTGCGTGAAGGTGTTAAAGAATTGTTATGATGCAATTCCAGAAGATGGAAAGGTTATCGTTGTCGAAGTAATACCATCATTTGTGCCTGATACCACACCATTGAACGAAGCAATACTGAAATTGATGTTGTTATGATGACTCAAAACCCAGGTGGAAAGGAACGGACAGAGGAAAAGTTCATGGCCTTAGCAACCAAAGCTGGATTTGTTAAAATCAAATTTGTATCACCTGTTTTTCACTTTTGGGTTATGGAGTTTGTCAAATAATTTTTTCAGATTTCAAGTAACAAACATGTACGTTGAAACAAGGAACTAGTATGTTCTCTTTCAATAATTTTGCTTAATAAATGGCAGGGATTGTATTGTGGTGATTGAGTATCCTTTGTTCTCAAGGTTCATTTTTCTTTTTCTAACATATGAATTATCAATTTCCTTAGTATTAAAAGTTTACTTTGTATATAATGAGTTTTATACTGATTTTGGGCTTAAAATGTGCAATTTGATCACTAGTGTAGGTCATGTCGAGTTATGCTGTAACCTAGTCACATCAACCATGAACATCGCTAGTTTGTAGGTCAAAATTCTTCTTGTGATTTTCATCTTTTTCTACAAATTGAAGAGAAAGCAAAGCGTAGAGAGTACTTTGAAGCAAGAGCCAAGACAACAAAAGATAACTGGTCTCAATCATTGTCGTCGTCAAAGATGAGAGGGCTCACAAGATGGTCAGGGTGTGAAAGAAAGCACAAAGTGGAGAGGTTTGAGCAAGTGGGTCTTCTGCCGGAGTTGGGTCTAATTCCACACTTTTCATTTTTTTTTTTTTTTCATTTTTTTTTGTTTCCGTTTTTTTAGTACTGCTTCTGTTCTATTCCATTTCATCTCTTTTATTTTTAACCTTCATTTCCATTTTTTCACTTTTTTTTTTCCAGTGCTTCTGCTATATTCCGTTTTATCTTTCTTTGCCCTTTTTTTTTTCTCACATGCTGGGTCTATTTTTTTCTCTTTCCAATCTTTTTATCATTCTTCCCCCCCCCTTAATTTTCACTTTTTTTTTTCATTCCTTTGCTCTTTGCCAGTTTTTCTTTCTCCTTTTTCCCCTTTTTTCTTCTCATTTTCTTCTTTTCTCAGTTTTTTTAATCTTAGTTTAATATTTTTTTATGTTTTTATATTATTCTTATTTTTTAAAGTTATAAACATTTTATTTTTTTTCAAATTTATAAATTAATAAAATAAAAAAACATTGCTGGTAAAAGAGTACTTATTCATCTAAAAGAACAAATAGGTATTGATAAAAGAACAACTAATTTTTCTAAAAAAATTAACTTCTACTTATAAAAAATAAATAGATAATAATAAAAGAATAATAGACAAATGGTTTATATGAAAAAAAATAAGTAAAAGCTTATAAAAGAACAATAAATTGAGTTAAAAGAACAAATAACTACTAACAAAAAATAACTAATTTTTCTAAAAAATAAATAGCTAATAACAAAAGAAAAACAACTGCAGATAAAATAACTAATAAAAAAAATAGACAAAATAACAAACTTGATGAAAAAAAAAGTATTGACGAAATACAAAATTATTCATAAAAGAATAAATCTGAAAAAAATAGAATCGATAAAAGAACAAATGTACATGCTGTCCATCTGGTCTATGCAAGACCTACTGATACTAAAAAACTTGAGTTATTAGACATAGATTAATTGAGTTACAACAAAATTTGGAGTTAGGATCCAACTTTTTTTATTGGAATAAATTATTGATACCAAGATGTTTGCACTGAGTCCAACCGGTCGTCGTTTTCCATATAAGCAGTTTGCTGATCTGAAAACAAGGTTGCAATGCATGTGATAATCATTTTCCTCATCTTATAAAAATTTATGATAATAGGCCTAAGAATGTTGGCCGTCTAAGGCAAGAACAACGTAGGCACTATTAAAAAACATGTATTTTCTAACAGTCAAATTTTTTATAGTTAAGTTATTGAAAATTTTTAACTCGATGAGGCATTGTAAAAATGGAGAGATAAGCTGTTGGAAATTTTCAAGACCATATTTTCTAAATGCCTAGTTATTGAAAATTTCGAACGTATAAAGTTTTCAATAGCCTAGTCGTTGGAAATTTTAAAATTTTAACTTAGGCAATTGGAAATTTTCAACATAAAAGCTATTGGAAAAGGAGGCTATTTAATCAATATAAATTTACAATTTTAGAAAGTATAGTATGATTTTTAAAATATTTGTTTACAAATAATAATAATAATAATATATTTTAATATTATCATAAATATCATATATATATATATATTAATGTATCATACGTATCATAATTATACATATGTATATGTATGTGTGTGTGTGTGTGTGTGTGTGTGTGTGTGGGTACAATAATTCAAGAACCACAAGATGAAGAATTTATAAATCTAATTTCAAATATTCATTATCACAAAATGGCATCTTTTAGTAGATTTAGTTATTAATAATTAATATCTTGTTAAGATGATATGATATATAATAAATATCATAGTGAGATTAACTCTAAATATATATCATACATTTATACACACACACACACACACACACATGTATGTATGCATGTATATATATATATATATATATATATATATATATATATATCATAACTATGTGTATGTGTATTCATTTTTTATTTTTTTTTATATTTGTAGGAAAAGTATATTTTAAATATGTGTGGAATATTTTATAAATATGTGTAAAATATAAGGCATCATATATAATGTATCATAATATAATATATCATATATTATAATGTATCGTATAATATAACGTATCATACATATCATAATTATCCGTGTGTGTGTGTGTGTGTGTGAGTGTACCCAAATATAAAAGTGACTATTGGGCCAACCCATATTATAAAAATGCCTATTGGGTCAACCTAACCCTAACTATATGGAATAACCTAAGCCTCTCATTTGCTTCTCATCTCTCATCCTTCGGCCTGCTTCTCATCTACCAATCTCACTTTGCCTCCCTTCAGCCTTCATCCCTCTCATCCCCTTGTAGTCACCCATCTCTCTCTGCCTCTTTTTGGCCCTCCTTCTCTATTTGCCCTCATTCTTGCTTCGCCCTCCACCTCTTTGTCCACCGTTCATCAGTTGTTGATCGGCCATTGGTCCACTGTTGGTTCGCTTCCTCGTCGTTGGTCTGCCGCTTCACTGTCATCCATTATTCATCCGCTTCCTCGACCTCACCATTTGGGATAAGATTTGGTGTTTAATTATAGATCTAGTTGGGAATAATGGTATGATTTTGTGAATCTTTTGTGAGTTTGTAATCTTAGATACCTTGTGAATACCTTGAATCTCTTGTGGTTGTAGATCCAATTGGGCATTGGTGGGATTTTTGATGTCTTGTGAATTTTTTGAATATTGTGAATTTCTTAACTTTTTTTTTTATATTTTTAATCTTGTGATTTTGTGGATTTTTTTGTTATATATATTTTTGGGAGTTATATATATATTTGTGTTATATATATTTTCAAAGTTATATATATTTTTTGTGATTTTTTTGTCTTGTTATATATATTTTTGGTAGGTATATATGTTTTTGTGAATTTAATTTTGTAAATATAAAATATAAAATATTTTTTGTGAATATAAAATATTTCTAGGAGTTATTTTTATTTAATTTTTGTGAATTTGAGTAAAATTTTTTGTAAATATAAAGTATAAAATATTTTTTTAGTAAATATAAAATATAATTTTAGTAATATAAAAAATATATTATCTCGAGTTATTTATATTTTTTTATTTTTTAAAAATAGTTTCCAATGGCATGGCTGTTGGAAATTTCTATTGGCTTGATTCGTTGATATTTTTCCAATGGCTTGAGCCGTTAACATATTTTCAATGGCTAGGCCGTTGGAAATCCCATTAACCCTTGAAAATAATTCTACAAGATTAGGCCATTGGAAATTTTAATGATTCATATTCTAATAGTCTGGTCATAGGAAATACCAACAGGGCAATTCTTCGAGTGGTTGGAAAATTTTTTCCAATACATGATTTACCAACGCACCAGTTTCCAACAATCTTGCCATGAAAAATTGAATTTTCCAATGCAAGGCTGTTGGAAATCATCATTTTTTTTAGTACTAAGAGGTTAATATTTTTGCATGGCGAGTGATTCAAGGCAGGCTTCCTACAAGGCGAGCTTTGAAAAAGAGAGGCGTCCAAGTAGAGTAGGAGAGGTGTCCAACATCTAAGGGATAGAAGACTCTAATCATGCTTTTGCTTGGTGTGTGCACATGTGCACGAGCTCATAAGCAAACTTTCAGGAAGTAGAAATATAGGCTCGAGTGGCTGGCGCCTCTTATGAAAGGTAAAATCTTAAGTATAGTTTTTAAATTTTAGTTAAAGATAAATACATTTTAAATGCTTAGCATTGGTACTATTCATTTAAGGATCACAATTTTAAAAATTATTTATTTTTTAACAGACCTTAAGTGCCACATAGGAAATTTTCATCTTGCGTTTGGCGACTTATCTGCTTGTTTAAAACTAAAAGATAAATTATAGTATAAATATTAGACTTGTTCGGAGAGAAATGCATAGTTATAGGATTGACATAGAAAGGGAAGCATGGAAAAGTAATGGGACTAAATTTGATATTTTTCCTATTTTTCAATTATTATGCTCATATGTATAAAGACCATTTTAGGGTTAGCCAAGTATCAATAGTGAGCAATAATTGTGAAACCTTATGGCGCCCCTCACTGCCCACACAGGTAAGAACTACAAGCCACTAAAGTTCAAGTTAGGTGTAGAGATTGACAAGCAAGCTTTGCTAGACGCAGAAATCTTCACCTTTGCCAAGAACTTTGTATGCTCGCCATTCTCAAACATAATTTTTTTCCACATCGTTGCCTTCGGACAGTGGCAGGAATAGGTTTTTAGGCTTGAGGGCTAGGTGGAGGCAAGACTAGCGACGGCCAAAACCTAGGAGAAAAAAATTATTTAAATAATTATTTATGAAAATTAAATTTTACAAAAAATTATTTAAATAATTATTTAAAATATTTACTTTTTGTTGTGAATTCATCCATAAGTTCGCAACTGTTGTATATTTGTCCCAATTTCATCACTAACAACATTAATTATTGGTTAAAGGGCGAATTTGTAAAGCCAAACAATAGTTTGGGATGGATAATATGAAATATTTGAGAGGTTAATGACAAACCTTCAATGAAATGTAAAGATTTAGGATTGTTGGTGCTTTTTATCCTTTTTCTATTCTTCATTAGTTTTGGGGAAAAATTCAAATCTGGTCCTTAACTTTTCACAAAATAAATAACTTAGTACCAAATATTTACAAACTTTCAAAATTCTTAGGGGTAGTAGCACCCCCACTCCTATGTGGCTCCGTGATTGCCTTTGGATTGAAAGGCCAATCCTTAGACAAATTTCTAGGTTTTTTGGAATACAAAGACAAGGATGAACTACAGAAAAATTACTTGCGGCTAGCCTAGGGACGTAGTTATGTAGGGATGGGAAGGGGCTCTCACCCCCCATATGTTTCAAAATTATTTATTAGTGGTAGTTAATATGATATAAAATTGTAAAAGTTTTAAAATTGGGTACTTATTTGTAAATTAAAAAATTAATGATGGGCTTTGGTGGATTTTATCCTTTTTAAATGTCTTTGTATGACTACAAAAAAAAAAATATTATGGAGATTGAAATTACTGGCTATCATATAATTTAAATTACAATTTTAGAAGTTGTCATTGAATAGTATAAAGGAAATATGAGACAAAGTGTAAGTTTTAAAAAATAGGCCTAACTACAGGAATAGCCCCTGAACTTCGCCAACTCGAGCGAGTTGGTCCAAAACTCAGAACTCACTAAAACTTGACCCCTTAACTTTCAAAAGCTAACACTTTAGTCCAATTGGTATAGTAATTAACGGATGGCATTTGGCGCTCAGGACGGTGCACAAATGGTGAAAGAGCTTAAGGCTCGGGACGACAAGTGAACGGCGGAAAGGCTCGGGGCAGCTCAGGGACAAGACGCCACCATAGACAATGGGGCCGATGACATTGTGCGTCGCCGCAATTGTTGATCTTGCCACAAGTTGCTCCAAGGTGGCCGCTATCACCCAACCATGCTTGGTGCCGCCATCCTAAGGGGAGGGTGAGCTGCAGTGGAGAAATCATGGGCAATGGAGGAACTCGAGGGGCCACGAACCCAAAGGAAGAAATCAAGAGGGAATTCGACTACCCGCCACAAATTTGGAATCCGATGAGCTACCTTTAAGCAGGGGCTGGGTTCCATTCTCCATCGACCGCAAATTGTCTTGGCTGAGGAGAAGCTGCAATGAAGGACAATCGGTCATCGATTTCTATTGGCGAAATCGATTTCGCTGTAGAGGCAGACAAATCTAATGGAGCTAAATATGATGGGCAACGTGTGCAGGGCACTAGCATTTGGGGTGATGATGATTTGGCCGGCGGCGAGCCCGAGTTGGTTCACGCCTTCAGCCTCAACCTAACGCTGTTTGTTTATTATTGTAGGGATGGACTGAAGTGCATACCTTTCCAAAGTTAGGGGACCAAGCTTTGGTGAGTGTTGAGTTTTGGACGAACTCACTCGAGTTGGCCAAGTTTAGGGGCTATTCCTGTAGTTTGGCCTAAAAAATAAAGAGGGGCAAACTATAAATTAGTGTAAACCTCAAGGGGTAATTGTAAGTTTTCTAAACTTTAGTTGAGTGAATGGTGAGTGAACAATATACTCACATTTACACCTTTGCCCCGCCTCGCCCCGCCCTCAAGCACGTATGAATCCTGGCTACGCCCCTACTCTAGCCACTTCAGATGGTGAAGATGGTGATCTTCAGTTGCTTACCAGCCATGTGGCGTTTGGGTTTAACAAGAGTTTCATCTTGTGCCTGTTTTTGAACAAGTTCTTCAAAGACTATGGAATCGAGCCTTGGTCTTTAGACTTTAACGATAAGATTAGATCGATTCTTAAAAAGTTTGCTTTTCAATATATAATTGGCTTATTTTATTTTGTGTTAAATATAAGAATATATTTTAGATTTATGAATGTTATCAATCTGATCATAGGATATATATAGCATGCATAAAATTATCTGGATTTGGAAATCAATTGGCTCATGGGACATTTAGCCCTAGCCATTGTTAGGGTTCGGGCTCATTCACCTCTGGGTCTAAATCCCCTGCTACACTTTATTCCACCATTCCATCCACCACGCACCGCATACTGACACATGTCCCCTAATTTATTTAGATTTTTGTTTCTCCTATTTCCTTTGTCTGTTGCACCAAGCACTCTCCTGCTGCAACTTGCTTCACTTTTTCCTACATTTTTCTACCCTTTTGTCTCTAGCGCAAGCAAATTTTTAATGGCAAATGGATTGGTATGATGATTTGATGTTAGCATAGTATTTTTCTTCTGTGATTGGTGGGCAAAAGTTTCATTTGTGTGCACATGTAAGATATTTTCTATGGTAAATCTTTCATTTTCTGTTGTTTTATTTTTTTTACTTGAATTAATTTAACTGTAATACTATTTTAATATAAAGAGACATTGATGGAAGTGTCTACTATTTTAATATAAAGCCATGTGGATTCACTATTTGTAGTCTAGGGTTATTGGGTTTATCTAATTTTTTATAGTGCTCTATTATAACATTCACTGATGTTATATTAATGTAAAATTCACTGATAACATTTCATTTTATGCTCTAAATTTTGTTGATATCTAAATTTTTTTAATTCAAAATGTTTAATTCTATGCCTAGTTCATAGCAATTTGAGAGGTAAATGTTAATGTTTAATTCAATATGTTTATTACTAAATTTTGTTAAATGCATTTATTTATTTACTTCTAATGTTTAATTCTATGCTTTGTTATAACATTAGCACCCTTCATTTAATTAATGTGTAGTTCAAGTGCCAAGTTTTTATTATCACTGAATTTTGTTGTAGCAAAAAATTAATTAATATGCTTTATAAATTTTTTTTGTAAAGGTTACAAATGGAGGGTGGAGAATCAAGCATTCATGTTTGGAACCAACCATATTGAAAGTTGTCATTTGAAACAAATGACGTGCTTCAACTACAAAAGTCTTCACAAGAGTAAATTGCTGAAGTAGAAGAAGATATGAATGAAGTTGATTCCAACTCTAAAGATATTGTGAAAAATGAGGTAAATTTTTTGAAAGCGATCACTCCAGAAATTGGGATTGAATTTGAGTCTGAAAAGGATGCTTACAAATTTTATAATAACTATATTAAAAAGGTTGGATTTAGTGTTAGAAGAGAAAGTGGCCATAAAGGCAGTAATGGCATTTGGTTGGATAAAATTTTTTGTTGCCCTCGTCAAGGATTGCGTGTAGCTGATAAGAAATATGACCAGGTTAAATGCCATCATGCGGAGACAAGATGTGGTTGCTTAGCTATGATGAAAGTTAGTGCGAAGCTTAATGGTAAATATCATATTACCAAATTTA
Source organism: Aquilaria sinensis (assembly GCA_005392925.1). Classification (NCBI taxonomy): domain Eukaryota; kingdom Viridiplantae; phylum Streptophyta; class Magnoliopsida; order Malvales; family Thymelaeaceae; genus Aquilaria; species Aquilaria sinensis. The sequence goes on from SMDT01001656.1 coordinate 182,861, forward strand.
TTGTAGAGCACACATATGAATTAGCTACTTCTAAAAAATGCATGTTTTTAAGATCTCATAGAATGATCAAGCCTTCATAAGCTACAGAGGTGGAAACGCTAGATCAATTAGGAATTGCACCCAAATTAGGCATTGAATTTATGGCTAGAAGAGTTAGTGGGCTTAGAAATCTTATGTTTATTCTAGAAGATTTTAGGAATTATTTATGCTTAAAAAGAATGGAAGAAATGAAGATAGGTGGTACAAGAGGTGTTTTAGAGTATTTGCAACACAAGCAATTTGAAGATCCAAATTTTTCGTATGCCATTCAAGTGGATGTGGATGATCTTATAACAAATATATTTTGGGCTGATACCAGGATGGAGTTGGATTATGAGTCTTTTAGGGATGTGGTATGTTTTGATACTACATATAGGAAAAACAAATAAGGGAGACCTCTAGCATTATTTGTTGGAGTGAATCATCATAAACAATCTATTATTTTTGGTGCTGCTTTATTATATGATGAAACCCGCGACACTTTTATTTGGCTTTTTAAGACCTTTGTGAAGGTTATGTCTAGAAAAAAGCCAAGTGCAATCCTAACAGACCAAGATGCTGCTATGGCAAAAGCTCTCAGTCTTCAATGGCCCGGAACTCAGCATCGATTATATGTATGACACATATATCAAAATGTAGCTAAGCATCTTAGTCATGTGTTTGACAAGTTTAAGAGTTTTGCTTTTGAATTTAGTAGTTGCATTTATGATCATGATGATGAAGCTGATTTCTTGAATGCATGGAAAATTATGATTGAAAAAAATGGGCTACAAAACAACAGTTGGCTGTAAAATTTGTTTGAGGTAAAGGAGAAATGGGCCTTGGTTTATGGACGACAAACCTTTTGTGCTGATATGTCTACAACGTAGAGAAGTGAAAGTATGAATGACCAAATAAAGCATTACATTAGCTACCAGTATGACCTTTTGTGTTTCTTTTCTCATGTTCAAAGGTTAGTAGATGATAGACAGTATGAGGAATTGAAAGCTGACTTTAAAGCCAAACATATTGTCCCATATATGCAATACCCAATAGAAATATTGAAGCATGTAGCTAGCATATACACCCTTACAGTTTTCAAAGCATTTTCTAAACAAGTTTTTCTCATTTGGAATTGTGAGTTGTATAATGATAGTGTGTGTGGAAGTGTTACAAATTACAGAGTTGTTCCTCTAGGCAAAAAAAGTTATCATATGGTCACATTTGACTCATCAGATTCTACTGTTTCATGCAGTTGTAAGAAATTTGAGTTTGTGGGAATTTTGTGTACCCATGCTTTGAAAGTGATTTCATTGAACAATGTTCAATATGTCCCCAAACAATACATATTGAAAAGATGGACAAAAGAAGCCAAGGATGCTTGTGTAAAGAATTCATGTTTTTGCACTAAACCAGATGATCATAAAAGTGATGTGCACACTCGGTATAAAGTTTTGCTTGGATCATATGCCTATTTGGTAGCAAGAGCTGCACTTCCTGAGCATTCGTTTGATATGGCTTTGAGTGATGGAGCCAAAACAGTGGAAGCCCAACTAAAAAGCTTGCCAATTGAAGAATATATTAAATGGGTGATGCTCATCCAGATGCACAAAGTGTGCGTATAAATGGTCATGGCAGTAAGATTAAAGGTGTCAAGTGTAAAGTGAGGAAAAATGGTGATGAATTTTCCTCTCGAAAGAAAATGCTCTAGAAAAAGCTACAACAAGAAGAAAAAAATAAATTAAGAAGCAAGAGAATAGTCAGGTGTAAAAAGAGTTTCTAGCCTTATTTTTGTCATGTGAAAATCTGCCTTAGTTTTATAGGAAATTAATTGACTTACATACTCCAACTCCATCTATTTTCTAGCTACTTTTGTTGCTTAATAGAGCTTAACTTATTTTGTGCTTAAAAATAGTTGTCAGGTGGCAGTTCAAACTTGAACATAGAGCAAATGAATCAAATATCCCATCCTTTACCATTTTCACATTTATCAAGAAACAATCCTATATTTAATATTTTTAATTTATAGTGTTTTAATGACTATATTAGCTGTTGCAGGGAAACAATTTTGATCAGTATTTTAATGGCTGCATCATTAATGGCTTGACATGTCAGCCTTTATTCACAAGCATGATGAACCTTTTACAGGTGATTGTAAACATAAATAGTACTATTGTTTTGCTTTCTAATTAGTTAATATTACATTGGAGACTATTTGTCTGTTGGAATAATAAAAACATAAAAGTGTGTATGTAGGCGCCAATATCACAAGCAGCAAACACCTCAATGATGGAAGGCTAGTGTATGATTAAGGAACAAATACGTTGTCTATAAGTGCAGACTTCTTTTTATTGTTCTGTAGGCTTCTTGTTGCTGTGCAGACTTTGTTCAATGATTTGGTTCTTTTTGCAGTGCAAACTTTACTCGATGTATCTTGGAAAAAATCATTTTGACATTCATATATTATGAAATTAACATCTGTTACTGTAATCACTGGGATCTTTAGTGTAAATCAGTTTAATTTAATTACTTCCTATTACATAAAGCAGTATAACTAAATTAGCAGCAATTTGCACTGGAGTAAAGTAAACTTAAGCTGGAAACCAATAATTACCAATAATTTGCAGGGAAACGAATATAACCATCGAGAACACGATTTTTGGAGAGACAAAACTAGAACGAGCTTCAAAGGAGAGCGTGGGTTGCAGATTCGAGAATTGTCGCCGTCGAGGGAGCGAGACAAAACCAAATTAGACTAGCAATTAGAATATTGACAATTCGTTTCCTCACCGTTGAACTACTATCGAACATAATCTACAAACCCAAAGCGTTGGGTTCGAACGATTAATTGGACGATGGCGCTTGAATTGCTCGGAGGAATGACACCGCTTTAAGGGATGTTATGGCAAGATCAAGGAATGGGAGCGAGATCCAAAACTTGGAGGAACAGTGGCGAGATTGAAGCAAAATCGGGCCGAGAGTGAGTTTGCAGCCAACGAAATTAAGAATCGGGCCGGTGAGCTTAATGTCGCTGGCTGAGAGTATTTGGAGATTTGGGGCAGTGATTTTGAGACCAATAGGGATTTTGCTGGCTAATTCTTTATTGCTGAGGTCGACGAAGATGAAGTTGGGAAGGAGGCCGAAGCAGCATGGAATTGTGCAATTGAAGAGAATGTTGAGCTAAGCTAAGCATCTGGTGAAGAGAAATATGACGAAGGCAGCTACATCTGGTAATAGGTGAAAGAGATGGAGATGGAACGGTGCAAGAAATATTAAATGAGTTGGTGGACACGTGTTTGTATGTGGTGCGTGGTGGATGGAGAGGTGGAGTAGAGTGGGGTGGGGGATTTGGACTCTTCACCTCCCCAAATGTCATTAAATGTTGTTTGGCCGCTTTTGGGTCCTGAAAAATCAAATATTTCCTATGTTTCCTATATATAAATACCTCCTTAAAAAACCTATATATACACCTCATTTGAATATAAAAAATATTCATGAATGTGTTAATAGTAACAGCACCGGTTGATCAACATCATATTCTGACTTGGAATTGATTTTGTGTACGCAAAAAATAAAAAAATAAAAATAAGCATCATTATTTATTAAACCGAACTAGCAATGTAAATCTTTTTTTTTTTTTTTCTCTTTCGAAAATTAATTAGCTCAAGTGTTGGGATCTAATCCCGTTATATATATTAAAAGCCACGTGATGTGGCTTGACGAAAAAAGCCCAAATGCCTTTAGTTTTAAAAGTCCACATTGGACTTGGTTTTGTCTTGGCATATAAAAAGGCCAATTAATTGGCTCCATCAGGTTGCTGCGTTTTAGGAGCAGAGAGGAGACGCACATAGAGAGAAGAAAATTCGCTCAGGTTATTCGCTTGCGTATGTGGATTTTGGCAGCAATTTTTACTGCAGAATGTGGGCATTAATAATATAATTTAGAAGGTCATTCTTTTAGGTTTGTGGTGCATTGATTGAGGCGTACTGGTGCTCTGGATCTCTGTTGTATGAGATTTCTTAGGAACCTTAGGTGTTGAATTTTAAGTTTTTCTCAAATTATTGTTATAGGGTTTAAATTTGAGTAATAATTTAAACTGTAGACAATGTATTATTTTTACTTGATAATGGATTTTACTGTCAGTGTGTCTCATGATTTTTCTTCTTTATATCGGAGGGTTTTACATGTATATCGTGTGTCTTAATTTATTATTGCTCAATGCTATTTTTCTGATTATTTTTGCTTGGTTGTGATTTATGGCTCCTGTGGGTTTAACGGTGAATTTTTTCAGGTCCATCCCAACAAAAAGTTTTATTCATCAATACATATATTAGTTGCCAATTGAAATGAGCTTTCGGATTTACAATATATATAAATTCGACTTGTGTATATGTACTGTTAGTGATGTTTGATGCCTGTCCATGACGTAGGAAGCTGTTGCAGATGATCAAGTGACCTCTTGGGTGAAAAGAAAACCAAAGCGATGATGGATAGACTTATCAACCCAGCAAATTTCGAAGCAAAAAGAATCCTTGTCCTCATCAATGCAACGTACTTCAAAGGCAAATGGCAGGACCCTTTCTGCAAATCCATGACCAAGGAAGACGGCTTCTTCCTCCTCGATGGGTACAAGGTCCAAGCCCCCTTATGCGTAAATTTGGTGGAACCCATATATGTGCTTGTTTTGATGGCTTCAAGAGGTCCTGGTGCTGCTATACCGGTCCGAAGCCGGAGGCGATGGCGGTGACCGGAAGCTCTTCTCCATGCACTTGTTCCTTCCGGATGAAAAGGATGGACTGTTGGAGATGATACAACGATTGGCTGCTGACCTTATGTTCTTGAACAAGGACTTTTGACGTCCGGGACCAGACAGTTGAGAAGCTCATGATCCCACAGTTCAAATTCCAGTCGGAGTTTAGACCTTCGGGCATCTTTGTGAAAATAGGGTTTCACACGCCGAGCCGAGGTTGACGCAGTTGGAGATGATAGAAGAGAGGTTGCTTGAGGAGCGAGGTAGGCATATGGGGGTTCATCAGAATGCTCTTCTGGAGGTTGACGAGAAGGGGACCGTTGCAGTGGCAGTTGATGAATCCGACAATGATTCCGGATTCTCCCTTGAACAGCAGCCGCCGACACAGATTACCTTCATTGCCGACCATTCTTTTCTGTTCACCATCAGGGAAAGCTTCTCCAAGGTCCCCTTCTTGGTTGGAGCTGTGGTTAATCCCCTCTTGAACGAATAATTGCTCATTTCCCTTGCTTCATAAATCTCTTATCAAATGGTAAGTTTACTAGATAATAAAATTTTCAGTAAGATGCACTTTACAAATTAACTGCTATGACGAATTTACTGTTGGATAAAGTGTGTATCTCAAAACTCTTAATTATTTATCCCACCTTGACATTGTGTGTTGGATATTATTTCAATAAATAATTTTGAATATATATTACTAATTGCTTTATAGCCGTTTAGGACTTTAAAAGATTAAACGTATGTTTTGTTTTTCTCCTAGTTAATATGGGGAGCTAGCTATTTGGGCTAATTAGAAAGCTACCCGTTAGGCTATATTATTTGCTTTAAATTATAAACGGCTAGTATAGGTTTAATTACAATTAATTTTCTTCCAACGTTTCACTTTCATCACACATATATATATATATAGCTCCTGTTTCATCCAATATGCCTCTTCCTCTCTCTTATTATTCATGTTTTTCACAAAGATATTTTTTCTTTATCTCCAAAATAATATTGGATAAAGAAATATGTGAGTGGAGCTTTGTTTTACCATAGTACAAGTATGAGTAGAACTGTAACAATAAAGTTAGGCTGTTGTATCCTGAGAGCGGCGTGACCCGAGGCTCTTGCACCGATATGACACGAAACGTCAAAAAAAAAGTGGGCAGCTCCATGCCTCAGCTCAAAATCCTCTGTATCATCGGTAATATTATTTTTATTTTAGATTATTATCTTTAATTTTATTTTTCTTTTGTATCGATTTTTTGCCACAATGAACAATAATTTTTGGACGTTTCATTTTTTAAAGAAAAAAATGAATTAGTCTCGTGGTAAAAGACTAATCAAGCTTTCAAATGAAATCAATTTGCCTTTCAAGTCCAATGGAGAACATTTTAAGAGATGGAAGGGAAAAGTTTTATATTACTTGAAAATGTTTGATTTTGGCTATGTGGTTTCTGAGAAAAAACCCCACAAAATATCTACCGATGATATGAGTGATTATGAGAGAAAAATGCATTTTGAAAGGATTTCAAAATATGAGAGGTATGAATTTGATTGCCTTTATGCCTTGTTGAATTGTCTCTTTGACGATTTCTATGACTATTATGAAAATTCTTATAATAGTACCAAAAAGATTTGGAAAGCCTTGCAGAAAAAATATAATACTGAGGAAGCCGGTGCAAAATTATATGCTGGAAGTCGATGGCTCCGCTATCAAATAGTGGACAACCTGTCTGTAGTGAAACAAATCAAAGATTTTAGTCTCATCACTCATGAACTGAGATCCGAAGGAGTGAAGATTGGAGATGATCTTCTAGTGATCGTAGTCATTAACAAACTACCGCCCTCTTGGAAAGAATTCCAAAAAACCATGCGTCACAAACAAAAGGAGATGTCAATTGAAAGCCTTATCACTCGTGTTCGAGTAGAAGAGGAGGCTAGAAACCAAGATACCATAGGAGTCAATTTCAATAATGGTAATGTTGGAGCCAAGGTAAATTTTACTACCTTTAATGACAAGGTACCAAGAGGTCATAATTTGAAGTATAATGCTCACTTGAAACCCAAGAAAAATTTTGTGAAAAAGCCTTTCAGGAAGCAATTTTTTGGCACACAAAATCCAAGGAGCAGGAACCAAGTAGTACCAATGGGACAAGATCTAAATCGTGGATGCTTTGTTTGCGGGAAACTAGGCCACCTTGCCAAAGTATGCAAATTTCACAAAACTGCAACTATGCCACAAATCAACATGATTGATGATGATGAGTCGTTTTGTGGCCATGTTGACTGAGATCAATATGGTTGGTGACAAAGAAGGGTGGTGAATTGATTCTGGCGCATCTAGGCATGTTTGCAAAGATCGATCTTGGTTCTAAACTTATACTAAGTTTGAAGTGGAAAAGGAAATCAGGCTTGGAGATGGTCATATCATTAAGGCTCTGGGACAAGGTGATGTTTAATTGAACTTCACTTTTGGTAAGACTCTTATTCTTAAGAAAATCTTGTTTACTCCAACCTTGAGAAAAAAACTTGGTTTCCAATTTTCTACTTGATAAGGCTAGTTTTAGACAATTGTATGGATTTGATTTCTATGTACTCTCTAAGAATGGTATTGTTGTAGGCAAAGGGTATGCTTGTGATGGCATGTTTAAGCTCAATATTGAAATGAATAAAACATCTACTAGTTCTGTTTACATGCTTTCTTCTACTATTTTTTGGCATGCACGTTTGTGTCACATAAATGAAAAATATGTGAAAAACATGAGCTTTCTTGGTTTAATACCCAAAGTCACTTCTAATTTTGAAAAATGTGAATCATGCTGTCTAACAAAAATTACAAGAAAGCCTTTTCAAAGTGTGAAGAGGAAAACTAAATTACTAGAATTAATTCACACTAATATATGTGAATTTGAAGGAATTTTGACTTATGGAGACAATAGATATTTCATCACTTTTATTGATGTTTTTTCAAAATACACATATGTTTATTGATTAAACAAAAAATGATGCTCTTGAAAAATTTCAAGTTTTTATATGTGAAATTGAAAATCAATTTGGGAGGAAAATTAAAAGATTTTGAAGTGATTGAGGTATTGAATATGGTTATAATAACTTTGAAATTTTTATTCAAAATTTGGGCATTATTCATGAAACAACTCCTCCATATTCTCCTACTTCTAATGGTGTTGCTGAGCGCAAAAATAGAACTCTAATTAGTTTAACTAATGCCATGCTTGTTAGTTCTAATGTTCCTTCTAATTTGTGGGGAGAAGCTATTTTGACTGCTTGTTATATTTTAAATCGTGTCCCAGGTAAGAAAAACAATATTACTCCTTTTAAATTGTGGAAAGGTTACAAACCAAATTTGGATTATTTTAGAGTTTGGGGTTGCCTGGCTTATGTGTGGTTAAATGATCCAAAAAGACCAAAATTAGAAGCTAGAGCAACAACTTGTGCTTTTCTTGGCTATGCACAAAAAATCAAGGCTTATCGTTTTTTGGATCTTGAAAAAAATGCTATTATTGAGTCGGTTGATGTTCATGAAGATAATTTCCTTTTAAGAAAGAGGAAAAACATGATAGTGAAAAAAGAAACAATTTAGAATCAGTTTTGAGTACTTCTACTACCGATTTGGAAAATCAAGAAATTTTGGAATTCGAGTTATGAAAAAACAAACGAACTAGAGTTGAGAAGGATTTTGGTCCTGCCTTTTTTGTTTATAATGTCAATGACAAATCAATTTCTTTCAAAGAGGCTTTAGAATCACAAGAATCTATGTTTTGGAAAAAAACTATTAATGATGAAATGGATTCTCTAATTTCAAACAATACTTGGAAATTAGTTGATTTACCTTCTGGTTCTAAAACAATTGGTTGTAAATGGGTTCTTCAGAAAAAATTTAAACTAGATAGTTCTATAGATAAATATAAAGCAAGACTTGTTGCTAAAGGTTTTAAACAAAAAGAAAAAATTGATTTCTTTGATACTTATTCTCATGTTTCCAAAATAACTTCTATTAGACTTCTGATTGCTGTTGCATTTCTTTATAAACTTTTTATTCATTAAATGGATGTCAAAATTGCTTTTTTAAATGGAGATTTAGAAGCAGAAATCTATATGGATCAACCTGAAGGTTTTGTTGTGACTAGCTAAGAGCACAAAGTTTGTAAACTTACAAAGTCCCTTTATGGTTTAAAATAGGCTCATAAGCAATGGCATGAAAATTTTGATTCTTGCATGATAGATAATGGCTTCAAGTTTAGTGAATGTGATAAATGTATTTACTTTAAGTCCTTTGATAATTGTCATGCCATTGTGTGTTTGTACGTTGATGATTTACTCATCTTCAGCTCATTTATGCATGTGATTGATCTTATAAAAAATATATTGCATCAACATTTTTACATGAAATACTTAGGGGAGGTAAATGTTATTCTTGGCATGAAAATTACAAGGTGTGCTAATGGTATTTTCATATATCAATCTCATTACATTGATAAAATTTTGAGAAAGTTTGGTTATGCAAGTACAAAACTAGTGTTAACTCCCATGTCAAACGGTATAAAATTGTTGCCTACCATGCATGATGAAAGTATTGTTAATCAAACCTTATATGCTAGTATAACTGGTAGTTTGCGCTATCTTACCGATTATACTAGACTTGATATTTCATTTACAGTGGGTATACTTGAGAGATTTACTGGTAAACCAAATATGGATCATTGGAGAGCTATTGATCACTTAATGGGATATTTGAGATATACAAAAAATTATGGTTTATTTTTTTCAAAGATATCCTACTGTACTTGAAGGCCATTGTGATGTTGATTGGAACACTTTGTCAAGTGATTCTCTATCTGTTATGGGATATGTCTTTACTTTAGTAGGTGGTGCGGTATGTTGAAAATCTAAAAAACAGCAAATAATAGCAAAGTCCACAATGGAGGCAGAATTAATTGTTTTAGCCTCTACATGTGAAGAAGCTAGTTGACTCATATATTCTTTTTTGAAATCCCTTTATGGGAAAAACCGGTACATTCTATTTTAATACATTGTGACAATATTGCTGCAATACATACAGTGAATAATCATTATTATAACAGAAAATCCAGATTTATTCAAAGAAAACACAGTACTGTGAGATCCTATGTGACTGATGGAGTTGTTAATGTGGATTATGTGAAATCATGTGAAAATATTGCAGATCCGCTAACAAAATCTCTTGCAAAAGACAAGGTCTGGATTACATCAAGAGGGATGGGATTAAAGCCCAAATTGAATGAAGCTTCCTATGAGGATACCCAACGCAAAAATCAAAGATCCTAAGGCTTGGGTTTTGAATGGGAAAAACAAATCATAGTTAAGCCGTTGAGAGATGCACTATTTTAGAGATTTATTTCTCATTTCATCCCTATGGTGTAGATGCATCTATCCTGTAATGATTGAGGGTTGAGCGTTTGCTCTTAATGAGAATCTGTAGCTCTTTATTGAGTGGGGTGTCGAAGTTACAAGAGCACCCTTGATGGATTTTCATCTATATGAGCATTGGAGTGAGGCCGCTCTGTGGGCTATTACTAAAATCACTCATGAAAAATCAAGATTTGCACATGGCTATTAATATTGCAGGCTTATAAGCTCAATGGACACCTAATTTATTATGTGTGTTAGGTGAATTTGTATCCGCAAGCAACCATAATTCAAGGTCATACCATTATTGGTTGTGGAACAAGGGAACCGACTCACTAAGTAAAGGTTCAATATATCATCACCTTTATTAAGCACAATAAACTATCTTTACCTAAATTGATATTATTATGGTTTTTTATTGAAATGAAGAGGGAAATGTTGGATATTGTTTCAATAAATAATTTTGAATATATATTACTAATTGCTTTATAGCCGTTTAGGACTTTAAAAGATTAAACGTATGTTTTGTTTTTCTCCTAGTTAGTATGGGGAGCTAGTCATCTGGGCTAATTAGAAAGCTATCTGTTAGGCTATATTATTTGCTTTAAATTATGAATAGCTAGGTTTAATTACAATTAATTTTCTTCCAACGTTTCACTTTCATCACATATATATATATAACTCCTGTTTCATCTGAAATACATACATACATACATACATACATATATATATATATATATATATATAAAATTTTATACATTATATATATATAATTTTAGTATAGGACTAAAATTTTGTTTGCCTCTCCCTCTCTCCTATTATTCAGATTTTCCACAAAGATATTTTTTGTTTATCTCCAAAATAATATTAGGTAAAGAAAGGTGTGAGTGGAACTTTGTTCTATTATAGTGTAAGTATGAGTAGAACTACAATAATAAAATTGGGCTATTGTATTCTGAGGGCGGCGTGACTCGAGGCCATTGCACCAGTGTGGCACGAAATGTAAAAAAAAAAGTTGGGCAGCTCTACGCCTCAGCTCAAAATCCTTTATATCATCAGTGATATTATTTTTATTTTAGATTATTATTTTTAATTTTACTTTTCTTTTGTATTGATTTTTTGCCACAAGTAGCAACATTGTGCAAAGCCAAATTAATTCTTTGAAGTTTGTTTCTACTTGCTAGAGTCACTCATGACATTTTAATCCAATCATCTGCATCTCATGATTTTTTTTCTAAAATTCACTTATTTGTACGCCATATGTTTATACTCATAGATTTAGTCAGTTTCTCCATTCCTAATTAATTAAGATGTGTCCATTCTAGAGATTAGGTGGTCATTGATCTGTTAGTTGGACCTGGCCTCTCTCATGGGACATTACTATTGTATGGCAAAGATGTAAAAATGTGCATACATATGCAGTTAACATCTTGAGCTTGGTTGGTAGCCACCATATTGTGGTGGTCCAATTATTTTCTCTTGTGATAAATTAACGTAGTTGCAAAATTACTGCTGCAAAGAAGTGGGGGCAAATTAGCATATAATATATGTATATATACATCCAACGTTAAATTGTTGCCTTTTTACGGGTTCCCTTTCAGCTAACTTTAATGGTTAAAATTCCTTGTTTAATTGGTGCAAGGTTTATTACGTTAATTGCTGTCACTGCTGAAATTTTATGCACAATGTGGTCGCTGTGACCGGGGAGCCTTATAGGAGGATCGGCAACCGGAAAAGCTGTTGCATCATACATGCTAATTAGTAATTGCTATTTCCTACAGACTATATATGAGGATGCATGTGCTCTGTTGTTGTCGTTCGGGGATCAAAATGCAACAAAATAATAAATTTAGGGGCCAATCATAGCATTCAGCTGTTATTACTTATTACTACTACCAGTCGTAGAAAGGCGTGGCGGTGGCGCCCGAGTTTGACCTTTCATGCTGTCGTTATCGGCATTTATACATATGCAGTTGTAGGCTCCCATCGCCAACGAGGACAGGAGACAAATTAGGGGCCCCCTTTCTTTTCTCCCTAAAAATAATCACTATTTTTATTATTGATATTTTTTTTAATCTAAGATCAATATTATTTAAAAGTTAATTTTCTGTGTAGTTAATTAATAATTAATTGAGTAAAATTTTATTATAAATTAATAATTTTTTATAAAGTTTTTTTGTACCAAGCCAAGGAAGAGAAGAATCAACAAAAAATATCTATATTTTTCAGAAAAAAGATATTTTAAAAATAATTTCAATTTCTTAAAACATAATGTATCAATTCAAGTAGTTGAGTAAATAATTAAATATATTTAAAATAATCATAGATTATTCATTTTTAATAACCACTCTCACAAAGAGTAAAATAGTTGTAATGATAATGCTAATAAAAAACAAAAAGTTTCAGAAACTTATATGTTACCCTTACAACTATCATCACTTACATTATTATGAAGAAAAATGTTGTTTTACATATTAATAGGAGAAAAATTTATAAATTTATATTTTCGAACAACTGTGAGATTTTTTTAGATAATTCAAGACATGTTATTAACAGTTTATAGATTAGAAATTGAGCAATTAATATCAACAAATGACTGATATCAGACACGGTAAATAAGTTTGTACATGTAAAATGTAACCCGTAGGTTTTCAAAAATAAAAGTAAACAAACTCTATCTTCTTGTACAAATTAAATTTCCTCACCTTTTATCCTAAGAACAACAACACCAATATTAATAATAAACAAAAAGAGTAGCCAGGGCGAAGCGAACGGCTAAGGCTCATGAAATGGTAAAGGTTTGACCGCCTCACATTTCTCATTTATTTCCTTCACTTGCCAACCATAATTATACGACTCCCTTATTCTCTCTCATCTCTTGAAGCCCACACAACCATACCCCCACCCCCCTTTCCTTCCATATGGTGTGAATAGTACTCCATTATATTCACAGCAATAGCATTAATATGGTTTAGTTGTTTGTTGTTCGTTGTTCCATGCATCAACTACACAAAATATATACTACTCCTATTTTTTTGTATATATATAACCCCAGAACATGTGTATCTACTTTTTCCCATTATTACTAGCTAAGCTCTAGATCATCTATTCACCACTTTTAATTACTATGGAGATAGAAGTGGCCACAGCCGGGAGCAGCCGGAAGCTTTGCGGCGCTGGGGGAGAGCGGGAGGAGACAGCCGTGCCGAGCCTCGGACGATCAGAGAGGGGACTTTACTTGGTTTGGGAGGAGCTCACGGTCGTGCTTCCCAACTTTAAAAACAAGCCCACCAGGAGGCTGCTCCAAGGGCTGAGCGGGTATGCCGAGCCGGGTCGGATCATGGCTATAATGGGGCCTTCCGGGTCGGGCAAGTCTACTCTTCTAGACTCTTTAGCAGGTTGGTTTTCTTTACAACTATTCTTAACCGGCTTTATGTATAGATTCACTTTTTCAGGTATGTGTTTGTTTGTTAATTAGCATTAGATTAAGTTCGTTTTTTTTTTTTATACTCAGATTTTTTTAATTGTTTTTTCAAATTATCATGGTGCTGATTTGCTCTAGGATTTAAAACCATCGATTAGACCATTAATTTAGAAAAAAAAAACAAATTCCACCAAAACAAAATTATCCAGAAAATACAGCAAAAAGAGATCCTCATATATGGTTGTATGATCAAATGTAAATAGTAGTATAATTAAGCACCAGGTATTGTTCCCCTGAAAATTGGGATGAGAATAAGAGAACAGAAAAGGTTTGCACATTAATGGCTGCCACCAGAAAGCATGATAAAACTATAAAGTTCAAAACTTCAGGCCGGGTTATATTTTGATATTTTTTCCTAATTTGTTTCACTAATTTTGGATGGTATATTTACTTGCCATTTAGAATACTCGTTTTTTTATTTATATAACATCAAGGCATATAATTGAGAGCAAATATTGGAGCTCATGAGTTTGAGGTTTTATAATAAATCTTACCAAAGTGTAAGAGTTGATATTATAATTAAGAAGCTGAACTACAGAATTATGAAACGGTATAGTATATATATAGGAATATTAAATTAGTGGGCAACTGAAGGAGCTTTTACGTTGGAAAATGAAAGCTAACCACAAACAGCAACCTGATTGGTTCACACCTTGAATGAAAATCGTTACAATAGCTCACCACATGTATTTATGACAATGATTGATTGGACCAACATTAAAAAAATTAAATCCCCCCTTTTTAATTATTTCCTACTATCTCTTTTTGGTGAATATACGAAGCTTGCATTAAATTAAAGGAAATAAAAATACAAAGGAGGGGAGGGATAAAATTAAAAGTGCGATTAGGGTTACAAGCTTTTGGGAGGAAAGTATTTCCTACTTTCATCAAGACGCAAAAAAAATAAAAAATGTCACATAAATAAATAAAAAATAAGTTGAATCATTAATTAACCAAGTTTGGTACCGGACTTTAAAGTCTTGAGCTGTCACGGACCCAGAGCCTATGATCTGATCTGCGCGAATTTTATAGACTATTTTAAACTGTAGCACTAGCATCTATTTTACCTATTTGTAAAACTTTTAACCCTTTTTAAAGAAATTAATTATTCTAACCAAGGTTAATAAAATTGAGATTTTACATGCAATCCATTTTTATTTTCTATGAATTGTAGCCGTAGAATCAGGTTAAAATCGTAATTATTAGTGATAATAATTGTAGAATTTAATTGAATCATTCTTACTGTTTCAAATTATAAAATCGGAAGATTATAAGATTTGAACCGAGATTTCGATAACCTTTATAACACAATCGGTAATTCATTGTTGCAGGTAGACTCTCAAGAAATGTGGTTATGACTGGGAATATCCTTTTAAATGGGAAGAAGAGGAGGCTAGACTATGGTGTTGTGGTGAGCACGATTCTTTTTACCACTTAAGATGTTTTTGCCCCCAAAATCCAGTTAATCATTTGCAAAATGATTCTATGCATTACAAGGAAAGTATCATCTTTTTAGGAATTAATTTGCTAATCTTTGTTTTGTTTCTACTTCCTAGGCATATGTGACACAAGAGAACACACTGCTGGGGACTCTCACGGTAAGAGAAACCATAACCTACTCAGCCCATCTGAGGCTCCCCAGTAGCCTGACCAAAGAGGAAATGAAAAACATTGTGGATGGGACAATAGTGACAATGGGGCTCCAAGAGTGTGCGGACACGGTGATCGGTAACTGGCATTTGAGAGGCATCAGCGGCGGTGAGAAAAAGAGACTGAGCGTAGCACTTGAGATCATAACAATGCCCCAGATTCTGTTCCTTGATGAGCCCACCAGTGGGCTTGACAGTGCCTCAGCGTTCTTCGTCATACAAACCTTAAGAAACATTGCTCGTGATGGCAGGACCGTCGTCTCTTCCATTCATCAGCCTAGCAGTGAAGTTTTTGCCTTGTTTGATGACCTTGTCTTGCTCTCTGGTGGTGAGCCTGTTTACTTTGGGGAAGCTAAGACTGCAGTAGAGGTACGCTGCCTAGCTATAAAGGGGATTGTCAAAAGTATGCTTCTGTTAACTTGTAAGTTTTCGGCTTGAG
Source organism: Aquilaria sinensis (assembly GCA_005392925.1). Lineage (NCBI taxonomy): Eukaryota > Viridiplantae > Streptophyta > Magnoliopsida > Malvales > Thymelaeaceae > Aquilaria > Aquilaria sinensis. The sequence continues at coordinate 198,595 of SMDT01001656.1, forward strand.
GGTGGAATTTGATGTATCTGTTTACAGTTTTTTGCTGAAGCTGGATTTCCTTGTCCAAGTAGAAGGAATCCTTCTGATCACTTCTTACGCTGCATAAACTCAGACTTTGATGCTGTGACCACCACACTAAGAGGTTCTCTTAGAATTCGTGTAAGCATCTCTTCCCAAAATCAAATTGACTCCACGGTTTTGTATCCTCATGGACCATCTTTTTTCATGTGTCAGCTGACGCATTTTCTTGATCTATGATAACAGGATGACCCAAAATCATCAGACCCCTTCATGCACATGAGAATAACAGAAATCAGAGCAGCTCTAGTTGAGAAATACAGGCGCTCAAACTATGCAAAAAGGGCAAGAGCTAGGATTCAAGCCATCTCCGACATTGTAATAAGTTAACTCAACAAAGCTCAGACCTTTTTTTTCCTTCTTACGCATGAGAAATTTGGTCCAGAAGTAATGCAGCACATGCAACTTTTTTATGGTTCTAGTCTTTAGATATTGTCATACTACTATGCTACGAGCTTTTCAAGTTATGTTTTATCTCAAGTAGCTAAGTTCCATATGCAAGTAAATAAAATATTCAGAATGAGAGTTCTAGCTGTGAACATTTGGATAAAGTAACAGCGATATGTATATTGCAGGAAGGGCTTGAGATTAAAGCTAAGACGAGCAGCGAAGCAAGATGGTCGAAGCAACTTACCACATTGACAAAACGATCATTTGTTAACATGTCTAGAGACATAGGATATTACTGGGCAAGGGTAGTCATATACATAGTTGTATCCTTATGTGTGGGTACCATATTTTGGGATGTTGGTTACAGCTATACTGCGATCCTTGCCCGTGTATCCTGTGGAGCATTCATAACTGGTTTCATGACCTTCATGTCCATTGGAGGCTTCCCATCATTTGTTGAAGAGATGAAGGTAAAAAAGAACTGAGAAGTTTCAGGCATATTACAATTTCGGACTAAACTCGTTCGAGTATTTGTTTTGACAGGTCTTCTACAAGGAGAGGCTCAATGGCTACTATGGAGTGGCTGTATATATAATATCCAACTTCCTATCTTCTTGCCCATGGTTGGCTTCTATTTCTCTCATCAGTGCAACCATAATCTTCTTCATGGTGAAATTCAGACCAGGGTTCCATTTTTCGCACTATGCCTTCTTTGTTCTGAATCTGTATTTCAGTGTTTCTGTCATTGAGAGTCTGATGATGGTTGTAGCTTCATTGGTCCCCAATTACTTAATGGGAATTATATCGGGCGCCGGAATTATTGTAAGTGGAAAGAACATCCTGGCACTTAACTGGCTTTGAGATCCCAATGACATGTGTGTTGATGCAGCAAATTCTGTGTGAAAATTGCAGGGTATTTTAATGATGACTTCCGGATTCTTCAGGCTGCTTCCGGATCTTCCGAAACCATTCTGGCGCTACCCGATTTCCTATATGAGCTTTGGTGCGTGGGGAATTCAGGTACTTGTTTGGTTCTGTCTGTTTAATTAGGTAAGGGATGGGAAGCAGTTTTTGGTTCGATCGTTATTTTACTTGTGATGAAAATTGCAATTGTTTCAGGGTGGGTACAAGAATGACTTCATTGGTCTAGAATTTGACCCTCTATTTCCTGGCTCACCAAGACTGAAAGGAGAGGACATCATCAAGAACATATTCGGGGTTTCGGTCGAACGTTCGAAATGGTGGGACGTATCAGCGATCGCTCTCATTCTTGTATGCTACCGCCTTATGTTCTTCTTCATCCTCAAGTTCAAAGAAAGAGCTTCTCCATTGTTTCAGGCAATCTATGCCAAAAAGACTTTGGAGCATCTTGACAAAAGGCCTTCCTTCAGGAAAATCCCATCACTTTCTACTTCGAAAAGGCACCAGCCTCTCCACTCCCTGTCCTCTCAAGAGGGCTTCAACTCTCCACTTCATTGATTCTTTCTTTCAAGAGAAGCATTACCTTGTGTTGCAAGATATCTATTCTTTATACCGTTTTGTGTAGCTTCGCGTTTCTTACTTGTAGAGAAAGGCAAAAGGAGCACATACCTGATCTGTTGGATGATCTTCTTATATACAGAGTATATACTTTGGAACAATAAAATCATATCAACTTCCCAGCTGATTCCTTACGACATCATAGTACTTAAACAAAAAGACTTAGAATTTGAAAGGAAAATATATAGATATAAGGACCCATGTTCTTTTGTGTGGTTCACGTTCCCGTCATAATGAATCTCATATTTATATCCTGGATAAAGGATAAAAGATTTTGATTTATTTCCAATTTAAAAATTAACATGTGGCGCCCCCTTTAAAATTTTGTAAAAACAAAATTTGAAACAAAAACCTCCCGAATCAGTTATGAAAATACAAAGTTTACGGAGGTATTCATATGATGTAGGAGTCGAGGTAAATACTTACTTTTATTTAGAACTAAAAACAACGGAAACATTATTTAATAATATTGTTTGGAATTAGCTAGCCATTGTTAGGGTCGAGTCTCGGGACGCAACTTGGACTAAGTGGCAGGCCCCCTCATTAAATAGGTGAGGTAGTTATAGGAGGTTGGTGAAAATGGTTAATACATTCGAAACTGTCAGCTTCATGGTAGTAAATAAATACAAATGTAGTCTGATCAACCATGCATCTATCTGTTCTCTCGCGCACAGCTACAGGCGTACAGCGCTGCACAGTATATAAATAAAAAATTTTATATAAATAGTAAATAAAAACATATAGTTTCCAAATATATATATATATATATATAATTTTTTTCTAACAAACAATAATATAAATAAATTCAAGTCAAATATTTTAAAAAATATGAGATGAATGGAGTATTAAGGATTTAATATGATAAATATAATATACTTATTATATACTCCCTCCGTTTCATAATAGTTTGTCTCTATTCCTTTTTTGGTAGTTTCAAAATAGTTGTCCCCCATTCTATCTTTCCAAATAAGGTAACTTTTTTATTATTTTATATATATATCATTTATTGAAAGGAGAGAAAATTGATAAAGTTAAAAGATGAAAGTATATAGGGCCCATTAAAAAGTAGATAAGTACATGTACTTTATATAAAAATAAATAAACTAATAATTTTATATTAAAAGAAAGAAGTAAAAAGTAGAGAAATCTTAATTTACGTACATTATCAAGAAGGACAGATTTTATGAAACAAATGAAGTACAATTTTTCAATATTATTCTTATCTAATTACATAACTGAAACTGAAGCATAAAAAAATTAAAAGTGTAAATTATTTTAGGTCGAGGATACATTTTAAAAAATGTACTAAATATTGAAGGTATGGAGTATTCAAAAGTCTATTTTACTGAAAAGGTGTGCGTGTACAATATGAATCTATAATATTTATTTTGAGACAGAAAAAGAAATTCTATGTGTCAGATGACGGGACCACGATATGTGCTAAAACTAAAACTTATGAATTCGGTGTAGCTAGCTCATGGCTTTTGTTAGATTATATGTATTGGAAATAAATGCAGTTGGTGGGTAGACGAGAGGCGTTACATTACATGAGTAGCACCAAAGCCACGAACGACTCCCCAAGGCACGGGCAATGACAAAAAGGAGTAACGTATGTATGAGGTCTATCAACTATCAAGTAAACCATGTCTATAATGACAAGTGTACGATCAATTTATTCTTTTTACAGTCTAAGAATGTACTTAATAAGATAACATGGTACCCTTATTATTTTTGTATCAAACTATCTAACTTATATTGTATGTTTTATTTGGGTATTTTTTGTCAATTTTGATGTTAAATTTGTCAGAAATTACTGACATGATATTAAATAATATTTCGAATTCATGTCAACTGAATTTAAAATGACTTATTTTTATTTTTACATCTTTTTTACTTAAAATAAATTTTATTTAAAAGTCAATATTATATAGCTGTAATAATTCATTCAAAATGTATTTTTCATTAACTTACTAAATTTTTATGAATTTTTCTAGCTTTAGGCATTAAAAAAGAAAAATTTATAAAAAATTTAATAACATTATAAAAATTTACTTTCAAATGAATTATTGTATCTAAATAATATTGACTTTCAAATAAAATTGATTCATAACAAAAAAGATGTAAAAATTAAAATAAGTCATTTTGTATTAAGTTGATTTAAGTTAAAACAAATTGGTTAATGAATTTAAAACAACAACTTTGGACCCTAAAGTTTTCCAATCATTAATTTTAAGTCCTAAACTTCCACTAAAACTAATTATGCTACACTAATGTCAATCTCTCTTCTTGTTCATCTCATTCTCTCTCTCCCAATGCTTGTCTTTCATTTACCCACTACCGCCCTACAGCCTAGATACCACTATCACCTAATCACCACTGTCATCCACCCCACCCAGTCGACGACTGCTCCCTCTTGCTACCCCACCATCCATAAGCGTTACCCCTCACTGCCATTTTGTTGCACACTTCCCTCTTGTTCCCTCGCCAATTCATTGCTTGCTCCCCCACCGATTCATTGCTTGTTGCCTATTCAATCAAGTTACGCAATCGGCCAGCTCTATCCACTGGACCATCACCATTTCCATGGGCATCGCTGCTCAGCCATCAATCACGTTAGTTCACACTGAATCTAGTGATGTGCGTTTAGACTTGATTTTGATCAACTGGGTGTTGGTTTTCCAGGACAGGATCAAAGTATAGCTCAATTGCATATTCGTGAGACATCAAATTTGATCTGACCCAAGGAATTTTGAAAAATTAAAAGGTACCCAGAAATGAGAAGTGAAATCTAGGAGTACCCAAATGAAGAAAAGAGTATGATTTGTTTTGCAGATTTAAGGTCCATCTTTTAGGTGTTCCATTTGTTTCTTCAAGTGGGGGCTGCATCTGTTTCTTCTGATAATTGAAAAACCCTGTTGATTCGTTGCCCTCTAAGCATTCATTGGAGAAGAAGATGGGGGCAAGGTCATTAGATTTAGGGTTGTTAAAAATTTAAGCAAATCAGCTGAGGAGGAGGGCGATAAAGCGAGGTTATGGAAAATGTTTAAGGTTTAAAATTTTTAAAAGGAAAAGTTAAAGGACTAGAAGTGTTGTTTTGAGATTTATTTTAATTTTTTTATGTCACATTAGAATTCTCCATCAGGTTTAACGCTGAAATTGACAAAAAATACTTAGTTGATGCAATATAAATTTAGGTAGTTTAATAGGACAAACTTAAAGGTCAGGTATCCATTTAGGATATAAAAATAAGCTAGGGTACCCATCTTTTTATATTTTTATATTTGTTTGGAATTTCTCGCTTATAAAATTTGCTTGGAATGTGATAAGGGTGATTGAGAGGTCTTTAATATTGGAAAAAAGGGAATAACTTTGTCTCATTTTTTTTTTCTGATGATATTATTTTACTAGCCAAAGCTACTAGGAGCTCAGTTAAGACTATTGAATTGCTGCTTAAAAACTTCTATGACATCTGTAGGTGCCAAAGGATTAGTTTTGAGAAATCTCATGTAATTTTTTTTTAAGAATGTTTTGCCTAAACACAAGTAGGCCGTCTGTAATATCTTGGGCATTCGTGAGACTTCTAACTCAGGTAAGTATTTGGGGTTTCTTTGATGGGGCAAATGAACTAAAAGCCAATGCTCTTGTATTCTCGAAAAAATGAATAAAAAGCTTAGTGGTTGGAAAAGCAATTGCTTATCCATGGCAAGTAGAGTCTAGTTGACTAAGTCTGTTTTAGATTCCATCCTTAGCTATTTTATGCAGTTGAATATCCTTCCTTGTAGTATAAGGAACCACATTGAAGAAATTTTATTTGGGGCCCGACCACTGAAAGAAAAAAAGAAAAATTACACTTAGTGAACTAAGACACTGTTACCAAGCCTAAAGCTCTTGGGGGATTAGGGATTCCTTCCGCCAAGGGCCTAAACCAAGCTCATGCGAACAAATTAACCTGGCAAGTTTGTGGTAATGAAAACCCTGTCTAGGTCAAAGTTTTGAAGGGTAAATATGAGGAATCGTTTAGCTAAAATGTTTCTAGTCTTTGGAAAAACATGAGTTGAGCTGGATTTGCTATAGGATCTTGTGCAGTGGGTTGTGGGGAGAGGAACTTGTGTTAATTTCTGGTTTGATGCTTGGTGTTCGCATAAACCAATTTGATCCCTCATTCAAGGTTCCATGAATAGAAATGAAGAAAAGGTGTCTGTTGCTCAATTCTTTCATGGTCATGCTAACATTTCCTTTGACTTTCCTTGTGAGAATGAGGATAGGATTTTTGGAACCTATGTCAGTGTTAATCAGTCTAAACCTGATAAGCTTTCTTGTTCTTTGATTGATAAAGGTAACTTCGGTTTGAGTTCTGCTTATGCTGCGACCAAGAATTATCCTACTGATGACTCAAGTTCTAGATGAGAGTGGATCTGGAAACTAAGAATCCCATCCCAAAGTTAAAATGTTCATTTGGAAAATCATGCACAGTAGACTTCCCACCAATGCTTTTCTCCATCGTTTAAATAAAGCATTACTATATAATAAATGCGTTAGATGTCCTAATCAAGAGGAATATCCTGATTGTTATTTTGCTTGTGACTTCTGGTCTTAGCTGCATTTCCCCAGTTGATTCCTCTTAGTCTTGGCTGAATATTTGCAAAAATATGCGTCAAATTTTTAGACAGTATATCCCTTGGAAAATTACTCTGCCCCCTTGCTCTGTGGAAAGTGAGAAGCAAACTCGTCTTCCAAGGCTTTGCTGACACGCCACAGAGAATTGTGGAATGAATCATTCAGTAGGCTGGTTAATTTTATGCCTTTTTGGGAAAGAAAAAAACAATTAAACGACCCAACTTGAGTCTCCCTGAGATGAGGCGAATTTTAAGCAAGGGATTTTGATTCGATTTAGAATCTTGTATGTAATCAAAGAAAACTCATTTGAGATAGATTTGGGGTCACTTCGACACCCTACGATATATTGAAGGGGGCATTCATACTTCAGCCACAGAATTTTAAGTATGTCAAAAGAATGGAAAAAGTATCAAATTTACCACAAATGTTTAGGATTGAGAGCTGATATGCCACTATATATTTTTTTTGCCCAACCTACAACTAATGTTTTAAAATAGGTCGAATGTGCCACTGAAGTTTCAAATTAAGATTGTATATGCCACTAGCCGTTAAATATTTAACGGAAAACGTTAAAAAGCTAACGAAAATGTTAAAAATAACAAATTTGAAAGTTTAGGGTAAGAATGTAAATTTTAACAAATTTTAAAGATTTTTTTAATTAGACTCTTTCTCTCTTAAATGCCAGCGAGGAGATTAAACAGTAGAGACAGAGGGAGAGCGGTGATGGGGCAGGGACGCTGGTAATGGAGACAGTGACAAGGCTGAAATGCTGATGGTAGAGATCAGACCCATTTTTTTGTAAAAATCTCAAAGGTCCTAATATATTTTAAAAAATGCATAATAACCCTAAGATTTCAAAACCTGCTTTTTTTTATATATATATATATTTTTCGTTATTTTCTAACATGCAATGGCATATTAGAACCATTTTCAAAAATTAGTGGGAGATTGTGTCCAAAAAAACTATAGTGACATATTCACTCCCTACCCAAAACATTAGACATAAATTTGATATTTTTACCTAAAAAGAATATATATAGCGGTACCAATAATATTGTAAATGTTTTTGTTTTCTCACAAAATATGGGAAAATAGTTTTCAGGTAGAAGAATGAAATTTTTTTGTTTTCATACGTCAAAAGGATCTGTTTTAACTGAGACAAGGGGATGGGATGAGCGGCCGGGGAGGGGAGAAGCCACAGAAGAGAAATAATTGATAAAAATTCTTCATTTGGTTAGAAGAGAATAGATGCAAGGGAGAATTATTAACCCACATTCCCCTTCCCAGCATGTACTTTCTAGTTTCTTACCATCCAAACTAAGGGAAGCAAAGCTTCACCGCCCTTCACTTAGTAATTGAATCCTAATAAAGTCTAAGAAACTAGGCCAGCAGTTGGAGATGTAATAAGTTCAGGGTAATAAAAGTTTGAAGCCAATTTGTAGCAGGAAAACTTTTTCTTTTTTGATGGAGCGGAAAATTTAATTAAAAGACACAATCCTTTGCCCAACCATATTTTTTTGACAAGGTCAATTATATATAATTTTCATGAGGTTTAATACTAAAGATCCCGTCTCCTCTAGCATATTGACAAAAGGGAGTAAGGGACATTGAAGTGGGGTGAGGTTAACGGTTCCACTTCCACCTCCTACGCTTCTCTACACGATGTCATTATAATTCTGTTTTAGGTACCTTTTTTGATCTAAAAAAAGTAGACACTCTTTAGTGCCTATATTATATGATCTCTCAAGCTCTTGTATACTTGTAACAATACTTTTATGTATAAAAAAAAATAATTACCATATTTTCTTACATTTACTAATAAATAAATTGATAACTTGAATAACTCAGTCGCTCTAAACAAATTACAGGATTGGAGAATAATTATGATTTAAAGTTTTCCAAACATACTCCTAGAATAAAAAAGAAAAAAAAAGGTGTAATAATAGGTTTCAGAAACTTAGAAGTAAAAAAAAAAAAAAAACTTAAAGGTATAACTGAAATTAGTATCAAACCCCGAGGGCAAAAATGTAGTTAATAAAAAAAAAACACACAACATAAAAAAAAGTATGAGTAAATTGCATTTGTACCTCCTAACCTTCTATATTTTACCACTTTAGACCCTAACCTACATTTTGTGCATAAGACATCCTTAACCTCATTTAAATGTTTCATTTTGGAAGTTTTGTAAACAAAACACATTAATATAGATGAAAAATGTTACATGACATGCCAACATGAGCAATTTGCCACAGTGGCACCTTTGTCACATTAGAACAGCCTGCAATTCACCAGTGGTACGATAATTGTAAAAATTGAGAAAATTTAGGGCCTATATTATAAAAATAAAGAAATCTAGGAACTATACAGGATTAGCACAAAATCAAACATGTCCCTTCTCTCCCCCACGATTTGATCGACCTCCATAGCCGCCACCCCTCCTCCCCTGATCCACTGCTCCTCCTCCCCAACTCCCCTTATCCGCCCCTCCTTCCCCAGAATCGTTGAGGGCAAAGGTCGGACGCGGCTTCTTCCGTCAGACTCCTCTAATTTCTCTCTCTCTTCTTCGCGGCTCCTCTGTTTTCCCAATCCCTTGGCCGCCGTAGAAGCAAGTGTCCTTTTTGTTGACAGAAACGCAAGGGATCGATGGAGCGCAAGGACTCAACCGATTAGTCTCGACGGAGAGTGAAGGCTCCATATTGATCTCGACGAAGCTCGAGGGCTCGACCGAATATGTGGGACGAAGATGGCCGCTGCTGCCTTAGATTTCGGTTGGTTGGTTCGGAAAAACAGAGGAGCCACGAAGAAGAGAGAAAGAAATCGGAGGAGCGGCGGATGAGGGGAGGAGGGGAGCAGGAGCAGCGGCTATGGAGGTCGATCAAACCGAGGGAGAGAGAAGGGACATGTGTGATTTTGGGCTAACCCCAGATATGTCCTAAATTTTTCATTTTTTATAATATAGGTCCTAAATTTCTTTAATTTTTGTCATTCTTATACCATTGGCGAATTGCATGCCAGTTCTGACGTGATGAAGGTGCCACCATGGCAAATCGCCTATGTTGGCATGCTATGTGACATTTTTCATCTACAAAAGATCTAAAATGAAACACTTAAATGGGGTTAAGGACGTCTTATATAAAAAATGCAGGTTAAGGTTTAAAATGGTACAATAATAAAATATTAGGGCCATGGGTGCAATTTATTCAGAAAAGTAGGAACCGGTGTGCTGTGACTGGGAGTTCAAAATGCAAACTCTGTGCAGCATTAGCATTTACTTGTCTTCTGAGACAAGTAGCTAAAAATAGGAAAATCACCTTTAAAATTTACTCCTACTAGCTATTTCTGTATCCCCTCTTGCATCTCTCATAAGTAGTATGCACAACTTTTTGAACTATGTGAAACGTATAAAAATTAAGTAGTTACTGATAGAATTAATTACATAGATCCTACATTGCTAATATTTGAATATAAACGTCTCCCTCTCACGCATAAAAATCATTAGCATGATCCTACTACTACCAAATCATTTGAGTAGAAACAAATGAATAAATAAACTATTTCCTAATTCATTATTTTTCTTTTCTTGAACTCAAGACAATAAAAACCCAGAAGAAGTGACCTTATCCTATTGTACATTACACTTTATCCCAACTTACCTAAACCTAATACTAAAAGGTAGTATAAACCTTTTATACAAGTTAAGTTTTAAATTTTGATTTATCGTAAAATTTTACTGGTGAGTATGGTTTAGTAAATCAATGGACCTGTTGGCCTACTTAATTTTTTGACACATCATAGCATTTCATGTCAAAGGAGCTGAGCAGTTCTAACCTAATAAAAGTAATAATTTCATTTATTGCAGCGGTAAAATATTCAAAGCAGTAATTTCCACCTAATCCCAAACACATTACCACACCAATAAAGGTTCAGCCTGTACCATCTAAAAGAGCCATTTATATATCTATGCATGCATTTGATGCATATATATCTTCCAACTTAAAACACTCTCTCACAGCAGTGGCCAAACTGCTGAGCAGTTGAAATGGAGGAGATAGAGGAGGTCTCAAGAGGCCATAGCGAAGAAGCTGATGGTGCAGCAAATGTGGAGGCTGGTGGAGCTGAAGAGAAGATCTATTTGGCTTGGGAAGATCTCATGGTGCTGCTCCCAAGTTTTGGAAATGGACCAACTAGGAGGTTGCTTGATGGAATAACTGGGTTTGCTGAGCCTGGTCGGATCATGGCCATCATGGGTCCATCTGGGTCTGGGAAATCCACCCTTCTTGATGCTTTAGCAGGTTTGGTAATTTCTCCTTCCTTCTGTCTCCGTCTCTTTAATTTGCATGCACAAAACAAAGCCACCTTAATTTAAGGCATAATAACAATTTCTTTAATTTCCTCAATCATTTTATCAAACTGCACCGTCATCTCACCTACGTTGAAGTCGGTGACATGAAGTTCATACTGAAAATTGACCCCTTCAAGTTAATTAAATCTATGAATTCATGCAAAAGTAAAGTGACAAAGTTTCACAGTAGCTTTCAATGCCAAGGATTATGTTTTTCTTGTAAGACCCTAAGATTTCAGGCTCAAGAGATTTACTAGCTGATAGGGTAAGCTCACAATAATGCTGCGGATTACTGATATGTATGTAAACATCAATTTTTTTGTTTTTTTTTTTTTTCTGTTCCTTCTTTTGTTTCGCTCATCTAAGGCAATAAGTTCTTCTACTGTGTCTTCTTTTTGTTTTATTAAAAAAAAAAGAACAGTAAAAAATATACAGCAGTTACGTATATAGCTAGGCCTGAAAATTTTGACTGAGATGGTCGAAATTTCAAATTAACCAAGGGGAAATTCTATGCATTGAATGCAAGCATGAAGAATATCACCTGACATTGCCATCATTGAACTGCACGTTGAGTTTCAATGGAGACAACTTCACATTAATGAATTTGTTTTTAGCTTTCATTTTCTGTACCAAGTTTCTTTCTTTTCCTTGGAGGGAGCAGGTAACTGTTGATTCTTCATTTAGAATTCAATAACCTTAGCCTGCAACGATATGAATTTCAAAGAAATTAATGGGGTCAATTTTCATCTATCTGACAAGATCAATGTCTGTCTCCTATGGTGTTTTTCATGTCCTGAGCTGATATCTTCAAGAGCAAATATTCACCCATCTGGGCGTCGATATCAATCATCGATCCACCCAAGTGCTATAGAAATTTTTTTTTTTTTATCTTTTTCTACTTTTAAAGAGTGTGCATGCGTGATGCACAAGAAAGTTGGAAATCTAGATGATTGTTAAATTCTGCCTGCAGGTAGGCTCTCAAGAAATATCGTCATGACCGGGGAAATTCGTCTCAATGGAGAGAAGAGGAGACCGGACTGTGGTGGTGTGGTGAGTGATTATTCATTATCATAATCAGCCATATCAATGTGTCTCCTTTCTTTCGCTCAAATCACAATCCACAGAACGACAAACATTGGATATATGAAAATAGTAGGTACGTAGGATATTTTCAGCTAATTTGTTGTCCATGTCTGAAATTTTTAGGCTTATGTGACTCAAGAGGACATACTGTTGAGAACTTTGACAGTGAGAGAAACCATCTATTACTCAGCTCACCTGAGGCTCCCACATACACTGACCAAAGAAGAGGTTGACGAGATTGTGCAAGGATCAATCTTGCAAATGGGTCTCCAAGATTGTGCAGACCGGCTGATTGGGAACTGGCACCTCCGTGGAATCAGTGGTGGAGAGAGGAAGAGGCTGAGCATTGCGCTTGAAATCCTGACAAGTCCCCAGGTCTTGTTTCTGGATGAGCCAACGAGTGGCCTAGACAGTGCCTCAGCATTCTTTGTCATACAAGCACTAAGGCATTTTGGGCATGATTGTAGAACTGTTATATGCTCAATCCATCAGCCTAGCAGTGAAGTGTTTGCTCTCTTTCATGATCTAATTCTCCTTTCAAATGGTGAAACAGTTTACTTTGGGGAGGCAAAAATGGCTGCGAAGGTATGAAACTAATTATACGTAGAATATCAGTCCTGTAGTAGCATTTGATGTTTCTTGGCAGACAAGCAGGCACATACTTAATAAGGAATGTTGTGAAAACAAGTGCCACTCATGACTTCAATTTTGCGTGCAGTTCTTTGCTGAAGCAGGGTTTCCATGTCCAACTCGAAGGAATCCTTCTGATCACTTCCTCCGGTTTATCAATTCAGACTTTGACATTGTTGTCGAGACTTTGATGGAATCTCATAGAATCTCTGTATTGTATGTACGTGCTTGCATTTCAGCCAGATATAACAGAAATGATAAAAAAAAAAGGAACTTCACCTGCTCCCTGTAGGAATTCATTTCAGAACTCATGATTTGTAATTAATGATGTACAGGAATCACAAAATGCAGGAGATCCCATAACAAACTTATCAACAGCAGAGATGAGAGCATTGCTTATCAGGAAATACAGGAATTCAGAATATGCAGCAAAGGCAAAAGCAAGAATTCGAGAATTCAGGAACATTCAATTTCAGGACAAAATGGTTGCAGTAGTGAGAGGCGAAGAATCAGGAAAATGGTGGAAGCAGCTAAGTACATTGACACGCAGATCCTGTGTGAACATGAACAGGGATATTGGGTATTACTGGCTAAGGATAGGCGTGTATGCAGGATTATCTATTTGTGTTGGAAGTATATTTTTCGATGTTGGAACAAACTACACTTCAATCTTAGCACGTGGGGCTTGCGCCGGCTTCATCTCAGGTTTCATGACAATGATGTCCATAGGAGGCTTTCCCTCCTTCATTCAAGAAATGAAGGTTTTTGATCAAGAGAGGGTGAAAGGTTACTATGGGGTTGGAGTTTATGTCATCTCAAACTTGCTCTCTTCATTCCCATTCTTGATGGTGATGTCACTAACATCAGCTTCAATAACCTACTACATGGTGAAATTTAGACCTGGGATTTCACATTTCATATACGTCTGCCTGGATCTTGTCAGCTGCATCGCAGTTGTGGAAAGTTGCATGATGATGATAGCAACCATAGTTCCCAACTATATACTTGGGGTCGTAATTGGAGCCGGTTATCTGGTGGGTGAGCAATAATCAATAAATTCAAACTGCAGGTATTTTATTAGTAATTTTTGCCTCAACAATAACATTAATTCCCTTTAATTTCTTTTGGTGCACGTACAGGGTCTAATGATGTTGACAGCTGGGTACTTCAGGTTGTTGCCTGATCTACCCAAGCCATTCTGGCGCTACCCCATTTCATTCATCAACTACGCTGCCTGGGGTTTACAGGTATCACGTCCATCAGCATTACTCGCCCATTCATAAATATAAAACTAAAGGAGTACTGTAGTGCTATATATAAGTTAATTAGGGGCAGGCAGACAACAAAACAATATTAAGGACTTCTTTTATAACAATGAATCTACTACCATTCTAATTAATTTTTCAAGTGTTTTTCATAATAGGTTTTAATTTTTCTTCCATCATAAAAGTTTAATTAATGGGGGCAATACTTATCATGATACAAAATATAAATATGCAGAATTTCTAATTATTAATTTTCTTTTCGATATGTCAAATTAATTTTGATTTAGTTACATGCACAATTTACTTATATTTAAATTTAAAATGGTAAATAGTAGATGATGTGTACCTACATGGTTCATGTAGGGTGCATACAAGAATGATATGATTGGAAATGAGTTCGATTCTCCCATACCTGGAATCAAGCTGAAGGGCGAAGTAATCCTCAAACAGATGCTGGGAGTTGAGCTGGACCATTCCAAGTGGTGGGACTTGGCAGCAGTCACGGCCATTCTCATAGCTTACAGGCTCCTCTTCTTTGCCATTCTCAAGCTAAAGGAGAGAGCTTCACCATATTTTCGGAAGCTTCACACAAAAAGAACTCTGAATTATCTTAAAAACCGACCATCCTTCAGAAAGCTGTCTGCCTTCGACTCCAAGAGACACCAAGTGCTCCTGTCTTTGTCATCTCAAGAGGGCCTTAGCTCTCCAATTCACTAGAAAAAGAACATGGGAAAAGAAAGAAAGAAAAACTCTACTGCAGTTGGAGTTTAGGCTACAATGAGGAGAAGATGAAGAGAGCAGTTGCTACGTACGTTCACATGCAAGTCAAGAAAGTTCCATGTACTGGTTCAGAAAATTCAAACCTCTAGCGGCGAGAATGATTTTATTAGATAATGCAGGTAAATAAGCCTTCCTTCAAAGCCCTTTCCTATGAGAATATTTGCTTTCTGTATTATTGGAGTTTAGGGTTTAAGAAGGATGGTGATTGGTGACTGTTTGAAAGCAAGCCTCTTGTTAAATCAAACTTGAAGAGATTGCAGATTTGCATTGTTATCCATGTACCCTTTTTATTGACCCACCCTTTATCATGCATCTACTGTCTACAGAGGAAATCAATGATAAAAAATATTTATTCTCTCACAAACAACTGCTCGTCATCGAACAAATAGAGATATATTGAAGATCAGTTCACAAAGAAAAAAAAAAAAGGAAAAAAAAAACCTACATAATGATCTGATATCATTTCTCTGGCCAAAAGCAATGAAGTACCACAAGACTACAATAGCCCAGGAATGACTGCATTTATTCACCACACTAGATTTATTGATGAAGGGATGAGTAGGAGCTCAGCCAAAAACTCAAAAATCCACAAACGCCTTCTCCTTCAAGCTCTGAACCGTTTCCTTAAGGCTCACCTCCAATGGAATAAATTCAATGCCCAGAGTTTTCGCCTTTTCTTTGGACACCTGATATGTTGGCACGTAAGGCTTATCATCAGCACACCTGCAATTTTTTCACCACAATGGTTGTTACTGTTAGTTGCCTACATATTGTCACACCTTCGAGGAAAGAAAAAAATTGAATAACTTTTTAGTAACTTAGAAGCACTGGGTAAAAGAAAACAAATCTTCCAAACCCTATGTCGTACTTGATAGTAATTTGATCAAGAATGCAAAGATTAAATGCAAATTGTAGAATGTAAACTCTGTGTTCCTGAATGCAGTAAACTGTGACACATTATCATATCACATCAACACCATGCAGGCAAGCACAAAGTGGTTTCATCGTGCAACAGACGAAAGATATGTTTCTTAGCAAAATACCAAGATTAGTTCGAAATGATGGGTTAATGTAGCTCCTGGGATTGTGATGATGATCTGACAATAACTTGCACTTCGTCCAGAACAAAGACTTACTTTTCAGGCAATTGGAAATCGGGATAGAGGTCATGTAAAATCTTCACAATTTCTGAATAATGAGCAACTCTCTCGACCAAACAATATCTCCCGCTAGCAGACGGAATTTCAAATGCTTGAATATGAGCATTTGCAACATCCTTAACATTGATCCATCCAAAACTTGCATTAGGGAAAGTTTGTGCACCTGTAGCAATTAAAGAAGAGAGAAACAATGAAAACATGACCACGCAATTCCTGCATCAGGGTGTACTGTGCCCAGAGGTAAAAAACATGCCTTCGAAACCTCATGTTGCTAGCCTAAGATTCAACATTCAACCAAGAAGAAAAAGATAAATATGAACTCATCTAGGCATCATGCATTTTTTTTATGCGCAACCAAGCATCATGCATCATGTTGTCCAAGAGGGAAGAAAAGGTCAAAGTGAAAACAGTAATCATATAAATGACTAGTTCATAAGAAAATGTTTTTACCACTGGTGAGGAAGTAATGGAACAAAATATGTAGCACAAGAGGTATAACAGCAAATTACAGAGTCATCTTACAAAATGTACATCCTTCCTCATCAACATAACTCCCACAAGATCAAATTTTTCTCTCATGAAGCACAATTACTATAACATACTTGTTACTGTAAAAGATGCTGCACCCTGGAATGAGGTACCTTTGATTAAGCTCAAAACTGCTGCAGCACTGGTATTAAGAGTTGGCTGAAGGAGAGGACCAATCACCATAGCTGGGTTTATACCAACCATGTCAAGGCCCTTTTGCTTTGTAAAGTTCCAGGCAGCCTCCTCAGCCAAAGTCTTTGACAGCACATACCAGAGCTAGATACAAAAATGCACATTTCAGCAATAATACAACAATCAAAAAATGATCATTAACATGAATACTCCAATCCATTAAATGAATGGGTGTACTGAATAAGACTTGAAAATGAACTAGGATGCTGTGACAGATCTAACTTCATTCACACAACTTCCGATACACATGCTTCTTCAAGTTACCGTAGCAAAAAATGAGTGCATAGTTGGTAACATGCTTTTCCTTGTCATACATAAAGCAAATGAATCTCCAAAAGACTGTAAGAAAGAGAGCAGACCTTTGATTCTCTACAGAAGTCTGGATCAGAAAACCAAGTTTCATCAACCACAACATCTGGCGTTCTAGGATTTCCATTGTATGATACAGCAGCAACAGAAGATGTCAAGATAATCCTTTTGATTGAAGGGTTTTTCGCACATGAATTGAGCACGTTTAATGTCCCCTTCACTGCAGGGTCAATTAGTTCTGCCTGGTATGAGACAAGAAGATGAGCTATATAGTTAGTAGAGGAGAGAAGAACAAGTATTCAACTTTATTCAACTTTAGCCTCATATTTTATCAATGATTGCTTACCATAGTGCCATAGAAATATAATTCCTTTAGATTTTCCTTTTTCATCTTTGAAAAGAACAGAAGCAACAGAAACACAACCTTCAATCTTCTTAGTATTATTCCAACATAAAGTGTATCCTCTACTCTGCAAATCCAATTATGAACAGGAATGCACTAATGTGCATTCATTCTGACACACTTGTGCCAAAACAGATTCAAATAGCAACAACCCAAGTTATTTGCCAGAAAACTTTTCAAAGATAGAATCAATCAACAAATAATGCGAAAGCAAATGCATATAAGCCCCATCTTATGCAAACATTATGCACATGCAAATGCATCTGATACAACCTGGCACAGGAAGTGCTCATATCGTAATAATCTTCCAACATGAAGCTTATATCGACCATATCCAGCATCAAATTTTATAAAACATCCTTTTACATATTCAAAACACTTCTGGTTATAAACAAGATACAAGTCGGCAGCTTGAATTTCTCTACAAGACAGCTAAAGCCTCCAAAAAGAAAGGAAAACACAGGGGAACCTTAATAAATAAAAGATGTGTCGACAGATAGATATTTTATTAAGCAAGTCATTTCATAACGCCAATCCCTGAAACACTTCATTACATGTCAAATATAGCAATTTTTATGGAGAAGGTACCACAAAATTGGGATGTGATCACACCCATAAACAGTAAATCAAAGTACAATTATAGTATTGCAGAAAGAAATTTTGTAAAGTCATTGAAACCAAAACGAACAACTTTTCTAGAAAACCATGGTCCAAGAATTGACCTCTAAATATCAACTTCTCATCCCTCGATTAGTTAGATGCAAGGCAGAATACTCTAAAGTACATAGGAAATAATGTTTATGAGGAAGAAAGAAATTAAGAACCGACCTGTGGATCCGTGACATCATGGTAAAAGGGAGAAGCCGTATGAAAGACACCTTCACAACCGTCTACAAGAGAATCAAAGGAGCCTTCTTCCAAAAGGTTGGCTTTGAACAAGGTAAGCCTTTCGTCAGCTCCCTCAAGTGCACGCAAATGCTGTGTCTTCCTCGGATCATCTGTTCATGGGACATAAAACAGCAACTTATCAAAGGACCAACCCCAAAAAAGGACCGTTTTCCAATACTCACTACCCAACAAGTTGAAAGCAGAAGTCACCATATGCACCTAAGTTTTCCCATTTTGCACCTAGCTCCATGGTGACAAAGGATATGCTTGTTAACAATATTGGAATTTCGTTTGAAAAATAAGAATCATATTAGATGTCCACATTCCTTTTCTGATTCTGACTTCTTTTCATAAAAATGTTTTCCTTCGAATCTTCCACTTCCTAACAAGCAAAAGGATTTCAACAGAAGAAATGCAGAGAAAAAGCCTCAGATCAACACATAATGCTTCACATCTTACTATTCCTCCCAATTTTTGATTCCCCGACAAGAGTAATACTCGCCAACAACCCCCACTTAAGAAATATGATACCATAACGAAAAGAAATGACGTTTCGCCATAATCCATCACAATCAAGAACGAATCTTTAAGATTTTTCATGCAAAACGCTCAAAACACGAGGGAAACAACAAAGTTAAGATCATGCTAAAAAAACAAAGCCAGAACCATAATGCGAAGGCAACGAG
Source organism: Aquilaria sinensis (assembly GCA_005392925.1). Classification (NCBI taxonomy): domain Eukaryota; kingdom Viridiplantae; phylum Streptophyta; class Magnoliopsida; order Malvales; family Thymelaeaceae; genus Aquilaria; species Aquilaria sinensis. The sequence continues at coordinate 217,476 of SMDT01001656.1, forward strand.
AAAGAGCAAACAAAATCCACAATAACATAAGCAAATCAAAATCGACTGGAACCCACCCGGGTCTCGAACGGAAGCCTTGACCGCGTACCCGCGATTGAGAAGAAGCTTGACGAGCCATGAAGCAATGTAACCAGAAGCTCCGGTAACGCACACGACCTTGCCGGCTCCGCTGCTCATCTTCTTCCGCCTCTGTTGCACTTGTTCGCTTCTTCCGCCACGGACTAGTGACTGTGTGTATTCGTATCTGATTACGTTATGGAGCAGGCTTTGCCTTTGATGTGTCACTCCAAAACCAAAGCAAGCACCACCACTCGCTCTTGTTGCAAAATGGATATTGCCCATTCTTATATAATACTCCAACCATATGCTAGTAATAAAACTTGAGGGTTAATTAAAAAGGTTTCAACCTTAACACGTACCACCTGATTACTTAAAAAGAAAATAAAAACTTTAACAACGGCATTTAGCTTTTATTTTCTTGACATCTATAGAGAAAAACATTGCTCAGGAAATTTGGTAATTTAATAACTCATTAATTATAAAAAAAATTATCAAATGATTTAAATTTACTGGTAGATAGTCTTATATTTATGAAAAAATTGATAATTAAATTATTTATTAGTAATTTAAAATATATTAGCCAATCTAAATATACTAAATTTTTTTTATCATATAGTTTAAATTATAATTTTGAAAGTAGATGACAAATAGGGTGAATATGAACAAGTATAAGGTAAGTACAAATATTAAAACTTTAAAAGTAAATATAATTAATCCTAACATAAAAAAAATATATTCAATTTTAGCGGAAAAAAAAATCAAAGAGTAAACGTCATACTGAGTCTTATTGCTTTTTCTTATCTCAATTGGGTCATGTATTTTTATTTTGTCCAAGTGATGTCACGTAACTCATATAGCACATCTATTACAAGCTGTATGAGCTATTAAACCAAGTAAGGATAAAATGAAGGTACCTGACTCGATTGAGACAAAAATTAAGCAACAAGATCCAATATGTCATTTACTCAAAAATTAAATAAAGGATAAATATTTCAAATTTAAAAGTCCCAAATAAATTTATAAGAAACCTTCATGTCACATTTTATAATGTGTAACAGCTATTATGTCACAAACTAATATTCGAGTTCATTCCCATCACCATATAATTGGAGTTGATAGTTTTATTTAAGTTTGATATGACCACTGGATCCTAGGTATCTATCCAAACTTTCTTCAGGCTACTAGCCTAGCTGTTTATGTCAATAAAAATCTCAAAATTTTGTACCTAGCCGATTTCCAAAATGGGTGCTAGAATAGGGCCCTTTTCAACTCTTTATTCTCTCTCTCCAAATTGTGCAATTTATTCTTAATATAACTCATTTATCGAATCTCACAACTCATAATTATGTGAATTGGGAAGGTAGTTTGTCAAGTAATTATACATTGAAGAAGGTTTGTGCTACTTAGTTAATCAACATGGCTAACCAGCTTGCAAAAATGGATTGTAGTAGTAATGGGCTCTCCCAAGATTCCTGATTTTTTAATGTTCTAAAAAGACTCTAGGCCATAAACCTCCTCAAAAGTTTAAAGTTTTTAGTTGGAAATGTCTACTGAATGCTTTCCTTACCACTTATTATCTAGCGGCTCATGGTGGTTTTGTTTATCCTCAATGTTAAAGATGCACTTTCGCAAGATGAAATTTCTCTACATTCATTTTGGGGTTGTCAAGATGCCAAGGATGTTTAGGGACATTTTTATGTTGGTCCCTTCGGGTGCTCATGCCACATCCTTTGAACACTGGCTTTTGAATTTGTTGGCTGCCCAGGATAAATGACTTGCAAAATGGCTCATCTTCCTAGCTACTACTCTCTGGACTATATCATTGGGGAGTAATCAGGTAGTTTTTTAGAATGCTCAATTTAATGTTAATGCTCTAATTTCCGGGATGAATGATCTCGTGTAGCTGCCAACCACATTTAGTGAGCATTCCTTCAATCAATGTTCTTGAAAACCAAGACCCTTAATCCTCATTTCTATATATGAGTACAAAAAAAAATTGGGGCAAGCCATTGGTAATTCTTCAAATTTTTGTAATAACGGTGCTTAGCATATATCATTTAGTCTGGGGGCATCGGCTTGGCTATGGATAAGGGCTAACACTCCCCAAAAATCCTAGGATAGTCATTGTTGGATGAATTGTGAATCATTACCATAGCACTTTCCCTTTCTAATATTACTATTTTAACTGATTGCTTGTAGATTTTGACGGCCTTATATGGAAATGCAAACCTTAGCATTCCTGTGGCTAGATTAGCACAATGTGTTTTGCTTATAATGGAGTTCTTGGATTGTTGTTCATTAGTTGTTAGGGTAAATTGTACACGCTACCTCAATCTTTAATTATTGTCCCTGTTTTAACCATAACATTTACTTTATTTGTAGCGTGTTTTTAACCTCAATAAAACATTTAATTTTAGGCTCTTTTTTGAAAAAAATCATTATCTTGAATGGAAAATGTCACATCAACTTTGGATTATAAGGATAAATGCTAGTTATGTTACATCAGCTTTGGATTATAAGGATAAATGCTAGTTTTAATCCTTAAAAACATTTCCATTTGCCAAAAAAAATCTTGAAACGTTTCCTTTAGCAATCCGACCAACATATTCACATCCAGCATACTATCATCCATTCTCACACTCCTCATGTTGTGGGTTTCAAAAAGAAACTGAATCGTTGCGTTGTCAGGGCAGATGAAGAAGCTCAACCTAGAAATCAACAGCGTCCATCTGTCTGGCCACTCGCCATCACCAATTAAAGCCCTCAGCTGTCTAGTGCTCTGATTCACCACCGTCCGTGGTTCCCTATTGCTAGCAACCGTTCGAATCGTTCTTATTGCTGTCATGATTTTCTGATTCATCACAGCACCCAGACTTGACTCTAAAATCCGCCTCCGTCTGTATCCCTATCATCCGGCAACCTTGTACCCCATCCTTAATTCACTCACCCACTCCTCCGTTCGTTCACCCGATTTGCTTCCTCTTTCTCATCTTCAACTTCAATCTACCAAGACCTTTGATTCGCGTTTATGACGCAAAACTTGCCACCATGGACGACGCGTTGATCTTGTGGAACTTGTTGCTATGGACAAGTATCGTCGAGGCATTAATCCCCACCATAGATGCTATTGGTGGCGCCTACAGGTCAGAAAGGGGAGAGACCGGAGAGGGGAGGAGAGTTTTTTTTTTTAATTTCAATGTTTTGAAGATTATTTGTTAAAGGGAAAATTTTTAGGAATTAAAGTAAGTATTTTTCCTTACAATGTGATGTTGATGTGGCATTTTCCATCCAACATAACTTGTTCGTTTAAAAATGGGGTGAAAATAAAATGTTGGGAAAGTTACAAAAACCCCCCTGTGGTTTGGTCAAACCTACAGTTTGCCCCATCTATTTTGAAAACCTACACTTTGCTCCTATGTTTTTTATACTGGCTGATAGCAACTTCTGAAACTGTATTTAAACTATACGATAATAATTTTTCAGTAATTTCAATCTGTCTAGTATTTTTTTTATAGTTAATAGACATTTTAAACTATCAGTTTTACCTTTCTGTAAGTGTACTTTCTCACCTGTAATTATATATCAATATTTTTTAAAGGTCAGTTGACTGTAAAAAAAAAAATCAAAAATATTGAAATTACCAGAACATTATTACCATACAGTTTAAATACAGTTTCAGAAGTTATTATCAAGCAGTATAAAAAACATATAGGGCAAAGTGTAGGTTTCTCAAAATAGAGGGGACGCACTGTAGATTTGACCAAACCACAGGGGGGTTTTTGCAACTCTCCCTAAAATTTTTTATTAAGATTAAGAACGCGCTATAAGCAGATTAAAACAGGGATAATAATTAAAGGCTACAGTTAACGCATGCAATTTACCCTTAGTTATTGTGATGCGTCAATGTGTTACTCTAGCACATGAAGTTACAGTTTCATTACTCTAGCCATGTCCTCCTAGTGTAGTTTATTCTATGTATAAAAACAAAAAAACTTTTAAGTGGTTACACCTTATCAAGAGTACAAGTAAGTCATGACATCAAAATCCCTAATGCTATCAAAATTTTATTTTAAACTCAATTAAAAACAAAGTATGTGAAATAGGATATCCAAGTGTATTTGAGCGTTGGACTTTATTACTATTAATATATTATCATCCATCATCTTTATGGACAGATAATAACAAATTATGAATAATAGTATCAGATTTCTCAATTTTGATGATGCAATAATCAGGTTACTATTAGCAAATGGTCTACCTTCTAGTCAGCGATAGAATGTTAAAGTGAGAGAGCATTATGACAAATATGAAAAATTTCAAAGTTAAAAAATGCATTTGACCATAAGTTAGAAAATGCCAATAAATTAAAAAAAAGCTCACGTGAATTTTACTGTTAATAATGGGTAAAACCCACTTCTTGTTAATAATATAGTATAATATCCTTTAAGCTTTGACCGCCGCTCGTCTCTTACCTTTTGGTTTTGAGGACCTTTAGTGATTTTGGAATTGGCAGCCGTAAGGATTTACGTCAGATCAGATGTAGCAGAAGAAAAGTACGGAACGGAAGGTAAATCGTTGGCCGCTGACGGAAAGTAACGGTGGAAAGTCAAAAGACGCCGCTCAACCACATGTCCTCATATAAACCGACGGAACGACGACAGATTGGGTTTCGCTTAAACGTGTAGGAAAACAAAGAGGCTCTCAAAACGTCATTGAACACACAATCTTTGTAAAATCGAAATTGTTTTTTCAAATAAAAGTGAGGTGGAGCAATAACGAATTCCTAGTCTTAAGTGAATTTTTTAATTCGAAGAAGCAAATTGTAAAAGAGTTCCCCTTCATTGACTAACTTGATATAGTCACTACTCAATCCCTGTGGTGTTAGACCAAAGAAAAAATTGGGATTCCTCTGTTTTTTTTTTTTTTTGGTGCAAAACTTGATAAATGGTTCAACCAAACTTAGTAGTTCACCGTACAAATTGAACTTCTCCGTTAATCTTATTCCTAAACGGATTTTTTTGCAATGAAATGGGTAATTTATTAGTTATGGCTGCGCCAAGCATTTAATTTGTCTGAAAAGCTGATTAATACCTCTGTTGGCGGCCATCTCTTTCTCTTTAATATTGCTCTCGCAGTTAAAGTCATAAGAATTTTACGAGACATTTCCACTCCTTTTTTAATCTATTCGTAATTATTGTTTTCATTAATCAGCTCAAAATAATTATGCCATCTTCTATTTTTTTTAGAAACTTTTAACTCACCTTTCTCACTTGACAAACAAAAAAGAACAAGGAACATATTGCGAAATAAAAAAAAAAGCTGTCTTTTTAAACCAACGTGGAAAAATAAAAACTCAAATTCCATCAATACCAATCTTTTATTGCTTAACTCTTTTTTCGTTAAACATTAAAAATAAATTTATATGTAGTAGAGTGATCACGTATGAAGCATTTCATTCTCTTGTTGTAAAATATGGATTGAACATTAAAAACGCCAACTGAATTTTTCTCTTCCTCATGTTTTTTGTTTGTCTAAATTTTTTTTTTATATTGGAATTCAAAGTTTAAACCGGCCTTAACCACTTTAACAAAGTGGTTAAAGAATACCATGAAAAGTGAGAGGTTAGGAGTTTGATTTTGTCTTTATAAATTTTTTATGCATTGTCATTTAAGGTTAGTTCGGGTGTTTTTTGGGCTCCAAAAAAATAAATATTTTTCTTCATATCTATATTATAGATATCTCTTATCCTAATACTTGAACAGATGCTTTTGTGTAAAAAAAATAAAAAATAAAAAAATAAATCCCGCACCTCTCCCACTTTCCAATTCAATCGCACGAGAGGCCAAGTTCGTAGTTCTTTGAACTTAAAAATGTTTGTGTTCTAAAGTTATTTCTCAATGTACCAAGCAAAAGGGTAATTTCCTTTATCATTTGAAAATGGAAATGATAGGACTTTTTTTAAAAGTAAAAATAACAAATAAACCACTAATATTTTGGATCAGCTTGAATTGGCCACTTTTCAGCCAAATAAACCACTAACATTATTCAAATAGGCCAATATACCCACTTGGCTCTTGAAATATTACAAAACTTCATTATTAATTTTTTAAAATTAACAAAATAACTCAACTTAATTTAAAACAATTCAAAGAGACTACCTTTACCATTTATAAAATTCCATAAATATCTTCTACAATTACATTTTTTTGAGCATAGTCTATTCGATTGCCGCTTCTAACTCCTTCAAAGTGTACCATTTTTGTTGTCCAAGATGGAATGTCTTCAGCCCCACACAGACATTTCTAAACGATGTCTTACTCATATTAGTACTTAATGCAAAATTATGTTGTAATATGAGGCAGAATAAGAGTAGGAACATCGTAGCTACTATCAGCAAGTTCAGAAGGATCTCAATTACTACTTACAAATGGAGTCCAAAGATTGATATCGGCTTCAAATATTAGATTAATAAACTTCATAGGATTGGGAGCAGAACTATAAAATGTAGAGAATAAATTTGGTATTTTATGCTAAGATTCCATTAGACTTAACAGAAAACGTCAAAAGAGTGGCTTATTTAAGTCGACTCAGAAACGTTAGTCGTTTATTTGGCTAAAAAAAATGTTAGTGGGTGAATCGGACCAATATAAAAATATTAGTGGTTTATTCGTTATTTTTTATCATTTTTAAAATGTAAAACAAAACGAGTCTACATGTTAGTGATGGGTTGGGCCAATCAGCCCTGCTCATTTGCTAAAACGAGCAGACTGCTGGATGTATGATTTTTAATTTGGACAATGTCTTGGATTGTAAAGGGCTGCAAACAATTTATCTTCATCTTTATGCTCGCCATTGACTCCCTTTTCTCCGGGTGATAATTTAATATCATCGCGATTTATTATTTAACTTTATACTAATTAGAAGACGGACTTCACAGAAAAAACAAAAAACAAAAAACAAAAGATGGGATGTAGTGCGGGTAGATCTTCACGGGGACACATCAGGCCTTCTCTCCCCCACGGGCCCCACCCATGTCTCCTCTCCTCACACTCCATTTCGATGTCGTAGAGCCTCTCCAAGAACCACGACAAATCACTTCATGGGGGTTGCCAAGATCGATTAGTCTGTACTTGTGTTCTGAAGAGACCTATCGTTTCCTTGCCCCTTGCAAGTGAGGGAGGGAGGCCGCCTATCTTCATATTCAACACAAGGTGGCCCTCTCAGGTCAGGACCCCTTGCTCAGCACCCTGTGTTTCTTACTGAAGCAATTCAGATGTTTCTCCAGTAAATTCATGTAAAGCGGTTGGTTTCTTGCGTCTACATTTGTTGATCATTTCGTTTGACCATGCTCTATGATTGAAATTTATTTACATTTCCACTGTTGGTAAAATAGAATGCTTGCCAAACCGGATAAACACCCCACACCACATGCCCCTATCTTGAATGACATAAGATTAATCAGTCTAAGCCTTCACAAATTACAGAATCTGCATTTGCTTAATGTAGCTTTGTACAAGGCAAACTACTTTGATTCAAAACCAAGGCTTTTCTTATTGCTCACTATCCAATGTGGTACAAACATGTGAAGGGGAGAGGCCTTCAAAGAAAAGAATGACCATGGATGTGTATGGGGAAGAAAAACCAAAGGCACAATCATCATAAAAAATGAATTGCAACTATTGTCACAACCATACGTAATTCTATTCGAATGACCTACCACAGATACAACACTCTCCAACAATTCAATCCGATCCTACTTGCGCCTATGTGACTGAGAAGAATAAGGCAAAGAAGTAGAACGTGTTCAAGCCAAGGCAGTGTGCTCATCGTGAGCCTTTTGGATTCCTATCAACCGAGCATAATCTACCCACCTAAAAGCAAATTAAGAATCACAGGTAGGTCAGTAAGAGAGATGGAGTATTTTTGAGTTGAACAAACCTTAACAAGTACAAGTTAGGAACTCACAGTAGTGAACCCAAGTAAGTGTTGCCCGTTCGGACAGCAAAGCAGACTGCACTCAGTAAAGCCTTGTGGTGGTGTAGTAGTGGCTCCAACATTCGCTGTTCAATTACACCAGCCAGTACTTGGTACCTATTCATAAGACAGAACCACGGGTGAAATGTTCTGAATTTCAGAAGTCACCATAGGAATTACTAGCAAATAAATGCCAAGAGAAACGGTCAAAGAAGGGGTGTTCTAATTTTCATGTCAAGGATCTAGGTACTAGGATATCTTGTTATATACTGACATAGGTCTGTACTATTGAAGATAGAAGTAAACGCTCAAAAGTACTTGTCAAGAATACTCAGAAAAGAACAAGATCAAAAGGTCCAGCAAGAAAACATATTCAAAAAGGAATTGACTTTGAGAAAACAGTAGCTAAGAACTTGATTTTTGAAAAATAGTAAATCACCAAGCTAAAGCCATCAAAACATAACTGGGCCATCTCTGCTGCCCTTTCTACTAGGTTCCCATATTAACCGTTTGAACAACATTACCACTTCTAGAGTTTGTTTTGGTTTCACTCCCCTATGTCATGTGCATATATATGCAAAGTGATTGATTCCTTCCTAGTTTGCATGCCATGGATAAAGTTGAAAAACCTTGTGACAAATATATGTTGACCTATTTTAGTTTCAGTTTATGGCATATTATCAAAGTTGCATTAATATTGTATGCAAAACAAACATTGCCTTTCAGTACAGGTCAAAATACTAGATACCTGAGATTGCTGGATACCGCCATATAAACACCATAAGCCATGCTGGTCGACAGTATTGGCACATTTTCGATTTCACTGGCTGAAGACTGATCAACAGCCTTGCGTGCATTTATCAATGCATTTGTAACAGCTGTTCCAACCTGAAATTAACTTAATTTCATAAACTTCCAGATGACAATAAAACAACTAGCAATATCTTACTTATAAAAGAGGTAACAGGAACAGAAACAATGTAAGGTGAAAAATACCATACAGGTGTCATCAAGGAAAAGGAAGTCATGATATATGGAGCATGATGCCAACGGAAAACAAGAATGGAACAAACAAGAAAAAGGCTTATGAGTGAGAAATTAAATTACCAGAGATGAAGTGGTACCAACTGCAAAAAGCTTTGCTCCATTGCGCTGCACAGAAGGACACATTTGATATAAGTACCCAGGCTTATCTTAAAAAACCTACATATAGGTTAAATTTTTGCATTCAGAAAATGTTCTTACCACTATTGCTCCGATTCTTTGTAAAAAGGAATATGATGTTCCAGAGAGAGCAACCTGCAGGGAGAATTTACTTCACAACTTAGCATACAAGGTACAACTTTGAAGTATAAACAAATGTGGCAAAGCTGACATGCCAGTTCATCATGTAAAAGTGAAGAAGAGACACCTGGAATGCATTATCAGGGCAACTGTAAAAGAACTTGGAAATAGCTCCAGCATTAACTGAAAGAGGTGGCTTCAGAGAAACCGTAGGTGCTGGAAGATATACAAGCATGAAGTCTGCAATTATGGCCATTACCTAGCAGAAGATCAAACTGCAAATTAAAACTGATAAAGATAGTTTTTAATAGCAATTTGTCCCGAACAAAGAATGAAATCAGTTCAGGCAATGCATCTGCATAGCTGGACCCCGTAGATGATGTCTAACATTCGAGCATTTCATACGGGAAGTTCATATAATCAAGAGGATTGGAAATGCAAAACATGTTCAAATGCATTTCTACTTCAGGTCACAGGCAAGACATGAGGACTTCAGGAATTCACTGATGACACGGAAGCATACCACATCTGCAAAGACGATTTCAAGCTCCTTGAAAAAGTTCTCCCTTCGCCGATCATATTCTGCAGCAGTCTAGAAAAGAAATGAACAGAATAATTAACATTAAGGAGAATCCGGTCTCTTCCAAACAGTCAGCTAAAGAAAGCAAAATGGTTTCCTAGGGCTGGATAGATTGCAAAGATCTGAACTCCGAAACCAAACCCCGCGGGAAAAAGTGGAGCGAAAACAAGAAAACTTTTGAAAATAAAACACCTTTAGACAGAAATATGAATATTAAATGAAATCAAATCTGTCTTACAAACCAAAAACTGGAGAAAATAACATTGTTTCGTAGCATTAAATCCTTGCAGAGATCTGAATTTTGAAAAGTAATTTCATCGCAGCCTCCATTGTCTTGCGCAAACTAAACCCCACAAACAAAAAAGGAACATAATTTATGAAAAAGAAACAACTTTTAAACAGATCAGCAGGCCTCTACATTACCTTGGTGAAGATCCCAACACCACATTCCATCCCAACTTTAGCTAGGAACAGATCATCAGCCAACAGCCTCTCCTTGAATCCACCAAATTGCATCAGCCAACGCATGAAGGCCGACTTCTCCAGCCCCAAAAACCTCTCTAAAACAGCGGCTGGAATTTTCCCGTTGTCGATCGCCGCCGCCAAATCTTTCGGCAGACTCTCCAATGCCCTTTCCGCCTCCGCAAGCACCACCATCGCTTCTCTCCTGTTCTTGCCACCTGCATTCTCCTCCCCATCCCCACTTCTTCCATCGTTATCACCGCCACCGCCGCTGCCGCCCCCGGAGTTGTTGCTGTCGTCAATAATTCCATCGCCGCCGCCGGTGGAAGTGGAGAACGCGAGGAACAGAGGTCGCTGTCGGTGGCGAAGAGATGTAGATGATGGCGACGGGGCGGCGAAAGTAGCGATGCGGAGAGGAAGAGGAGGGAGTCGTGAGGAGAGTTTAGTGGGGAGGGTGGGGAAAGAGGAGGATGGAGTTGGGTTGAAAAGACAAGCGGCGATCGCCATTGTTGGCGGCTGCGGAAACCTCTGCTTACTTTCTGCTGTTTCTTAGGTTGAAGTCCTGAACAGAGAGAGCAGCACTAGTGTTGTCCGACTGCCGCTTTTTGTTTTTATTTTTTAAAGTTGTGTTTTTTATTTTCTTTTTCTAGTATTTCTGGGTTGGGTTTGGGGTTGGGGTTAGTTGGTAGCGAAAGGATCCCCCGTTTCTGTTGTGCCAGGGACGGAGTTCCGAGCAAGGATTTTGATGTCCCATACTCTCACTCTCGAATTGGTGGAACTCACACTCTCTATACAATTCTACTGTATTCCGCTTTTAATTTTTACGAGGTATGAAAGGCCACGTATTAAGGCAATTATATAATATTACAATATTAAGTAAAATAATAATAAAGAAAAAAAACAAAAATAGTTTACAGACTAAGAGAGAAAATGTAAAAATTTTATATATTAAGAGTTTAACAATTGACTTAGGAAAGTTAAGAAAAAAAAAGTCTTATTTCACTAAAAAAAATAAATCATGGTAACCAATGTTTTAGTTTAGAAAATAATACATAAAAAAAATCAAAAGATTAAACAAAAACACTATAATTAAGTAGCTATTAAGTTTATAGCTCAAAATGTTAAGATAGTCAAATTCAAGGTCTAATATCATAAACAAAAATACTATAGGGATTGGAAACGTGTTTCATAAAAGAGAAAAGTGAAACTGGGAGAATTATGAGACCGGCCCTAAAAAAGATATTTTCATTCAAAAATTTCACCAACCTTTCAAAAGAAACAACCCAGCCCAACATAAAAAAATAAAAAAAAAATTGACAAGCGACAAAGCGAGCCACAACCTAATCCAACACCAAGGGACAAAAGTAGAAAGATACTATAGTTTACTATAAATAAAACAGTTATTAGAATATAGTGATGTTTTTTTAGGCACACTTTGTAGCGGACATTTTTTTTAATAAATTTTGACATTACAAAAAATGTCAATAATAAATAATTAAAAAATCATCATTCATAAATGGATGTTAATCAATTAAATTTTGCTTCATTTTAATTTTGGGTTGGGTTTTTTTCATGTTATATTCTTATCATTAAAATGATTAATTGTGATTGAAACATGACTCTATTAAACATAACACTACATGAGCTTCGAAATGATAAATATTTTTTTTCATCAAAAAATAATTTACTAAAAATTTCATCTCTTATTAATTTAAAATTTAATTTTTAATATTGACAAAAAATTTATTTAATAAAATTCACTCAAAAGTTTTATAGTTTAATAAAGTAATTTGATTCATCGATCCATAATTGTTAAAATTAAAAATGAATATGAAACATAACATTGTATATGTTTAGAAATGATGGATAAAATTTTTTATTAAAAATAATTCACTAAATAATTTCATCTCTCATTAACTCAATTTCCAATTTTTAATATTCTTTATAAATTTATTTAGAAAAATCCATCTTCAATTTTAGCAATTATGGACCAAAGTACTTTATTGAACCATGGAGCTTTTAAAGTGAATAACTCATTCTAAAATCATCAATAATGAAAAAATATGATCAAAATATAATATTAAATTTAATTTATGTTAATTAATCAAAGGTTCAATCATTAACTTAATAAAGATAAAAATAAAAGAAAAGGGAAAAATTCTTTATGCCAAATAAATAAACCATGATTATCAAAATTTTACTTTAGAAGACAATAAATAAAAAACTAACAAAAAAATTAGAGACAAAGAAAATAAATTATGGTAAATAATGTCTTATATTAGAAAATAATAAATAAAAAAATAACTAAAAAAAGTTGAAGACCAAGAGAGCAAATAGAAGATCTAGACTAATAGTTATAAAATAGATTTTTCAATTTTAGCAATTATGGACCAAATTACTTTATTGAACCATGGAGCTTTTAAAGTAAATAACTCATTATAAAAATCTCAATCATCAATAATGAAAAAATGTGACCGAAATACAATATTATGTTTAATTTATGTTAATTAATTAAAGGTTCAATCATTAACTTAATAAAGATAAAAAAGAAAAGGCAAAAAATTGACCAAAAAGTTTGGGAACTATGATATATTTGGTTTTGAGTTAAACCATATCTTTTTTTAACCTTTATTAAGTCAGTTATTAAAATTTTAATTTCTAAAGTTATTTCTTCATGCTAAAGAAACAAACCATGATTACTAAGATTTTGCTTTAGAAGACAATAAATAAAAAAAAATAGAGATAAAGAGAACAAATTATGCTCATCAATATCTTACCTTAGAAAATAGTACATAAAACAACAACAACAAAAAAATTGGGGACCAACCAACCAAGAGAGCAAATAGAAGAGCTAGATTAATAGTTATAAAATTTGAAGACCAAAATATAACACTGATATAAACTCGAGCCTAAAATGAAATAATTAAAAAGTTAGGAACTGAAAATTTGTTTTCACCGAAACAACAAATGGAACAGATTGAAAGCAAAAATTGCAACACAGGTCTTCAAGAACTTCATCGCCTTGCAAAAAAGAAGATCAAGATAAAAAAAAAGAGCAAATTGTATTAAAAAAAAAAAGAGATGAACACAAAAAAAAAACTAATTAAGGGGCAAAATGGTAAAGGTACTATAGTTTACTGTAGTTTGAACAGTAGCAACCTCATGGTTTTAGAATATCATGTAATTTTAACCATTTTTTATGGTAAAAGCCTTTTTTATTCAAAGATAAAATAAAAAAACATATTAAATGGAACTTCTTTTCCATGGAAGTGATGGTTTTTTCTAGTTATTTTATTAGTATATTTTGTTTCCATAAGATATTTAATATGGAATCTAAAAGCACTCCCCAACTATATTTTTTTTCCAAAAGTAATAGTTTCTATTATTTGTTTTGGTTTTATTTGGGTAAAGATAAATGGTTTTGGAAAAGTAATTATTTTGTAAAGTTATTAAAGAAATAAAGAGACTATCAATATTCAAATTATATAAGATGTCAATATAAGAAATACTATAATAAATTACCTTTCAGGTAAGAGTCCAACACAAACAATAATAAGATCATAAGCTATGGCATAGCCAAATTTTAGAGTCAGATGTGCAAAATATTTAAGATCTAGACACACGTAAGTATTATAATAAAATAACAAACCATATTATGTTTTAATAAGTAACTTATTATACTTATTGCCAATGAGAAACAACGAATGCTTATATGTTTGTAGAAAAAGTACTTTAATTTTGATATTATATGCGAATAAAAAACTAAACCAATTATCAGTATTTCCTATTTGTTTTTTTTTTTTCTGAAATCTACTTTTTTTGTCGATAATATTCCCAACATAAGCTTCCTTTTTTTTTTTTTTCTCACGTTTCACTTCCTAAAATTGAAAAAAAAAAGCGCACTTTTTTTTTTAAAAAAACGAGACCAAATATGCCCGTATTTATTAGAAGCAAACATTTGGGTCCGCTTAGGGTTTATTTGGGCTTGGTGTTGGATTGGTTCAGGATCTATTGGTATCGTTGTTTTTGGGGTTGATTGGGAAATTTGATATTTTGGTTAAGAGAGAGACTAATCAGTTCTGGTTCATTTAATCTCTTGGATATTGTTTTTTGTACATGGGTTTTGTTTTTCTTAAGTGGGGGGCTGAAGTTTCTGTCAATGAAGGCTAGGAGGGGAAATTCAGTTGTTTCCCTTTTCTTTGCTAATGGAGAATTATTGAGTTAATTTTTCTGAGAGATAAGTGTATGTATTTGAAAAAGGAGGGATGCAAGGGTAGGTTACCCCAAACCTCAAGGGGTTTTGGTATTTTTTCCCCCCAAAAAGGTATATGTAAATAGATTAATTAAGAGATTTTAGTGTATAAATATTCTACTATGTATAATAAAAACATAATTATTATTGTATGAAAAAATAAAAGTACAGGTTTTCTTTCAAATATCGGTAAATATTTGTTATAAAATTAATTAAAAATATATACTTGCACTATATTTTTATCTAAAAATATCAAAAATTAAAAAAAATTTATTTAATTGGTACCAAGATAGTATGAGTTGAGATGGCTAGTACACTTAGTACTGTCTGATACAACTCGGTACAAAGGACAACCTTCATCTTGGTTATCTTGTGTGATTTTCACACTAGTAATAATACATACCGAAATATCGGTTGGTACAGTAGGATATTTAAAATCATAATTGACAGTTAATTTTGATACAAAATAAAGGAATAGGAGGGGAGAGAAGGGAATAGAACGGAGGCTAAGTGATTTCCTCACAATTTGGAGAGGTGAAAAAACCATATAAATGAATGAAATAGAGAAATAATAACATTTCATCCTTTTCTATTTCTTCCTATCCAAATGAAGGAATCATATTAATTTTCCTCTTCCTCCCTCCATTCCCCTCAATCTAACCAGACTTTAAAGTAATCCTAAATCAAAATGAAAAAAAAAAACCAAACATCACCCAGTCTTTTAGGCATCTCCAGTAGATACTTGAAAATATACATAAAAAACATTTTTTTTAAAACTTTTTTCCGACATCATTTTTTTTTTAACTTTTTTCCGACATACAGAATTATGTCACATGCACACAGCTACGTAATTTAGGAGATAATATGTGAATTATGGTTATCTAATGAGTTTTTTGTATGGGCTTGAATAGAAATTTTTGTTTTTTTTTTCTTTATTACTTCATTATTACCAATTAAGTTAAGTTTAATCTCAGAAAAAAAGAGGACGCGATTGCGTATTAAATGAGGAGAAGGAGCGTGAGAGAGTAAAATGGGATGTAATCTTGGTGGAGCCGTGGAGGGGGTTTGGTGAGCGTATCACACACACTCGAAGTCGATAATCTACGGGCAGCGGGCCCGACCGACGCACCCTCCCCCCAACCCCCAACCCCCACCTCGGGTGATCAATATTATGTTTGAATCGAAAAAAATTAAAATAATTTGAAATTTTTGTTCAGTTATTTTAATAATTTGGTTTGGTTTCGGTTGAAACTGAATAACAAAAATTTTAGTTTCTGTTTTATATTTTAGTTAATTCAGTAACTGAATTAACAAAAAAATTTTATATTGGATTTTTGTTTATTTTTTTGTAAGCAATAAAGCTATAAACTATTTTTGTTTATTTTTTCATAAGCAATAAAACTATAAACTAACTCAAATTAGCTTGGATTCTTATTTTCTTTCTTTTTATGACAATTAATATTTTATATTAAATGAAATTTTGAAAGAAAAACAATATCTCTCACTCATTCCCTCTCCTTAGCATTTCACTTCTAATTTTCAATTAATTTGGTTTAGACCGAATTGAACCAAAATTTTTCGATTCGGTTTGAATTTAGTTTTATAAGCAAATTCAGTTTATTCAATTTCTTATCATCTAAAACCGAAAACGAAACAAACCAACTAATTCAAGATGTTTTAAACCGAAAAAATTGAATAATCACTCCTACCCCACCCCACTCATTCACTAAGCCAAGTTTTCACTTTCCTGTCTTGTTTTTGCTACCTCTCTACTTTTTTATTTTATTAATTGTTGGTTTTAAATTAACATAATTTAAAAATATAAACTCTATCTAACTAATAGTCATTTAAATAATTTTTTTTTCCAAAAAAGAGTTATTTTTTCTTGACTTTTTTTTGACTTCTCATGCATAAAACTTTCAAGTGATATATACCCAGAGGCGTAGCCAGAAATTCCACTGGGGGGGGGGGGGGGTGTGATGTGAAATAGGTTATTAGCATGTATAAATTTATAATCACTAATAGAAAATACTAAATAATATTATATATAGACATATAAAATTTGAAAGTGTATAATAACTAAGTTTATTTCAAAAGTTTACAACTCAAAATTCATTAGATAGTTTACATATATAGACACATTGAATTCAAAAATTTATAATAATTAAGTTCAATTTATAGAGTAAAAATAGTTATTTGAATTTTCTATTAATTATAAAAAAATATTATACAAATTAAATTTATTTTATAGCACTTACGGGATAGTCCAAATTATGATCTAAAAAATTGTCATCAAACAAATACTTTGAGTTAATAAATTTCATGCAATGAAACCAAAATGAAACATTTTTTTTATAAATTTAGGACTAACATAAAATATTTTTAATATGTTTGGAACCAAAACAGAATGTTTAATAGGATAGGGACTAAAAAGAAATAATAATTAAAGAGTAAGGACTATCACGTACTTTATTCAATAAGAAAATGACTGAGACCTTAAATGGATAAAATATACTAGAGCCCCTTACTAATTATAAAACTTAAAGATAGGTACCTAACTTTAATTTTTCTATAATTGTATCACATATCCAAGTACCCAATAAAATTTTTTAAAATTTTCGGAGGGGCGGCTGCCTCCTCCCGCCCCTGAATAGATACGCCCCTGTATGTACCTTGAGTAAATAATCATTATATATTAAAATAATCACTAAGAACTCATTTTTAATAATCGCTAATAAATTTATATTCAATTAGGAAAAAAAAATGGTGACATCTCTCAAAACAACTTCTGTAGTACTAACTAATTACAATTGTCTATTGAAACAGATTTTAGAGAATTATTAATTGTACATATTAAGTGTCACGAACTCACGATAGCATAACACTTGAATAAATTTCAATGCCATATAATCAAGCAAAATAATTTTACATTTATTTCATTTTATTTGCGAAAAAATAATTTTACATGTAATTAATTATGTGCCTTGACTTTGACCGGAAAGCATTGTATTTGTCAACCGGCTTTTGTCCCGGGGCAATTGTTTCATGTTCCCAAGACCGGGACTCCTCGAAGCCTCGATAATACATTTACATTTACGGACAAAACAGTTAACATCGCAGGCACAGGCAAGCGTGCTTAGTTTATGTTCCCGTCAAGCAACTCTGCTCTGCTGCCCCAAACTTTGTCCATTTCACCACCAATTTTCGTTACTGATGTACATGATCGTTGTTTCTTTTTTGTTGTTTACTTCTTACTTCTAGCACCATGATCATTTTCTCTTCGGGGTCCCTATTTGTTAACGGTTTAGTCATTGCAAATTGTCAATCAATATATACACATATAATTTAGAGTGTTCTGTTATTTGATTGATGACCCATAATAACTGAAAATCATCACAAATTGTCTTTTAATAGTTTTTTTTCCCTTTTCTTTTATTTTGTGGGCAAAATTTCGGTTAACCTATTTTCTCACACTCATTTACACAGGGGGTTGTCTTTCTTTAATTTGAAGAGAACTCCACAGTAGGTACAGCTTCGAGGGAGATCATGGGGACAACATGTATAATTAGTTTCTCAATATTATAATCATCACATTAGATGTATTCCTAGTAGGAAGGGTGTGAGCTGCCAATAGTTCGTGGATGAACATGGCATGTGTGGGTGTGTTGAAGGTTGATGTGTTCTTTTGCATGAAGGTTAGTAAGGATCATGCTATGACAAATCTGCAGAGAAATATTACATTTGGAGTTGCATCTGGTATATGACAGAGACAACAATGCATTAAATGTACCATTATCTCTTAGATGAAGCCAAAACAGGGGGCATGTAGTTATTTTTCTCTGTCTATATATACCGATATGGCACTCCCACAGGTCGTAAGGTGGCAGGGAAATGAAGAGGACATTGGGTTGGAAAAGCCTCACGATCTGATGGTCAACGTAACAATAATATAATGATGGGGGTGAATCTTTCCCTAATTAAGATTTTTACTTTTTCCTTGCTTTAATTTTGGCCGGCAATTTGAGAGAGATTACATACATAGTGTACCAAGAGGATGGAAGGATATGGCATGGTGTAATTATGAGCAACAATGGGGGCAAAATTCATAAATGTCAACAGGGTACAGAAAACGCGTTAAACAGGTTGCAATATCTACAACACCATAACAGCGCACGAAAAAGTTGTAGGCGGTAACTTGCACGCCAAGGAACCATATTTAACAATATAACTCACCCTAAACACTTGATCGAAATCTCGTTCTTCTCTATACCATAGGTGCTGAAGCTCAACACGTGAGCTAAGAATCTCTCTGGCCATCAAAATACTGAGCCATCCTCAAGTTCCAGTACAGGCCATCGTGGATACTACGTAAGAAATTATTTGTGGACTCATCTTGACAAGCAGTAGGCACAGACCAAGGTGCCATGCTACACAAGAGCGCATCTCCAGCCGCCAATTGGTTCCTGCTCTTCCCATCGAAAGATGCCCAGGCTGAGCTTCAGCTGTTAGATGGTACTTGAACTCGTACAGTAACATGCTCAGGCAATATTAGAGGCCGGAAAGATAATGAATGTAATGAAGGAATTATCACAGTAGCAATCCAGATTTGTCAAAAAAAGGCGATATCCCACGATCAATTGTGACCTCATTTAGCACAAGAACAGGTTTACTCACATCTCTGGTAACATGGCATTGAAGAAGGTGCCGCGGTGTCATTCTTATGGGAAGCTCAGGTATTCTTTATAGTGTTCACTGTCTGAAAGTTGTTAAAAGAACATTTTGCATTCAGATTTGATAAATTTTAAGGGCAACCAAAATCTCACTTATGTCTTGTGTTATTATGACATGAATTAGAAATATGGAGGATACGAAATGGGGTCATAAAGCCCAAAGACCCTAAGGAAAATGGGACAACTGGAGGAACCAATCCTTTAAACAAAGATGCTGCCTGCAAATAACAGTCAATCAGAGTATACTATTATCCCCACCAAATTGGGATCAATGACATTAAATTTGTAGAACGTGGCAATTAATTGGCAAAATTCATATTGAAACAACAGTCGACCATGTAAAATAAAAATAAAAAGCAAATGAGAGAGAGAAAGTAGAATTTGATTTGCACAGCCTCGAGTAATTACCCCAAAGGACCAGTGTGTGAATGGTGAACTTCCTAAACAACGTATAGTTCAGTCTTGTCAGAGCCTATCAACCTCAAAAATATCTGAATGATAAGGGTGAGATTTGAAAATACTAAACTCAGGTCACATAAATGTGACCAGCCTGCAGATTCTCGGATCCCAAAGTTCTGACACTACTTCCACTGAGAATAAAAGGGAAACTTGCAGGACGTTAGTCTATATCACTCAAATTTCATATAAAGAAATGCAGACAAATTAAGATATCGATAATTAAGCAGTGGCAAATGCATTCATTAACTCCAGATTCCAGAACCATAAGCAAACTGAGATAAAGTGATATTTGTATTTTCAAACAAGTTCAGAATACTTCAAACAGATGATCCGTGAATAACAGTGGCATACCCATAACACAGTTCCGTCACCACCCAGAGTTATCACAAGGTCTACTTCCGTGAGCAGTTGCATGATTGCTCGGTCTGCATGCCAACTATAAATGTTATATTATTATATTATAATCTCCACACTTAACCATATTAAAATTGATATGCCAGGAGGATTTGCAGCTTACCATCCTTCCATGTTTTCAGGAAGTTGAAGTATGGTGATTCCGCAAGAAGTTCCATGGTAACACGAGGTTCCACATAGATGTTTAATATTTTCTGATATTTTAACCACCTCGAATGACAAAGGAAATGTGATGAGGTAAGAGAATTAAACTAATCTTTGTTTCTTTCAAAGTTCTAGGAAACTGCCCAAGGAATAAAGACCCATATAACAGACACAGCATGAACTTAAAGTGAAGAAAACGTGAGAATCTTGCCAATAGAAAGATATAATGACAAGCAAAAAAGGGTCTCTCATATAAAAACAAAAAGGGCCGGGAAAAATGGCACCTATCATCTTTAAACTAAAGTCTATGTTGCAGATTCATCCTGAAACTACAAAATGTTACACTATTCATCCTTTAACTATAAAAATTGTTGTAATATCATCCTGAGGGCAGCCGTTAACAAGTAACGGAATGAGGGGTGAAATGCACAATCAATCCTAAAACTAAATAAAATTTTCAATTGGAGTAATAAAACTTTGCTATTTTCTAGTTCAGTTCTAAAACACTTACAAATTATTTTATGGGACACTAGACACGTAGCTTGGGTTGACCTGTTAATGCAGAAACCTCAAATCATCAATCTGATACAACCAATTTGAAAATTCAAGCTGTGAAGAAGATTCGGAAGGAATCATCCATCTACCGCTGCCTAACCAATCTCTGCCACCTACCGCATATTCATTGCCTCAGTTTGGTCCTCTTTCCCTGCCATTCGCCGCAATGGCACCAAGAGATGTCCTCGCCAACACTCAATCTCCTCACCGATGCCCGACCTCCTTAACTCTCAATGCCCGCTCTCCTCGTTGACTCTTAACACGCTTTAATCTCGCCTCGTCGCACTTCGATCTTATCCTCTATCGTCAACTCATCTCATCCGGTTGTTTTCGAAACCAAAAAATGACCAACTTTTTTCTTATTCCTTCTTCTTCTTGTGCTAGTGGGATGGTTTTCGTTTCAATTTACGACATGGTTCAAATTTAATTCTAAGAGTTGTAGGAGGGGGAATGAAAGAGTTAAGTTATCTAGTTCATTTTTAAGATCAATTCATTTTAACTTGAGTCAACTGACTTATTTTTAATTTTATATTTTTTTTGCCTTAAATCAATTTAATTTAAAAGTCAATATTATGTAGATGTAATAATCCATTCCAAAGTAAATTTTCATAATGTTGTTAATTTTTAATGATATTTTCTCCTTTTAATGCCTAAAATTAGAAAAAATTATAAAAATTTAGTAAGATTACAAAAATTATATTTTTAATTGATTATTGCACCTACATAATATTGATTTTTAATTAAAATTAATTTCAAATAAGAAATATAAGAACAAAAATAAGTTATTTTAAATTTAATTGACTTAAGTTAGAAACTGGCTACTGGAAGCATCGTTGAGAATGAATCACTTTCTTGCGGTTAAATGAGAACAAAAGATTACAAGGCAAAACAAGCACATAAGAATCTATGGAAAGGTCACACTTCAGATTCTCCAGGACGTCCAGGCTAAAGAGAAACATTAGTTACCTTTCTTATAAGCTTCTTATTGCCCCCATTCAGAGCAGAATCTGAATTGCTTTCCCTTAAAACCTCGTGAGAGCAAATCCCATTTTCCATAGTCTTTTGCACATTGCTCATTTGAGCTATCGTGACCCCTCAATTGGTTAGCCAAGTTCTCAATGATCTCATGATCATAATGTTCATTATTATTTTCTTGAGACTGCTCTGCAATTAAAGTGAATTTTATACAGGAAGTTTTCATCTAGATAAACAACCATTTCCTCCACAAAAGAATAAATTGGAACGTGGAACTGTAATAATTTGTCTCATACCAGGACACCTAAATTCACATGAAACTGAAAGTTGCATGACAAAGAAATTACTGCAGGAAAGAGGGTAATGTTGGAAAAAAAACCATGCTGGTGACTAGTATTTCCTTGTTCCTGTGTAGTTTTCTGGTAAACCTCGGCTTAATTAGCATGAAATTACTTTTGTGTTAGTATGAAATTATTTACTATTCTCTAATTCTAATAATAATAATAATAACAATAAAGGAGTGCCATCATCCAGTAAGTAGCACACATCCAAACTATCAATCCAGGAATTTTTACTGAACATCAGTAATTCAGAAAAAGTTTGCTAGAAGCAGTATCATACAGGTATGTTCCAACAACAATCCAAAAACAGAGCAAACCAGGATCCAGTTCTACATGCTACAAGGAACTACTTAGATTATGAGTCTCAAACCATCCAAAAATCTGCAATGAGTCTTGTATCATGCAGATTAGTTTGCATATCCTATACAGATATCAAATCCAAAACCATAATGACCAAAGAACCCATTTCTCAACCCACTCAGTGAATTTAGGGATGACAGATGACTTGGGGTTCCATGTGATGAGACGGTTTGACAACAACGATGGCTTGATAATTCAAATAAGTTAAAAACTTTCCACTTTTTCAAGGACAGACACAACCATTCTAAACGAGGCAACAGGATCATGGATAGTTTGCCCAAGTACAATTAAGTACCTTCCGACACTCTTTGTCTTTGTTCCTCTCTTCCCAGAATTCCCGGCAAAAAAGACTAGGAAGCACAGTTCTTAATATTTCCATTGCTTTATATAGGGAAGCTCCAGTCCACCTCCAAGTTTGAAGCATTTCATATTTATTATCTGCTGATAACGAGTCCAAATTGATTAGCAAGACCAGCAAACTAAACGATGGTCCACATTTCTGGCTACGAAGCAATAATTTAATTACACCACAAGGTGACTTATACATATCAACGATTTTCTATTATACATGTCAATGATTTCCTATCCTTCCGTCACCGTCAGTACAACAAGTAGCCAATATTTTCCACATAGTGTCATTATGGTGATCTTCACTTTCAAGCCATGTCCTAAGGCTCTCTTTTTTTCCAGCAGCCATACAGGTGGACAACATATTATTATGTCTAAACTACCATGAGAAATGAATGCCAAATCCAAGGATACATAATACATCATATCAATGGTATACAAAGAGAGACCTTTCCCACCACCATTTCATCAGGATAGCACATGGTCACCATTTTTGTTGTTCCAACACTTGTTAAACAGTGAAAACAAACACACAAAAGCCAACAAACGGGAACATGGGCATCAATCTACAAGTGGCCAGCTATAGAATTTTCTTCTCAACTTATTTAGTTCCAGAACATGGAATAACAGAATAGTGAGATATTCCAAAAGCAAACTTTTAGGTTGCTCAAACTAAGCATTTTGCAGAAAAAAAAACAGTGCAGAAATTACAAAAATGGATTAAGAATTTTCAAAAGAGAAGCTCAGAAAGGGACATGAAAATAAAAAATAAGTAAAGAAACTGGAAGATGTTATTCAGAGTTATCTTAGTTTCGACCTCAAAGTGGTTGCAAGATTTCTTTATGATGGCAACCAAAGGAAAATATAGGCCCATTGACAGCCACGCCATAAACAAAAATAAGCAAGCAACCAAACAAGACATTAAAGCTAGTTTGCCATATTAGCTGTAGAGGATGACTTGTGTTCAGCAGCAGTCAATGGAGAGAAGTTCCATAAGCTATAATAGGCCAAGTCATGCTTTACCTCTATTTAAGCCAAGTCCTTGTGAATTTCTCTAAGCAAAAAATTATCCACAAATTACCTAATGCAAAGTATATGTCAGAACAATAATTCAGGTTAACCACTAGAAACCTTTAGACTTGAGCTGCAGATTTCGTGCTTTCTCCAGTTCATATCTGCGCCTCCATTCAGCAGCTTCAGCCTGAGCAGAAACCTTTGCTTCAGCAGCTCGTCATTCTGCCTTCGCAACAGCTACAGGTTAAAGGGCATAAGTTTTAAACGTGCATACCCGGTTCAATGGACTAAATGGTGAGACCAAGTACATTAGGATGCTAGAAGATAAACATAAAATGTACATTATGATGCTAGAAGATAACATACTCCGCATTGTCTCTGAGAACTCTACCAGATGATCATCTGCACCCTGGACGGGCTGTTGGGGCACAAGTTCTTCCACTGCCTTCTCTGAATAGAAAAGAGGAAGTGCAACAATGAGACCACTTCCAGATTTTCATGAAGAAATACCTGTATCTCCCTGCACAAAGGAAGCAATAAGGCTAGGTATCATACAAAAGCTGGAATATTTATCATGACTGAAAGCACACACTTCATTCATCCTAACGTAAGTTTATCCTTGAGCCATTTGTATACAGCCAAAGGTGACAGAGAGCCTATGATAAAAGCTCCTTGAGTTGGAAAGGACCTATTGCACTTCCAGTTGTCCTGCTTCAACATTCAATTTTTTCATTCTTTATGAAATTTTTCTTCCCATTTCAATGACCACAAACAGACTCTTCATGCCATGAGTTGCTCAGGGAAACATCTTAAGGATTTCTTTTACTGCTTTATTTTCTTGAGTTTGACAGTTACATATCTCCAAAGAAATCATCAGCAGGAAAATGTGCAACCAAGAAACTGAACTAGCACCACGAAATGAGGATGGTGAACATGGCAGTAAAATCTTACTACCAAATGGAATAAGGGAAGTCCAGGTTCTCCAATTAAGTGTTCAGTGCCCATAGAAAAATACGACAAATTTTGGCGGCACTAACAATCGAGTACCCCAATATACTCAGTAGTACAGGGCACATCTATACAGAGATGCGTCAAGCCCCGTGATATAGTACTGAACCTGGGAATAGAATAGCCCAAGGGGCCAAAGGCGCTTACAGTCACATCAGAGAGCACCTAATACCACTGGACTGCAAATACAAATGAATAAAAATACCCATGAAGCAAAATTAAAACTTTGCAGAAATAAACAGCCGATAAGCATTAAAACATAGGCGCGAGAGAAAGACAAATAGACAATTGAATTGCGGGTGAATCCAGCTTGCTGGGAGGCATGGGTGTGGGTGAGTGAATCAAGCAAGTCCTCAGTCAGGCATCAACCCACCAAATTCCGGGTGTATACTGGTTTTGGTGTCCTATATGTATATGGGTACGCCTATGGTTGTGGACCGCCTCTGTTTCTTCAACATGTTCTTCTCAGCTGTTCAGGTATGGCGTATACATGTAGCGGAATATTGCTATATGTGGTACAGTTGAAGAATAAGGAACGAAAAACAATTTGCCAGTTAGTTAATTGTGTGCATCGTGGACGGATGCTATGTCATGGACTAGACACTTTTGTGCCGCCCCTATCGTCCTCACCCCTTTATATTGCCGCTTCTTCAACGTTCGTAAAAATTCATTCCTGTTCATGAGAATTAGTAATTGTTTTTATTCTTCTTCTTTTTTTTTTTTCAATTAGCTCTTATTAAAAGCTTGTGCTTTATCTGATTCATTACCCAGAGTACGATATGCACGTATGTATGTATGTATGTATGCATGTATATGTATACGCAAATAACATACGTACTCTGAGTAAATATTCTATACGCCGGCGGTGGAAAAAAAAATTCCACCAGCACTTTATTTGAGTAACTTCTGTTATTCTATTTACGCCTTACGCTGTTCAGAGTTAATGGTTGTTTAGCAAACTAAGGCACAGACACTCTGCACTTCCCCTTTCTCAACGATGGTCACTGGATTTGCTGCTGGTTTTGGTTCCGTTGATCGAGGGAGGGAGATGGGTGGGAGAAAGGAGAAGGAGAGGGGATTTGCAGGGATGGGTTCTGGGGTTGCGCTGCCGTGGGAGGAGGCATGGGCGCGGAGGTCTGTGTCATCGACGGTGTCGGCGCCGAGGATGGGTCCATCATCCAATTCTCACAGGTTGAGGAATTCGATTGATTTTGTTAGGAAGAGAAATTTGATAAATTCAATTTCATGGTTTGAATTTTGAGACTATGGAATTTGAGTTTTAATTAGGGGAGGACCAAAAAAAAAAAAAAGCAGTTAACTTGCCCTTTCTCTCGCTACGGCTGCAGCAAACTCTCCGGGTCGGCTCTGCTGGTCACTTTTTTTTTTTTCTTTTCTTGTGTAGTAGGTTATATTAACGTTAATTAACTCTGTTAAATAAATATGTTAATGAGATGATGGGAGTATTAAAATTAACTGCTGGTGAAAACTCTTTTTATCATATAAACTCATATACTCTAGGTTCGATCTATTACTATTGTTCCTCACATACCAATTATTGTTCATTGATACTATATGTGTTGTTTCTCATGTGCCAATTATTATTATAGAAGAATTGTTGTTTATTTCAAAGAGCTGTTGTTCCTTTTGTTATAATTGTCTTTTCATATAATATGGTTTCTTTTAATGAGAAATGATATTTTGCTCTTTATTATTTGTTGTTGTGCAAAATATATATTCCCTTTGTCCTAAAGTTTTTGCACCATTTTTCATTTAGAGATTTCCCAAAATTATTGCATCATTTTCTCTTTTAGAGAATTTTTTATAGTAAATCTACCATATTAACCTTGTTTTACCTTTAAACCTACCATATCTGCAATTTCATCACCTTAACCAGGGCACACAAAAAACCTACGAGAATTTAACTCGGTTGATGGCCTTAATTCCGGCAAGATCGATGAAGGACGAGGCGATTCCGGCATGACCAATGAAGGATGAAGCGATTCCGGCACAATCGACAAGGGATGAGATGATTCCGGCACGATCGATGGAAGACAAAGGGACTCAGACACAGTGTGCGAATCGAACGTCGGGGTGATGAGATCTGGTAGGAGTCAAGGAGCGGCGGACGAATGGAGGATTGGTCGGTCCGGTGACGAGGTAGCGTAGGAGCGATGGGCAGAGATGAAGAGCGACAGGCAGACAAGGGAGGAGTGGCAAGACGGACTGGCTAAGAGCGACGGACGGAGGTCACGACGCAAGCGAGGAGATTAAGCACGTCCTTCTGCCGGCAGCTGTTGGGAACAGATTAGCCTCGTCGCTGCAACCAGGTTGAGCCAGAGGGCGTTCTGTTGTGTTGGCCATGACGAGAAGGAGCTGAGGTCGGTGAAGGCGGTGACGGAGCAAGGGACAAGGAGGTCTGGGACGAAGGACAGGAGGCAGTGAAGAGGTCTGCAAAGATTGATTAATTCGATGGTGGACGAGAAGGGAAGGTCAATTTCAGAAGGAGGTGCTTAAACAATGTCTTTTCTTGATCCGCATGCAAACTAATTGGAGCAAATGTTCTTGTGCAAAGTATTATTTATCTAAAAAGAAATATTTTTTTGATATGGCCACATTCTTGTAATAGTATACTACTGATGGAATATGATAAAATGCTACTTTCTTAACACTGATTCTCTAAGTTTTGTTATTATTATCTCCATATACCAATTGTTGTTTCTTTTAGTAAGAAATATTTATTTGTTCATAAGATTTTGATATTCCGTAAAATATTATTTATTATATTATTCTAAAGGAGGTGTCATTCTTATAATTTATGAACTAAAATTAGTGCTTAAATTGTTAATGGAACAACAAACCCAGCAAAATGAATAACATTCTAGAGCAAATAAACAAATTATTCACTAAATGAATAACAATTTTTAGAGGAAAATAATATAGACTAAAAGAATAGTAATATCAAGTAAGAAAAACAATATCAACTAAATGAATAATATGATCAAATGCAGTGAATAACAATTTTACTAAATAAACCAGAAAATGACAATTTTGATAAATATTACGAAATGCTCTAGTACACACACACACACACACACATATACACATATTCAAACAAAATATGTTCTCTAGGTTCTATTACTATTGTTCCCCACATACCAATTATTGTTCATTGATACCACAAGTGTTGTTCCTCATATATCAATTGTTGTTTATTTCAAAGAGTTGTTCCTTTCATCATAATCGTCTTTTTCATATAATGTTGTTTCTTTTAATAAAAAATAATATTTCGCTCGTTATAATTTGTTGTTGTGCAAAATGTTCTTTGTCTGATAAGAACTATTATTTTGATGCGGTCATAGTCTTGTAATAGTATACTACTGATAAAATATGGTGAAATGCTACTCTTAATTTATGTATATAAGCAAATAACATTAACATTGATTCTACCAATTGTTATTCCTTTTAATAAGAAATATTTTTTTATTGATAAGATTTTGATATTTTGTAAAAAATTATTCGTTATATTATTCTAAAGGATGTGATAATCTTCCAATTTATGAGTTGCTAAGGCTGGATAGGATGCAATATGTGCATCTTACAGCGACTCTATATTCCAATCTAATTTGATTTTATGATTTTAAATGGTATGCACAACTTCAGTATTAGGGGAATTAAGATATACGGGTGAAATTACAAATCCATCCCTTATCGATATTTTCTAGTTAATAATATATATACTACATATTATGATTATATATGAGAGCTAATTAAAGTTTTGGTGAAATTATATTTGCTCCTTTCATTTAGAAACTTGCATTTTACCTTCCACATGTGATTTTTCTGAACATGTATGGCATGAACTTTTTAAATTTTAATTCAAATTTTACAATATTTACCTCCTATTAAATTCAATTCGTTTAATAATAATTTAAGAGTTAGTTAATAATTTAAATTATCAAGCTTTCATCTATCTAAGTGTAAAATAGTCTTTTACCCATCAATTAAAAACGAAAAGTGTAACTTTTAGAAATAAAGGGACAAAGTGAAATTTCACTTAAACTTAGGGGATTAAACTGTAATTATTCCAACATGTAACCACTAAAAGATAATCCGAATATAATTATATTACTAATTATGATATTATTTGATTATCTCTAATATTCCAGGAGGATAATATCAAATAATCCACAATTATCTGTGGAAAATTCAGGTTTATCTTTTGAAATAAAATCTTTTCAAATTGGATTTGAGTCAAGCACAAATACTCAACGAGGAAGGGCAATGGAGCTCAAACCGAGAAAAATGTCTCGCACGGAACCTAAAAACAGTCCAACTATGGTTCCCAATCCTATTTTCAAGGCTCCCAGTTCCGAAATCTCTTCAAATTCCTCCAACAACAGTGCCAATGGAGCTCCGTCACCCAACAAACCTGCGGCCTCCGTGGACGGTGATGGCGGCAGCAGCGGTGGATGCAGCCTTGTTGAGCCAAAGACCGATAATTTGGAAGACGAGGACAAGAAGAAGAACAAGAACAAAGAGGACGATCTGAGGGCTTACTTCAACTCTTTTCCGCCTGGTTACAGGTTCTGTCCTCAAGATGAAGAACTCATTGTCTGTTACCTTCGAAAGAGAGTTAACAACGAGCTCTTGCCTCCGAATCAGATCAACGAGGTTGAACTTTACAAGTACAACCCTGACGAGCTAGCAGGTGATGCAATTCCATCCGACTCGATCGACTCGACCGTTTTTCATTTTAATTTTTTCATGCTCTGCTTAGTATACGTACGTAGCCATTTATTTTGTTTTTGTGTTGAATGGATATAGAGAAATACAGGGAATATGGAGAGAAGGAATGGTACTTCTTCACCCCGAGGGATCGGAAATATCAGAACGGGGGGCGGCCCAAGAGGTCGGCTGGGAAGGGTTATTGGAAAGCCACCGGTGCCGACAAACCCATAAAAGTGCACGGAAACATCGTCGGATTCCGAAAGGCTTTGGTGTTTTATGAGGGGAAGCCTCCCAAGGGTGAGAAAACCAACTGGATTATGCACGAGTATAGGGTCAGTGACCCTCCTCCTGCACCTTCAAAAAACAAAGACTCCAGTAAGAGCATGAGGGTACGTACGTACGTACATTATATATATAAGTGTGAATGCTCTTCAATTTTATTAATTTGTTCGAACTCGATCATTTAAAGGGAATTTAATAGCAATAACTAGCTAGCTAGGCTAAATTAACTTAATTGTATATGCTCAATTAATTAATATAATTATATTTATTGTGACATTAATTCATTTTAATTTGTAGCAGCTGGACAAATGTGTTCTGTGTAGAATATATCAAAAGGATGACAAATCGTTCGCCAGATCAACCCGGCAGCGGGACGATGGCTCCCACCGCTTGGTTGCGGCGAGCATGGAGGATGATAACGAAGGGGACGACGGATTTGTGATGGAAGATCATATGGAATCTCCCGGCGGTTTTATTATAAACTCTAACACTGGCACTACCGATCATCGTTTCATCACTGGTCAAAAATCACCTCTGCAAATTCATCACGAGTCTGGTGGTTTGCCAATGGATTTTCACCAACACAGCAACTTGCTCCCTCAGTTTAATGGCCAGGATCAGTTTCAGCCAATGAGTTTTGGGCATCACTCTAATGCTAGACTTAGAACGCCGGAACCTCCCATGCTGCCTCCATATAATGATGATGACTGGGCCGGCATACTGAACTCGGACAAGGAGTTTATTTTTCAAAGTCCTTACTTTGATCAGTTCCCTCCCCCTCCCCCTCCCCATCCCTATCCATCAACAACTACAGGGTTGCGCTATGATCCTTTCCTGGAAGGAATCCTGCAGGTTCCGAATTCAAGTTCAAGGAATGTCGTTTCTCCGGTGACTGTCCGTTCTTCGTCAATGCCAACGCCGGCTCATAATTATCATCATGTGAATGTCCATTCCATTTCTCCCTTGCTTGGAAATTCTAATCCTTCCTTCTATATGAAGGATTATAAGAAGTCCAGTCCCAAATGAACTGTGTGCATATATATTTACCTAGCTTTGGTGCTTATCTTTTTAGGTTCAGTTAGGTTAAGTTAGGTTAGATATGTGGCCTTAGTTGCCTATATATCTTTTTAGGAAAAAACTGTCAGATCGTTTAACGTTAGATAGATTATCTATTATTTTTTGTTTTTGTAGTTAAATAGATTATCAATGTTTTCATTTAAGCGGAAATTTGCTATTGCCATTAAATCTACCCAGATGATGAGGTGAAACATTTTAATGATGTGATGGGGCATGCATGCATGGCAAGATTATCAACAAAAAATGATAAATAGCAAACTTAGCCCTTGCAGTTTTGTCCAACATTGTAAAGCCAACCTAAATTTATGTATTTAACGATTTAACTACCATCTACCTCTTGCCAAGAGGGAAACTCAGGCTTTCTAATCAACCATCAAGCTTTCTAATCTCTCTCTAGTTGTTCCATTGAAAGCTTGGCCATCATGTTGTAAGCCCTATGATAATTTAGAAATTTGTGTTTTTTTTTTAAAATCCCACAATCCAACAAATATTATTATCAAACCGTATAACTTAAAAAATATATATACCTGAGAAAAGATTAAGGGAATCTAATTACCAGATGTGGAGTAACCGAGGAGACTAGGAATGTAAGAAGCTTAAGGAGGCTCCAAATTTAAAGACCGGAATATATTGTCAAGTGGATATATATTCTCATTCAGTTTGGTGCCGCATGATTGGGGTGGTCTCCTTCACCCATGGATCGAAGCACAGGCGTAGAGTTGGATCAGATCTAAAGGAGCTCCGGTTGAAGAGGATGATTGTTTCCGATGAAAGCCTAGAGCTGCTCCCGAGATCTTTCCCTAGTTTTAAGTCTTTGGTTATTGTGAAAGATTTGTTTTAGAGGGCCATGACATACAGCTTGAAAAAATGGCACAAACTAATCAAAATATGACCACTCCTGGTTTGATGATTATGTGAACATGGAAAACGGAAAACACTGCTGTGAATCGTGCCAACAGAGAAGATTTGGGGAAGAGAATAAATTTTGGCTAATCTCCTTTTTAAATCTAAAGATTCTGTGTTTGTATTACTTTTTACCCTTAAAAGCTCGTGAGAGCAAATCCCATTTTTCATAGTCTTTTGCACATTGCTCATTTGAGCTATCTCAAATGGTTAGCCAAGTTCTCAATGATCTCATGATCATAATGTTCATTATTATTTTCTTGAGAGTGCTCTGCAAGTAAAGTGAATTTTATACAGGAAGTTTTCATCAAGATAAACAACCATTTTCCTCCACAAAAGAATAAATTGAAAGGACGAAC
Source organism: Aquilaria sinensis (assembly GCA_005392925.1). Taxonomy (NCBI): domain Eukaryota; kingdom Viridiplantae; phylum Streptophyta; class Magnoliopsida; order Malvales; family Thymelaeaceae; genus Aquilaria; species Aquilaria sinensis. Next base: position 249,785 of record SMDT01001656.1, read on the forward strand.
TGTAATAATTTGTCCCATACCAGGACACCTAAATTCACATGAAACTGAAAGATGCATGGCAAAGAAATTATTGCAGGAAAGGGGGTAATGTTGGAAAAAAAAAACCATGCTGGTGACTAGTATTTCCTTGTTCCTGTGTAGTTTTCTGGTAAAACTCGGCTTAGCATGAAATTACTTTTGTGTTCGTATGAAATTATTTACTATTCTCTAATTCTAATAATAATAATAATAATAATAATAACAAAGCAGTGCCAACTAGAGGTGGGAGGTGGGCCGGGTTGGCCCGGACCGAACTGGGACCTCCCCGCCGTCAAACCCGCCCCGGACCGGTCAAACCAGCCCCGCAAGAGGCCCGCAATTTTATGGGCCGAATATGGGCCCAATAGGAGGAGAGGGACGCAAAAAAGACCGGCCCGAGCGAGGCGAACCCGTCAGCCCGGACCGCCGACCTGGACCGGACCGCCCCGCGCGCAACGGCTCCCTGCATAACGTAAACGTGCAAAAAATTTTTTTTAAAAAGGGCTAATTACACAGCAGGCCCTCTAACGATTTTCTGCTCCATTTCAGCCCCCAAAATTTCATTTTTGCCCATCTCAACAACTAAATTTCAAAGACTTTTTTGTCAAACTAATTTTTCCCCTCCCACTATAAATACCAATGCCATTTTCATTCAATCCTCACACAATCACTCAACCTCTTTTCTTCATCTACTATATTCTCTCAACCATTCTCCTTATTTTCTTAATTTCTTCCAAATTCTTACTAATCTCTCCCTAATATCTTCATAATCCTCTCTTGATTTTGCATTAATCACTACTATTAGTACATGAGTCATGGCTTCAAAAGGAAAGGGCAAGTCAACAGATAGTTCATCTTCCCGCAACACCGGCCTCCGAGCCTTGTTCCGTCGTCGATCTTGGCCCGCCGGTAAAGGCATTTCAATTCAAGAGTTTCACGACGATGATGCCGGAATCGATATGATGAATTACGATTTGGGTCTCGACGATCAATTATCCGATGATGAAGTGGAAGAGTTGGATGCGATGGCGTCTGGGAATCCGTTAACAGAACCGACCCCTACAAGTCATGAACCCGGCGTGGAGGGAACTCAAGCACAAGGTAAATCCACGAGACTAACTGCTTGGGTTTGGGAGCATTATGAGCTCATAAACGAAGGGGAGTCGAGGTACGGAAAATGCAAACATTGCGGGAAAAAATTTGTGCATAGAAAGAATTCCGGCACTGGAACGCTGAAGCGGCATATTGAAAATCAACATGCTAACGTCCTCCCTAGTACCGGGACTAGTTCTGGAGGACAAACACAACTTGGGTCTACAACCGGCGCCGGCGGACCAGGTATATTTCGTTTTAACCAACAATCTTGTAGAGAAGGTATGGTAAATTGGATGATGCTTACCGAAAAACCTTTTTCACAAGCTGAAGATGTCCACCTAGAATCTTGGATAAAATCACAATTAAATCCTGCATTTAGAAAAGTATCTAGGAAAACTGCTAGGAAAGAAAGCTTTAGACAATTTGAAGCCGGAAAATCAGATTTGCAAGCATATTTTTCTGCTCTTGATCATTGTGTGGCATTTACTTCTGATATGTGGACATCACCTATAGGTCAATCATTCTATTGTGTTACTTCTCATTGGATTGATTCTGATTGGATAATGCAAAAACGAATTTTGTCATTTAAGGTTATTGAAACAGATCATACTGGTTTTCAAATATTTAATTGTATCTTAGAAACTTTACGTGATTATTTTTGTACTGATAAAGTTCTGTGCATTTCATTTGATAATGCTTCAAATAATGATGTTGCCGCTCGCCTTTTGAGTCAAAACTTAAAACCACCGCTCAACGGTGCATTTTTTCACGTTAGATGCATGTGCCATATTTTGAACATTTGTGTGCAAAAGGGTTTAGAAGTTCTCCAAAATGAGATTTTGCCTATTCGAAACTCATTAAAATATTTGATGTCCAGACCTGCTATTTTTCGTGAATTTAAAAGCTTTTGTATTGAAAATCAAAAACCATTTTCTTGGAAACGGTTTAAATTGGATTGCCCAACCTGCTGGAACTCCACATTTTTTATGTTGCAAGATGCATTACCGTATGCAAATTTGTTGTCACATTTCATGAATTTAAAAATGGGTTCTGAATTTCTTACGACTGAAATTTGGGAGAAATGTTCCAAAACCGGTGAATTGCTTAAGTTTTTTTACGAGGCAACTGAATTTTTCTCTGGTGTTTACTACCCAACAAGTCATCAAGTTTTGTTTCATTTAGTGAACATCACATATGCTTTACATCAGTTTAAAAATGATGAGTTGTTAAAACCGACTGTCGAAGCCATGCGGGCTAAGTGGCTTCAATATTTCTCAAACATTCCACCTATCTTTTTAGTCGCTTCTTTACTTGACCCGTATGTAAAATTAACGGGCACAACAACACTGCTTGAAGGAATTTTTCATACTTATTTAGAAATGTCTCATATAAATGTTTTGGCTATGTCTGCTTCTGCTTCCGAGTACTTGCATTCTTTATACAAGTTATATTGTGAGCGGCATTCGGATAAGGTAAGATCCGAAGCTCCTCAAACTGAGCCTCCAAGGAGATCAATCTCCTCAAGATTCAACCCGGCGCTCCAAATGCTCAAACGACCCCGACCGATGACATCGGGATTAGCTGAGGTCGATGACTATCTCAACACATCGTTCGAGACAAGCGACCTCGACATCTTGGAGTGGTGGAAACAAAAGAGATCAAGATTTCCGATCTTGTCGATAATCGCACAAGAGATTCTTGCCGTTCCAGTATCGACCGTCTCATCCGAGGCAGCGTTTAGTGCCAAAAAACGGGTGATAACAGAAAAACGGTCAAGATTAACACCCGACGCGGTAGAAGTATGCGTGTGCAACCGAGATTGGGGCCTCGCAGCACTCTGGCATTAAGACCAAAAGAGTTTGGATGATGAAGTAATATCCGATACCGAGAGTTGAATTTTTTTCTTTCAATCATACATGTAGTTTGTATTTGATCTGATTATGCTGTTCAGCACAGAACATAGGTTTCTATTATTTATCATTTTCGGAACGTTTTTTCCATTTCAAAATGTAAGGCACGTTCCGATTATTTATAAGTGCCGTTTGGCTTTTTAACCTAATAAAACTTACACCGGATGTAGTGTTTTTTCTTAAAAATATTTATGACTTATATAATTAATAATTGTTCTATTTTATATATATATTTTTTAACAAAAAAATGAAACCCGCCCCGCCCCACCCCGCCTAGAGCCGGTCCGTGCCCAGGCCTCAGGACCCAGGCCCGGGCCGGTCCAGCCCGGTTCCCACCTCTAGTGCCAACATCCAGTAAGAAGCACACATCCAAACTATCAATCCAGGAATTTATACTAAACATCAGCAATTCAGAAAAAAAAACACACAAAAACCAGTGAAAACAAGCACCACGAAATGAGGATGGTAAACATGGCAGTAAAATCTTACTACCAAATGGAATAAATGAAGTCCAGGTTCTCCAATTAAGTGTTCATTGCCCATAGAAAAATACGACAAATTTTGGCGGCACTAACAATCGAGTACCCCAATATACTCAGTAGTACAGGCCACATCTATACAGAGATGCGTCGAGCCCCGTGATATAGTACTGAACCTGGGAATAGAATAGCCCAAGGGGCCAAAGGCGCTTACAGTCACATCAGAGAGCACCTAATACCGCTGGACTGCAAATACAAATGAATACAAATACCCATGAAGCAAAATTAAAACTTTGCAGAAATAAACAGCCGATAAGCATTAAAACGTAGACGCGAGGTGGAACGAGGGACAAGACAGCGAGAGAAAGACAATTGAATTACGGGTGAATCCAGCTTGCTGGGAGGCATGGGTGTGGGTGAGTGAATCAAGCAAGTCCTCAGTCAGGCTGCATCACATCAACCCACCAAATTCCGGGTGTATCATCGAGTGTATACTGGTTTTGGTGTCCTATATGTATATGGGTACGCCTATGGTTGTGGACCGCCTCTGTTTCTTCAACATGTTCTTCTCAGCTGTTCAGGTATGGCGTATACATGTAGCGGAATATTGCTATATGTGGTACAGTTGAAGAATAAGGAACGAAAAACAATTTGCCAGTTAGTTAATTGTGTGCATCGTGGACGGATGCTATGTCATGGACTAGACACTTTTGTGCCGCCCCTATCGTCCTCACCCCTTTATATTGCCGCTTCTTCAACGTTCGTAAAAATTCATTCCTGTTCATGAGAATTAGTAATTGTTTTTATTCTTCTTCTTTTTTTTTTTTCAATTAGCTCTTATTAAAAGCTTGTGCTTTATCTGATTCATTACCCAGAGTACGATATGCACGTATGTATGTATGTATGTATGCATGTATATGTATACGCAAATAACATACGTACTCTGAGTAAATATTCTATACGCCGGCGGTGGAAAAAAAAATTCCACCAGCACTTTATTTGAGTAACTTCTGTTATTCTATTTACGCCTTACGCTGTTCAGAGTTAATGGTTGTTTAGCAAACTAAGGCACAGACACTCTGCACTTCCCCTTTCTCAACGATGGTCACTGGATTTGCTGCTGGTTTTGGTTCCGTTGATCGAGGGAGGGAGATGGGTGGGAGAAAGGAGAAGGAGAGGGATTTGCGGGGATGGGTTCTGGGGTTGCGCTGCCGTGGGAGGAGGCATGGGCGCGGAGGTCTGTGTCATCGACGGTGTCGGCGCCGAGGATGGGTCCATCATCCAATTCTCAAAGGTTGAGGAATTCGATTGATTTTGTTAGGAAGAGAAATTTGATAAATTCAATTTCATGGTTTGAATTTTGAGACTATTGAATTTGAGTTTTAATTAGGGGAGGACCAAAAAAAAAAAAAAAGCAGTTAACTTGCCCTTTCTCTCGCTACGGCTGCAGCAAACTCCTGGTCACTGCCTTTTTTTTTTTTTCTTTTCTTGTGTAGTAGGATATATTAACGTTAATTAACTCTGTTAAATAAATATGTTAATGAGATGATGGGAGTGTTAAAATTAACTGCCGGTGAAAACTCTTTTTATCATATAAACTCATATACTCTAGGTTCTATTACTATTGTTCCTCACATACCAATTATTGTTCATTAATACTATAAGTGTTGTTTCTCATGTGCCAATTATTATTATAGAAGAATTGTTGTTTATTTCAAAGAGCTGTTGTTCCTTTTGTTATAATTGTCTTTTCATATAATATGGTTTCTTTTAATGAGAAATGATATTTTGCTCTTTATAATTTGTTGTTGTGCAAAATATATATTCCCTTTGTCCTAAAGTTTTTGCACCATTTTTCATTTAGAGATTTCCCAAAACTATTGCATCATTTTCTCTTTTAGAGAATTTTTTATAGTAAATCTACCATATTAACCTTGTTTTACCTTTAAACCTACCATATCTGCAATTTCATCACCTTAACCAGGGCACACAAAAAACCTACGAGAATTTAACTCGGTTGATGGCCTTAATTCCGGCAAGATCGATGAAGGACGAGGCGATTCCGGCATGACCAATGAAGGATGAAGCGATTCCGGCACAATCGACAAGGGATGAGATGATTCCGGCACGATCGATGGAAGACAAAGGGACTCAGACACAGTGTGCGAATCGAACGTCGGGGTGATGAGATCTGGTAGGAGTCAAGGAGCGGCGGACGAATGGAGGATTGGTCGGTCCGGTGACGAGGTAGCGTAGGAGCGATGGGCAGAGATGAAGAGCGACAGGCAGACAAGGGAGGAGTGGCAAGACGGACTGGCTAAGAGCGACGGACGGAGGTCACGACGCAAGCGAGGAGATTAAGCACGTCCTTCTGCCGGCAGCTGTTGGGAACAGATTAGCCTCGTCGCTGCAACCAGGTTGAGCCAGAGGGCGTTCTGTTGTGTTGGCCATGACGAGAAGGAGCTGAGGTCGGTGAAGGCGGTGACGGAGCAAGGGACAAGGAGGTCTGGGACGAAGGACAGGAGGCAGTGAAGAGGTCTGCAAAGATTGATTAATTCGATGGTGGACGAGAAGGGAAGGTCAATTTCAGAAGGAGGTGCTTAAACAATGTCTTTTCTTGATCCGCATGCAAACTAATTGGAGCAAATGTTCTTGTGCAAAGTATTATTTATCTAAAAAGAAATATTTTTTTGATATGGCCACATTCTTGTAATAGTATACTACATTACTACTGATGGAATATAATAAAATGCTACTTTCTATGTGTATAAGCAAGCAACATTAACACTGATTCTCTAAGTTTTGTTATTATTATCTCCATATACCAATTTTTGTTTCTTTTAGTAAGAAATGTTTATTTGTTCATAAGATTTTGATATTCTGTATTATTGTATTATTCTAAAGGAGGTGTCATTCTTATAATTTATGAACTAAAATTAGTGGTTAAATTGTTAATAGAACAACAAACCCAGCAAAATGAATAACATTCTAGAGCAAATAAACAAATTATTCACTAAATGAATAACAATTTTTAGAGGAAAATAATATATATAGACTAAAAGAATAGTAATATCAAGTAAGAAAAACAATATCAACTAAATGAATAATATGATCAGATGCAGTGAACAACAATTTTACTAAATAAACCAGAAAATGACAATTTTGATAAATATTACGAAATGCTCTAGCACACACACACACACACACACACACACACACACACACACATATACACATATTGAAACAAAATATGCACTACTAAAATATAGGACTTTACCAATTGCCATTTACCAACTGCTGCACGTTGGTAAATGGCAGTTGGTATTCGGTACATTGGAAAATTTTTTACCAACGCGCAACTAATAACACGTTGGTAAATTCCAACATGTAGACGTTGGTAAAATATACTTTGGTAATTACGAACGGTCATGAAAAGGACTTGGTTTCCATCGCGTAGTTGTAGTTACCAACTGTCAGCCGTTGGTAACTTACCAACTGCTAGCCGTTGGTTTACCAACTGCCAGCCGTTGGTAACTTACCAAATGCTGGCAGTTGGTAAGTAAGTAAGTTACCAACTGCTGCCTGTTGGTAACTTGGCAGTTGGTAAGGTAGTTGTTATGAAGCCGTTGGTAATTAACAATGCGCGCAAGTTGGTAACTTCCCCATTTCCGCGTTGGTAATGTATATTAAACGTTCCATGGCTCGGTTGTTTCGTATTTTTTCCCATTTCAATCCACATTCAAAATTAAAATACCAATTCAAAAGTACGCCCGGCTTTACTCAGCAATAAACATTACACAGCTATGCCAACGTTATTAAAATAAAATATTCTCAAATACAGCATAATTAAAACAATAACAAATATGTCTGAAAGAAGGTATTCAACATTCAAGGCCTTACACATTTTAGAAATATCAAGTCAATCTGATTTAGGTCTAAAAATTATTATGTCTAGGGCTCTAACACAAGAACTTTGGAAATGTGCTAACCTGTTGATGACGCCCATCACGGAGTCCCGACTATCTCCTCATACTCTGAGTCCGAGTCATCAGGATAATGTGGAACTGGTTGTGCCGGCGGGCACGGAAGGTTTAGCAAACGACAAATAATCTCCAACTAAGCCCGGTTTGCCTCCAATGCGGCCCTCTGAGCCTACATCTCTGCTCTCTGTCTCCTCTTAATTCTCTCGAGCTTCCTCTCGTATGCCGTATCCCTTCGCGCATTCTCCTCCGCCATCATCCTCCGCCAGTTCTGATTCAATTAGAAACAAAAAGGTATTCATTTTTTTTTTTTTACGAGTGTTAGGTGACTCATTGTTTCAGTAGCCTACTTTGCAATCAACTCTCAGACGTGATTTTTTTTTAAATTAGATTGCAGTCACTTTTTAGTCATTTTTTTTCCTAATTAGACTACAGTTGCCCTTTCAATGACTAAATTGATTTAGGGGTTTAAGGTTTTTTAGGGTTTGAAGTTTTTTTAGAGTTTAGGGTATGTGTATTGGGATTTTTTTAGGGTTAAGGGTTTTGGATTTTTTTTTAACGATTTAAGGGTTTTAAGGGGTTAAAGGTATTGGATATAGGCTTTGGGTTTGATATTTTTCATATTTTGTCAATGGTTTAAAATTAGTGTTTAGGTATATGAAATTATCTACATAAGGTTATTGGGGTAAATTGAATTAATTCAATATTATGGTTTTCGGAATTATGTTAAGGGCTATTTGGGGAAAATTTGCAGATTTTTTTATGATTTAGGGATTAAGAATTTTTATGGGGTTTAGAGATATATAATTAGGATTTAGGGTTTTTAAGGGTTTATGATTATTGAATTATAAATATTACAGTATTGAAATTTAGGGTTTAGGGATTTATATTTAGGGTTTAGGTTAATGGTATATTAGGTTTAGGGTTTTAAGGATATAGAATTTGGGTTTAGGGTTTTACGGTTTATGCTTTAAAATTAGGCTCTAGGGTTATGATTTAGAGTTAATGTTTGTGTATTTAGGGTTTAATTTAGGGTTTTAGGGTTCACATTTAATTAACAAGGGTTTAGGTTTAACGGGTTGTACTTAGGGTTTAGGGTTTTAGGTGTTAGTGTTTAATTTATGGTTACGGGTTTGTGTATTTTGGGTTTAATTTAGGATTTTAGAGTTTTGGGGACAGTATTTAGGGTTTGGGATTTAAGGTTAATTAATGGTATATCAAGTTTAGGGTTTTACATCTTTGGGTTTAATTGAGGGTTTAGGGATATAGAATGTGGATTTAGGGTTTAATTAATTATTAAGGTTTGGGATTTATTCTTATGATTCTTACTTCCTTGTATATGATATCATGTCTTTATTAAATTTAAATTTTGAAATTATGTTTATAGAGAAAATTTCATGAACTTATATATATTTATGATTGTACCAAATATATAATTATATTCATCTGTGTGTGTGTGTGTGTGTGTCTGTGTGTATTTATATATTTATATGTACGGGGAATGCTAGTTATATAACAAGGATAATTCAATTAAAAAAATTAAATGATGGACGATGAATAAGTAATTATTCATGACACTTTTGTTAAGGTATTAAAGTAAAGGGTAGAACTATAATTTTGTTAAGGATGCAGGATTGAGTGTAAATTAAGTTTAGGTATTGAAAAACTATGTCTAATTAGACATATGTCTACCATATAATAATTATTAACCAGCCTAGTGTCATTTCAGCGAGACATTCTTCAATTTCATTTCCTTTTTTTTTCACACATTCTTTGTTTGTTTTTGTTATTTCCCCTATTTTTTGGCACATAATAAATCTTTTTATTTATCCTTTTAAAATACATGAATAAAAAAATAGACAAATAAATCAACAACAAAAAATGTACAAATGAACATTACAAATTATTTACTATTTTAAATTATACTAAATAATTGCGCACATAAATATACTACCTAAACAAATCACTTAAAACTAATAATTTCATACTTTCTAATTAATCCCGAAAATAAAAAAAAATTGTAAGAAAATGCACATAAATTTGCAATTGTAATGGGTAACCTAAAAACTAAATCTCCAACCAAATACAACACAAACTAAATTTCCATATCCAGAGTTGCTTTTCCTTCTAATTAAAGATTTAAAAAGTCAGAAATGGATGCTCTATATAATTCATTTTAATTTAAGTGAACTAAGTTATTTTTATTTTTATATTTTTTTAGCTAATTTATTTTTATTTTTATAGTTTTTATCTGAAATTAATTTTATTTGAAAGTTAATATTATATAGATACAATAATCTATTTAAAAGTAAATTTTTATGATATTGTTAAATATTTATAAATTTTTCTTTTTTAATTCCTTAAATTTAAAAAAGTTCATAAAAATTTAGTAAGATTACAAAAATTATATCTTCAATAGATTATTTCAACTATATAATATGGACTTTTAATTAAAATTAATTTTGAGTAAAAAAATATAAAAATAAAAATACATCATTTTAAATTTAATTCATTTAAATTAAAAAGAATTGGATGTAAGTACATAAACGCCCTTGCAATTTTATGGTGAAATAGGTTGAACACCCTAACCTTACTGCCGTCGGGTTTGCTAATATTCTCTTCCTTTCCTTTCTTAGTCTGCCTCTGCCCTGTGAGAATTCCCAAAACCAGACATTTTAACGAGGGCATGAAAAGAACAAGAGAGTTATTCATAGGTTGCTATGCCCACTTCCATTTTTTGCAAACAATCTAGGGGAAAGTTGTAAAAACCATATTATGTTTAACCTAATCTACACTTACTCCTCTATTTTAGAAACCTACACTTTGCCCCTGGAGTAGACATATCATTGCAGTTCAATACTATGCAAGTGGGCTAAATGTCATGATTACACAATAAGATCTGTAAATTGTGTAAATCACCAACAATATTTATTTCATACCACATCCAATCCATTTTCTCTAAATATATAATATATTTCTAATAAATTTTATATTTCTAAATAATTTATATCTTTGTAAATTTACTAATAATTTAAACACCTATAATGGATTTTTATATTTATAAACCAATAGTTAATGCTTGTGATTAATATTAATATTTACTTGTTTAACATTTTATTTATTTTTCAATTAGTTCAAATAGAGAAGTATCATTTTTTAAATATATTTTAGCTAATCTCATTTTATTTTAAAAATTATTTTTCACCATATGAAAAAAATATACATATTCTACAATATTTTTTCATTGCAAAATGTAAATATACTACCTAAACAAATCACTTAAAACTAATAATTTCAAAATTTCTAATTAATCCTGAAAATAAACGTTGAAATTGTAAGAAAATGCACATAAATTTGCAATTGTAATGGGTAACCTAAAAAATAAATCTCCAACCAAATACAATACAAAATAACAAATATTGCACATATTTCAAACCAAATTAACACTATATAATCCGAAAATGCGTATTTATTGGGGAAAAAATTGAAAATATTCGAAATAAACGCGGTTACCTCAAATCAAAATGTTAACTTCCTTCAAACACCTCCAAATAACTTCAATCCTACAATAAAAATCAAAATCTTCAACCCATTATCAACCAAGAAGCTCAAATAGGGAGAAATACCTAAAAAAAAATCAAAAAATTCTCGGAAAAAAAAGTTAACTAACCTTCAGATCGTTGTAAACGACAGTAGATCAACACATTTCCAACCTCGAAGAAGCTATTTCGGGCCCCAATCGACGACGCCATGTGAATGTGTGTGCTGTGCGAAGAGGTCGTTTGCAAGGGGGAGAGAGACGCGAATTTTTTGCGACGAGGAAGACGACCTGCGCTGGGGGGGGCAATTTAAAAACATATTTTCCAACGGCCTTAGCCGTTGGAAACCTAAGGCCGAAACGCACCGTTTCATTAATCAGCTTCCAACAGTTGAAGCCGTTGGTAAATGTACAAAACCTTTTTTTCCAACGGCTTAAGCCATTGGTAAGATTACACATGCATTTTCCTAATTATTGTATATATTTTCCAACGCGTGACAGTAGGAACCCAATTCCAACGGTCACAACCGTTGCTAACTACCAACGGCTTAGCCGTTGGAAAAAAAAAAAACGCACCAACGCGTGCACGTTGGAAGATTTTCACCAACGATTCTACACGTTGGTAATTACCAACGGCTTGACCGTTGGTAATAAAACAGTTGGAAAAGACGGATTTTTTAGTAGTGATGTTCTCTAAGTTCTATTACTATTGTTCCCCACATACCAATTATTGTTCATTGACCACAAGTGTTGTTCCTCATATATCAATTGTTGTTTATTTTAAAGAGTTGTTCCTTTCATCATAATTGTCTTTTCCATATAATATTGTTTCTTTTAATAAAAAATAATATTTCGTTCGTTCTAATTTGTTGTGCAAAATGTTCTTTGTCTGATAAGAACTATTGTTTTGATGCTGTCATAGTCTTGTAATAGTATACTACTGATAAAATATGGTGAAATGTTACTCTTAATTTATGTATATAAGCAAATAACATTAACATTGATTCTCTAAGTTTTGTTACTATTGTCTCCACATACCAATTGTTATTCCTTTTAATAAGAAATATTTTTTTATTGATAAAATTTTGATATTTTGTAAAATATTATTCGTTATATTATTCTAAAGGATGTGATAATCTTACAATTTATGAGTTGCTAAGGCTGGATAGGATGCAATATGTGCATCTTACAGCGACTCTATATTCCAATCTAATTTGATTTTATGATTTTAAATGGTATGCACAACTTCAGTATTAGGGAAATTAAGATATACGAGAGAAATTGCAAATCCATCCCTTATCGATATTTTCTAGTTAATAATATATATACTACATATTATGATTATATATGAGAGCTAATTAAAGTTTTGGTGAAATTATATTCGCTCCTTTCATTTAGAAACTTGCATTTTACCTTCCACATGTGATTTTTCTGAACATTTATGGCATGAACTTTTTAAATTTTAATTCAAATTTTACAATATTTACGTCCTATTAAATTCATTTTGTTTAATAATAATTTAAGAGTTAGTTAATAATTTAAATTACCAAGCTTTCATCTATCTAAGTGTAAAATAGTCTTTTACCCATCAATTAAAAACGAAAAGTGTAACTTTTAGAAATAAAGGGACAAAGTGAAATTTCACTTAAACCTAGGGGATTAACTGTCATTATTCCAACATGTAACCACTAAAAGATAATCCGAATATAATTATATTACTAGTTATGATATTATTTGATTATCTCTAATATTCCAGGAGGATAATATCAAATAATCCACAATTATCTTGTGGAAAATTCAGGTTTATCTTTTGAAATAAAATCTTTTCAAATTGGATTTGAGTCAAGCACAAATACTCAACGAGGAAGGGCAATGGAGCTCAAACCGAGAAAAATGTCTCATACGAAACCTTAAAACAGTCCAACTACGGTTCCCAATCCTATTTTCAAGGCTCCCAGTTCCGAAATCTCTTCAAATTCCTCCAACAACAGTGCCAATGGAGCTCCGTCACCCAACAAACCTGCGGCCTCTGTGGACGGTGATGGCGGCAGCAGCGGTGGATGCAGCCTTGTTAAGCCAAAGACCGATAATTTGGAAGACGAGGACAAGAAGAAGAACAAGAACAAAGAGGACGATCTGAGGGCTTACTTCAACTCTTTCCCGCCTGGTTACAGGTTCTGTCCTCAAGATGAAGAACTCATTGTCTATTACCTTCGAAAGAGAGTTAACAACGAGCTCTTGCCTCCGAATCAGATCAACGAGGTTGAACTTTACAAGTACAACCCTGATGAGCTAGCAAGTGATGCAATTCCATCCGACTCGATCGTTTTTCATTTTAATTTTTTCATGCTCTGCTTAGTATACATACGTACCCATTTATTTTGTTTTTTTGTGTTGAATGTATATAGAGAAATGTTGGGAATCCGAACGAGTTTCACGCTATTAAATTAGCGTACACCAGGATCGGATTACAGAAATAATCACACGGGTACCTTGTTTCTGAAATTCCACAAATGCATAATTATCCAAGCTTAACACGCTCGAATTCCTTCTCCACCCGTTGCACTATATGAGTGTTTGTGCTACTATTGTTTCTGGACTTATGTCCCCTTACTTTTTCAACAATGCACAACCACTCCTTTTATACGCAAAAAGTACAATAGCTTCTCTTAGAAGCTAAGGTACAACTTCTCTTAAAAGTCAAGTACAACAACTTCTTTTAGAAGTCAAGTACATAGGTTCTCTCAGAAACTAAAGTACAACTTCTTTTAGAAGTTAAATACATAACTTCTCTTAGAAGCTAAAGTACAACTTCTCTTAGAAGTTAAACCAGGTAGAGTTCAGAATGTGGCCTGAGACCCTTGGGATCTCTTAATCCTGTCAAATTAGTCCTTAACTAATTTATTGCTTACAAGTCAGTACAATATTTTGTACGACCTTGTAAAATCTCTTAGGATTTCAGAGACAATTCACAAGTATCAATTTTATTCTATTCCATTCACCGTCCAATATTGTTGCACATAATCCGGATTAGACTAACCACATTCAAAACGTGGTACTGTCAACACGGAATTAAATATGTGCACGTCTCTTCAAGTTTATTCGGACTTTAAACAATTTAGAAAAATATTTATAAAATCTATATATACCATATATATAATTTTATATATAGAAAATAATATTTCCAAAACAATATTTTTCTAAATTGACCACGTGGATTTCTTAATCCGAAAAACCAAAAGACTTACTCCACAATTTTCACTCTTATTTCAAGAGCGGTGAGTTTTATGTTGAATAATCATGAACTTAACATGTTACATTTATGTGATCCAACATGTCCAAGTATATCCTATATTAGGCATCATTGGTTGACATATCAAAATCACATAAAGTAACATTTACTCTTTCTCAACAGTTGAAGGTCTAAGAGTAATTGATTTGGTCCTGTTCAAATATTTATCTCCATAAATATCCACATACACATTAGGAATCAATATTCTAGTGATTGAGACAAATCACTCTATCTCATATAGTAATGTCATATGTGCAATCTTTTATGAGTAATCAACCCATGTGTATACTCATAGATTGTGAATACCTTTTTAAAGAATTATAAAGATGAATTAAGTCTCATGTGGCATGATCTCCATCATCCATCAATCCATATATAATATAGTTCTTATGGGTTTATCACAGTAGGAGATAACAAAGTTTAAGTTGTCTTTGATGAGCACAACAATTTGCTAGTTAGTTAATTGTGTGCATCGTGCACGGATGCCATGTCATGGACTAGACACTTTTGTTTGTGCCGCCCCTCTCCTCCTCACTCCTTTATATTACCGCTTCTTCAACGTTCGTAAAAATTCATTCATGTTCATGAGAATTAGTAATTATTTTGATTCTTCTTCTTTTTTTTTTTTTTTCAATTAGCTCTAATTAATTTAAAAGTTTGTGCTTTATCTTATTCATTATTTATGTTTACATTTGTGGCAACGTGCGGGTTTTCGGGAGTCGCCACCAATCGGTTTTCGCTCAGGTCGATTGGACACCTTAAAAATGGTCTGCGAGAGTTCGGGGGTTCGGGAGTACGGTTACATTAAAATAACTCTATTTTAACGCCCAAAATTGGTACCTTAGTTGATTTTAATTTTGTTTTGCTTGCTTTTAAATAATTTCAGTTAATTTTCGAACTAGAAATTCTAACTGAATCATCCAAATGTGGATTCTGAAATTAATATGGATTTTTAAAAAAATTTCGGTAATTAATTTGTATAATTTTTTTTATAAACTCGATATTTTCCGAACCATGGATTCTATCGAACCACCTGGACACAGAATTTGATGAAATTTTAACTAAATATTTTAATCCATATCATAAATTCTGCCAAATTATCTGAATATGGATTTTTATTTTTGTATTTAATTTTTTTCAATTAAAATTTTGTATTTTTCCAAACCGTGAATCCTGTTGGATCATCCGGATATGGAAACTAATTTAATATTTTAATTTATTGTTAATTATTTAAATTTTTAATTCTTATTTTTATTAAATTAAATTAATTTAATTATTAATTTTATCATAATTTTTTATGACTAATTTTAATTTTTTAAAATTAAATTTTTTTTAAAATATATTTTTTTCTTTATATTCTTTCTTTGTTCTTTTTCTTTCTTTCTTTTATTTTCTCTTTTTTTTTTTTTTTGATTGTTTGGTGAAAGATCTTATTTATTTTTTTTAAGTAATTACTTAATTTATAAAGGAACCAAAAATTAATTATTTAATTATCTAATATCAATATTTTTTATTTATTTAATAAAGAAAACAAAGAGTTATATATTTTTCTAAAAAATCTTGATATTCATATATTTTTATTTTATTTTGATAAATGATTTTAAAGTAATTATCTAATTTATAAGTCTAAAAATATACATCTAATTGATAAGTCTAAAATATTTAAAGAGAATTTAATTCTTTTCTATTTATTTTTATTTATTTTTATTTGAAATCATTTGGCTAAGATTTTTTATTTGTTTAATAAAGGAACCAAAAAGTTATATTTTTTTATTATTTTAAAAGAAATAAGAAAAATATAAAGTCTTAATTTTCATATATTTCTTTTATTAAAAAAAAGGTTTTTTTATATTTTTACTAGATAAAGAAAAAAAAATTAAAGTAACTATCTAAAAAAAATTTATTTTTATACTTTATTTTTCATTCTCCAAACCATGGATGCTATCGGATCATTTGGATATGGACTTTAATTTAAGTTTTTTTGTTTATTTAATTAATTATTAATTATAATTTTTAATAATTTAATAATTTAAATATTTATTATTATTATTTTATTTAATTTTAATTTAATTTCATTAAAAATTATCTAATCCATAAATTTTAAAGATATACTTAAAAAAAATTGATTTTTTTTTTGTAATTATCTAATTATGATTTTTTTAAATAATTTTTAATAAAAGGAATAAAAGGTTAACTTTTTAAGGAAATAAAAAAAATAAAAAAATATGTGTTCCAAAAATAATAGAGGATGGGGGCTTTGTAATAAAAATGGATTCTTGATTAGTCCTAAAATAAAGTTAATTATTCACATAAAAAAAACTTCTTCTTTTATTTTGTTATTATTTTATTTTTTTATAGCTAAAAGTGAAATAACTTTAACCATCTATGTAAAAAAAAAAATTACATAAAGTAAATAAAGGACAATAAATAAATAGAAAAATAAAGTGGAGCTTTTTGGCCATCCACTTAAAAAATTGCACAAATTAAATAACATATGCAAATAAATAAATAAATAAACAAATAAAAAGCACATAAAGTAAATAGAGGAAAGTTAAAAGACAATAAATAAATAAATAAAAATAAAGTGCGGCTTTTTGGCCATCCACTTAAAAAAAATAGGAGGTATAACCTTCCATGAAAAAAAATAATAATAATAATAATAATAATAATAATAAAAGTTAGTTATTAGTAATTAGTTCTGCAAAAATTAAAAGGTTAGTGACTTATAATGGAATAATAATAATAATAATAATAATAATAATAATAATAATAATAATAAAAGTTAGTTGTTAGTAAAGGTTAGTAAAGTTAGTTGTTAGTAATTAGTTCCAAAAAAAATAAAAGGTTAGTGACTTGAATGGAATAATAATAATAACAATAATAATAATAAAAGTTAGTTGTTAGTAAAGTTAGTTGTTAATAATTAGTTCTGAAAAAATGAAAAGGTCAGTGACTTGAATGGAATAATAATAATAACAATAATAATAATAAAAGTTAGTTGTTAATAATTAATTATGAAAAAATTAAAACGTTAGTGACCAAAATGAATAATCATGGAAAGATGAAGGATTAAAACAGAGTTGTACCTAGAAAAAAAATATTTTGAATTCGCCTGTTACGGGAAAACAGGGGCGACGGCGACGGCTGGGCACTAGCGGCGTGCAGGGGCGAGGCGAACGGCGGCCAGGCGAGCGGGCGACGGTGGAGGAGTGCCGGGAAGGGGACGGCGGCGGCGGGTAGATAGAGGGGGCGTGACGGAGGAGAGAGATGGGCCGGCGGAGGAGGGAAAGGGGGCGTGACGGAGGAGGGAGAGGTTAGGCGGACGACGCGGCGACGAGGTGGCGACGGTGACGGCAGCTGGAGCGGAGGGCGACGGCAGGACGGAGGGGCGTCAGCGTTAGGAGAGAGTAAGAGAGTAACGAAAACAATAAACGGAGAGAGAGTGGTGGTCTCAACAGAAGTTTAGGATTTTTTTGAGTGAAGGGGGAGAGGCCAGGGACTATTTCTACAGTTTTTGTTTTTCTAAAATGGAGCTCTAAGCTTGATTTCCACCCCTATTTATAGGGGAAGGAGTGATGGACTATTTATGATTAAAAAAATTCGAAATTTAATTAAAAACATACTTATCTCTTAATTTAGTAAAATGACAGTTTCAGTCCTTTACGTCTCTTTGACTTTGGGGATATTCCTGAAACTTCTGATTGAGACAATTGTCTTTTTCTATCAATTTGGGCCAGAACTATCGGTTTGGCCCAAAATTCATGTGACAAACTACCAAATGCTCCTGGAATTTTTAGATTTTGTCAAATTTTCCCAAAACTTCACAATTTTGTCATTTTTACCCCAAAATTTTCAATTTTGTCATTTTTTATGGAGTTTTCTTTTTTATTTTATACATACATATATACACACATATATCATTTTTAACTAAACCCTTATAAAACAAAATGTATTTTAAACTAATTAACTTAATTAAAAAAAATTTCAGCAATAATAATAATTAATAATAATAATAATAATAATAATAATTAATTAATTTTTTTAATTTTTAAATTTAATTTTTTTAAAATTTTAATTTTAATTTTTTAACAAAATGCCCCTCCCCCAAAACTATTTAATTTAATTTTCTCTTTGTATAATAATTCATTAATGATAATTTTCTTTTAATTAAAATTTTTTTAATTATTTTTTTTTAAGAAAAGGCCGGACAAAATTGGGTGTCAACAGCTGCCTTTGCATGCTTCATGGGACATGATGTATGCAATGTCGTTACCAAATTTCGTCTGACTTAGCTAGGCATTGAGAACCTTCTCGCCACCTAAGCCCTGAGGTTAAGGAATCCTCCTTAGAACCTCGGCGATAGGAGCTGTCCTATCGTTGAAGGAAAATTGATTGATTTCGAGGCAAAGGTTTCATCCTTAAAACCCCAGCGCTAAGAGCAGTCCTATCGTTGAAGGAAAATTGATTGATTTCGAGGCAAAGGTTCCATCCTTAAAACCCCGGCGATAGGAGCAGTCCTACCGTTGAAGGAAAATTGATTGATTGATTTCGAGGCAAAGGTTCCATCCTTAAAACCTCGGCGATAGGAGCAGTCCTACCGTTGAAGGAAAATTGATTGATTGATTTCGAGGCAAAGGTTCCATCCTTAAAACCTCGGTGATAGGAGCAGTCCTACCATTGAAGGAAAATTGATTGATTGATTTCGAGGCAAAGGTTCCATCCTTAAAACCCCGGCGATAGGAGCAGTCCTACCGTTGAAGGAAAATTGATTGATTTCGAGGCAAAGGTTCCATCCTTAAAACCCCGGCGATAGGAGCAGTCCTACCGTTGAAGGAAAAATTGATTGATTTCGAGGCAAAGGTTCCATCCTTAAAACCCCGGCGATAGGAGCAGTCCTACCGTTGAAGGAAAATTGATTGATTTCGAGGCAAAGGTTCCATCCTTAAAACCCCGGCGATAGGAGCAGTCCTACCGTTGAAGGAAAATTGATTGATTGATTCGAGGCAAAGGTTCCATCCTTAAAACCCCGGCGATAGGAGCAGTCCTACCGTTGAAGGAAAATTGATTGATTTCGAGGCAAAGGTTCCATCCTTAAAACCCCGACGATAGGAGCAGTCCTACCGTTGAAGGAAAATTGATTGATTGAGGCTAAGGAGCTTTCCTTAGGACCTCGAGCGAAATTTATATGAAAGCAATTGAAATTGGAATAATTTTCTTCGAAAGTGTGAATTTTCATAATAGGCGAGTGCAAAAATTTAGACTTCGATAAAATGAGTGAATCTTGATGATGACAATAACACTGACAAATTATGTAAAGGGAACGGATGTTTGGAATCAATATCCAAGGTTCATCTAATATTTTCTTCAGAAAATATAGATTCCCTTGTGAGATATGTCATCCAAATAAGGTTGAAGCTTAACTACCCCAAAACGTCATGACTAGTAGACCTAATAGGATGCGTCTCAAGAGCAATAAAAATTACTCTTTACTCAGCCATTCCAAACTAAAGGCTTTGTCCTATGATTTTAATATCAGCATGAACGAAACTATCTTACAAGATAAAAAAGAAATTCCCTGAAAAGAAAAACTGAAACACGAAAGAAAATAATGATAATAAAACTAAAGGACAAGAAGAACAGATCGGATCGCTTTACCTTCCACAATACTTCAACAGGGTGAGTAGAGGACAATTATGGGATTGAACTGGTCAGGAAAGACTGTCGTGTCCAGTCTATCTGAATCATTGCTGGATCTGGTTCAGGAACAAAAGCTTGCATTTTATCAAGCAATTCTTCAGCAGTTTTTGCGGATATTAGGATTTGTCGTGCCACTCTTGATATAAAATTCTTCTGCACTGCATAATCCACAAAAGCTATCAGACCTGTAAAGAAATTGTTAACATTCAAAAGCCCAATAGGTTTCTGGTGCAAATTAAGTTGGGCCATGGAAGCAATTTGGAAGACTTCTCCCAATGTACCAAAACCACCTGGTAGAGCGATAAAAGCATCAGCATTAAGAAGCATTTGTAACACACGCTCTTGCAAATTTTTAACCACTAATTCTTCTCCAATCGTGCCCCCAGAAACAAATTTCAGAGGTCCAGGGATAATGCCCAGAACTTGGCTTCCTCCTAGAGATGCTGCTGATGCTACACCTCCCATTAATCCGACACTACCTCCTCCATAAACTAAGTGTATTTTTCGCTCAGCTAATACCCTACCCAAATGGTTGGCTGCCTTTAAGTACTCTTCATCTTTTCCAGGAAAAGCCCCAGAAAATACACAAATACTTCGGGATTTACGAGTTGAGGTTTTCTCCATTCCTATTCTTGCCCTTGTGAGAAAAGAAGAAAAGATGATATATTTATAGAGATGAAGAGATAAAGCATTAATTTTATTTTCAAGAGTGGATACATTATTGTCGGAAGAGGAGAAAAATTTTCAAAATGACAGCTATACACAGTAGTCACGACTATGGCTCACATCAGGAATGGGTACATTATCATCAAAAAAGGATGAAAATTTCCAAAATGGCTGCTAGCATGTACAGTAATCATGACTGTAGCTTACGTCAGGAGTAGGTACGTGATTGTCGGAAGAGAAGGAAAATTTTCAAAAGCGACAGCTAGCATATACAATAGTCGTGACTGTAGCTCACGTCAGGAGTAGGTACATGATCGTCGGAAGAGAAGGAAAATTTCAAAAATGGTAGCTATATACAGTAGTCAAGACTATGGCTCACGTCAGGAGTGGGTACATTATTGCCAAAAGGGGTGGAAAATTTCAAAAGCGACAGCTAGCATGTACAGTAATCGTGACTTTGGTCCACATCTTCCACTGGCTTTGCGTCCAGTAACGGCTTCAATGTCTTCTATGAATCGGCGATTTGCATCCCATTTAGTTTTCTCACAAACTGGCAAACAGGGTTGTTTAAAGTCAGATTCCCAAGACTGTAACAATCTCGTTCTTTTTGGAAAATCATCCATAAACCGACAATCTCAAATTGCACCATTCCGTAAGAGTGCGCTTCAAGAGTCTCTCGGATATCCTCCAGAGATTCCTTACGCAGGCCATTCTTAATGAATTTTCTTCTATCTTCACGATTTCTGGTGATCATCCCTGAAGAACGACATTTAGTGCCGCAAATCCACCATCCACAATTATGACAGACGCCTAGCCTCCTTGCTCTTCTCTTTTTGGCATAAGCGCTTTTACCAAAGCCGGGCATACGGGGGAAGAATGCATCTGGAACTTCACCAGCCGAACGAACCTTAGCTTCGATTAGCCACCGCACATTATCAGGAATGCCTTTGTGCATAAATACTCTGAATCGTTCACATCTAGCTTGATAAATCTTTTTAAGAACATTTATTGGGAGGGAAGGAAAATACTTTCGTAGAGCGGAAAGAGAAGACTCCATTGATGAAGGAGGAATTTAAGAGAAGAAAGAAAGAAATTAGTTATTGTAGGAAACAGAAATAACTGACTTTGAGAGTCACGGAGTACCGTATCCAGAAAGAAGAACACGCATTTATAGCGATAAAAGGATAACGTGTTTATTACGCTTACAGAAGCAAATACATTATTGTCAAAAGAAAAGACAAATTTCAAAATGACAGCTCATATGTACAGTAATTGTGACTGTGGCTCACATCTTCCACTGGTTTTACGTCCAGTAACGGCTTCAACGCCTTCTATGAGTCGGGGATTTGCTTCCCATCCAGTTTTCTTACAAGCTGGCAAACAGGGTCGTTTAAAGTCAGATTCCCGGGACTGTAACGGTCTCGTTCTTTATGGTAAGTCCTCCATAAATCGACTATTTCGCGTTGTACTATTCCACAAGAATGCGTTTCAAGAGTCCCTCGGATATCTTCCAGAGATTCCTTACGCAGGCCATTCTTAATGAATTTTCTTTTATCTTCACGATTTTTGGAGATGTATCCTAAAGAGCGGCATTTAGTATTGCAATTCCATCTTCCACATTTATGACAGACGCCTAGCCTCTTCGCTCTTCGCTTTTTGGCATAAGCGCTTTTACCTAAGCCGGGCATACGAGGCATAAATGCATCTGCAACTTCACCAGCCGAACGGACCTTAGCTTCAATTATCCACTGCACATTGTCAGGAACGCCTTTGCGTATAAAAACTCTGATTCTTTCACATCTAGCATGGTAGATCTTTTTAAGAACATTTATTGGAAGAGAAGGAAAGTACTTTCGCAGGGTAGAAAGAGTAGAATCCATTGATGAGAGAAGAATTTGAGAGATGATGGAAAGGAATCAGTTATTGTAGGAAACTGAAATAACCAACTTTGAGAGTCACGAAGTACCGTATCTGCTATTTAACCGGAGAGAAGAACATGCATTTATAGTGATGAAAGGATAACGTGTCGATTACACTTACGGGAGCAAGTACATTATTGTCAAAAGAAAATGTAAATTTTCCAAATATGACAAATTGTATGTACAGTAATTGTGACTGTGGCTCACATCTTCCACTGTTTATGATTAAAAAAATTTGAAATTTAATTAAAAACAGACTTATCTCTTAATTTAGTAAAATGACAGTTTCAGTCCTTTACGTCTCTTTGACTTTGGGGATGTTCCTGAAACTTCTGATTGAGACAATTTTGTCTTTTTCTGTCAATTTGGGCCAGAACCGTCGGTTTGGCCCAAAATTCATGTGACAAACTACCAAATGCTCCTGGAATTTTCAGATTTTGTCAAATTTTCCCAAAACTTCTCAATTTTTTCATTTTTACCCCAAACTTTTCAATTTTGTCATTTTTTATGGAGTTTTCTTTTTTATTTTATACATACATATATACACACATATATCATTTTTAACTAAACCCTTATAAAAAAAATGTATTTTAAACTAATTAACTTAATTAAAAAAAATTTTCAGGAATAATAATAATAATAATTAATTAATAATATTATTAATTAATTAATTTTTTTTAATTTTTAATTTTAATTTTTTAACAAAATGCCCCTCCCCCAAAACTATTTAATTTAATTTTCTCTTTGTATAATAATTAATTAATGATAATTTTTTTTAATTAAATTTTTTTATTATTTTTTTTAAAGAAAAGGTCGGACGAAATTGGGTGTTAACAACGTTTGATCTGTTGTTCAATATGGTTTGGATTTGGAACTTACATAAATTGCAAACAGAATGACAAACTTTACTGAAAAGGACAACAAGCTGAACAAAAAAATAACAGCAATATCAATTGAACAAAAAACAATTGTCAGGTCAATTGAATGAATAACAATTTAAATGGAATGATAATATCGACTAAAAAAACAGTGATGTGAACTAGAATTAGTGCTTAAATTGTTAATTGAACAATAAACTTAGCGGAATGAGCAACAGTCTAGAATAAATGAACAAAATATCAACTAAATGAATAACAATTTTGACAGGATAAGAATATAGACTAAAAGAATAATAATATCAAGTTAGAGAGAAACAATATCAACTAAATGAATGATAACACGCGCAATTAGATGTAATAAACAACAATATTCACTAAATAAACAGGAAATTACCATTTTGATAAATATTATTATATGTATGTATGTATGTATATGCACGTATGTATGTATGTATGTATGTATGTATATGTATACGCAAATAACATATGTACTCTGAGTAAATATTCTATACGCCGGCGGGTGGAAAAAAAAATTCCACCAGCACTTTATTTGAGTAACTTCTGTTATTCTATTTACGCCTTACGCAGTTCAGAGTTAATGGTTGTTTAGCAAACTAAGGCACAGACACTCTGCACTTCCCCTTACTCAACGATGGTCACTGGATTTGCTGCTGGTTTTGGTTCCGTTGATCAAGGGAGGGAGATGGGTGGGAGAAAGGAGAAGGAGAGGGGATTTGCGGGGATGGGTTCTGGGGTTGCGCTGCCGTGGGAGGAGGCATGGGCGCGGAGGTCTGTGTCATCGACGGTGTCGGCGCCGAGGATGGGTCCATCATTGGGTTGGGCGACAGTGAGGGCGATGGAGTTAGAGGTGGCTCTGCCATTGTGAATGCTCCAATTCTCAAAGGTTGAGGAATTCGATTGATTTTGTTAGGAAGAGAAATTTGATAAATTCAATTTCATGGTTTGAATTGTGAGACTTTGGAATTTGAGTTTTAATTAGTAGTTCTTTTATTATGCACCTATGTCTAATTAGACATAGTAACACATCCTTTAATCTTCTATATATAAGGCATAAATCATTAAAAAAATTGACAAAAATACCCTTAGTTAAAATATTCTTCCCCACAAAAAAACCCTAGCTTGCTACTACTGTCTCCTCCGGTGCCAACGCCAGTGCTGCCGCCGAATTGTCATACATCATGATCTCGCAGTATACGTCATATGTCATGTTCGAAAAAATGAAAAGTGTCTAAATGGATGCCGAAAAGTGTCTAAAAAAATATTTAGAAGTGTATGACCAATACGTAGACAATTTACTCTCTTCAAAAATAACTAATTGAAACAATAAAAAAGTGTCTGAATGAATGTGTAAAAGTGTCTAAAGAAATATTTAGAAGTGTCTGACCAATACATAGACAATTTACTCTTTTTAAAAATAACTAATTGAAACAATAAAAAGTGTCTAATAAATGTGTAAAAGTGTATAAAAAAAAGTGACAAAATGTCTAAAGAGTGTCTTAAAAAAAGTGTCTAAAAAAACAAGTGGCAAAATGTCTAAAAAGTGACAATTTACTCCCAGCGTTGCCTCTGCTTCGATCGCTCCGATCCTGGCTCATCGCATAGTTGCCGTGGTGTTGTCGTCATCGAGTCGTCGGATATCTGGCTCGTTGCGTCGTTGGACTTCAGGCTCATCATTGCCTTAAAACTCCGACGATGGTGAAGAGGCAATACGATTCAATCGGAGTGGAGAGGCCCTGACGCGATTCGATCGAAGCGGCGAGGCGGCAATGATGAAGAGATGCGATTTGATCATAGCAGAGAGGCACTGACGCTGAAGAGATGATGCGATTCGATTGAAGTGGAGAGGCAGCGACGCGATTTGATCAGAGCAGAGAGGCGGTGACGTGATTCTATCGGAGTGGGATTGGAGATTAAGCTAAAAAAGGCCACGGCGATACAATTCAATCGCCGGCAATCTGTCTGGAACAAAGAGCGGCTGTGGTCGGCGGGGATGAGAAAGAGAAAACGGGTTAGGGAAGAAAATTTTAGGGGTAAAATAGTTAAATAACCCCTATGTCTAATTAGACATATGTGCATGATATCCACGGTATTTAATTAGGGGAGGACAAAAAAAAACAGTTAACTTGCTCTCTCTCGCTACGGCTGCAACAAACTCTCCGAGTCGGCTCTGCTGCTCACTTTTTTTTTTTTCTTGTGTAATAGGTTATATTAATGTTAATTAACCCTGTTAAATAAATATGTTAATGAGATAATGAGAGTGTTAAAATTAGCTGCTAGTGAAAACTTTTTTTTTCATATAAACTCATATACTCTAGGTTCTATTACTACTGTTCCTCACATACCAATTATTGTTCATTGATACTATAAGTGTTGTTTCTCATGTGTCAATTATTATTATAGAAGAATTGTTGTTTATTTCAAAGAGCTGTTGTTCCTTTTGTTATAATTGTCTTTTCATATAATATGGTTTCTTTTAATGAGAAATGATATTTTGCTCTTTATTATTTGTTGTTGTGCAAAATATATATTCCCTTTGTCCTAAAGTTTTTGCACCATTTTTCATTTAGAGATTTCCCAAAATTATTGCATCATTTTCTCTTTTAGAGAATTTTTTATAGTAAATCTACCATATTAACCTTGTTTTACCTTTAAACCTACCATATCTGCAATTTCATCACCTTAACCAGGGCACACAAAAAACCTACGAGAATTTAACTCGGTTGATGGCCTTAATTCCGGCAAGATCGATGAAGGACGAGGCGATTCCGGCATGACCAATGAAGGATGAAGCGATTCCGGCACAATCGACAAGGGATGAGATGATTCCGGCACGATCGATGGAAGACAAAGGGACTCAGACACAGTGTGCGAATCGAACGTCGGGGTGATGAGATCTGGTAGGAGTCAAGGAGCGGCGGACGAATGGAGGATTGGTCGGTCCGGTGACGAGGTAGCGTAGGAGCGATGGGCAGAGATGAAGAGCGACAGGCAGACAAGGGAGGAGTGGCAAGACGGACTGGCTAAGAGCGACGGACGGAGGTCACGACGCAAGCGAGGAGATTAAGCACGTCCTTCTGCCGGCAGCTGTTGGGAACAGATTAGCCTCGTCGCTGCAACCAGGTTGAGCCAGAGGGCGTTCTGTTGTGTTGGCCATGACGAGAAGGAGCTGAGGTCGGTGAAGGCGGTGACGGAGCAAGGGACAAGGAGGTCTGGGACGAAGGACAGGAGGCGGTGAAGAGGTCTGCAAAGATTGATTCGATGGTGGACGAGAAGGGAAGGTCAATTTCAGAAAGAGGTGCTTAAACAATGTCTGTTCTTGATCCGCATGCAAACTAATTGGAGCAAATGTTCTCGTGCAGAGGGAGTATTATTTATCTAAAAAGAAATATTTTTTTGATATGGCCACATTCTTGTAATAGTATACTACTGATGGAATATGATAAAATGCTACTTTCTCTGTGTATAAGCAAGCAACATTAACACTGATTCTCTAAGTTTTGTTATTATTATCTCCATATACCAATTGTTGTTTCTTTTAGTAAGAAATGTTTATTCGTTCATAAGATTTTGATATTCTGTAAAATATTATTTATTATATTATTCTAAAGGAGGTGTCATTCTTATAATTTATGAACTAAAATTAGTGCTTAAATTGTTAATGGAACAACAAACCCAGCAAAATGAATAACATTCTAGAGCAAATAAACAAATTATTCATTAAATGAATAACAATTTTTAGAGGAAAATAATATAGACTAAAAAAATAGTAATATCAAGTAAGAAAAACAATATCAACTAAATGAATAATATGATCAGATGTAGTGAACAACAATTTTACTAAATAAACCAGAAAATGACAATTTTGATAAATATTACGAAATGCTCTAGTGCACACACACAAATATACACATATTCAAACAAAATATGTTCTCTAGGTTCTATTACTATTGTTGCCCACATACCAATTATTGTTCATTGATACCATCAATGTTGTTCCTCATATATCAATTGTTGTTTATTTCAAAAAGTTGTTCCTTTCATCATAATCGTCTTTTCCATATAATATTGTTTCTTTTAATAAAAAATAATATTTTCGTTATAATTTGTTGTTGTGCAAAATGTTCTTTGTCTGATGAGAACTATTATTTTGATGCGGTCATAGTCTTGTAATAGAATACTACTGATAAAATATGGTGAAATGCTACTCTTAATTTATGTATATAAGCAAATAACATTAACATTGATTCTACCAATTGTTATTCCTTTTAATAAAAAATATTTTTTTTATTATAAGATTTTGATATTTTGTAAAATATTATTCGTTGTATTATTCTAAAGGATGTGATAATCTTGCAATTTATGAGTTGCTAAGGCTGGATAGGATGCAATATGTGCATCTTACAGCGACTCTATATTCCAATCTAATTTGATTTTATGATTTTAAATGGTATGCACAACTTCAGTATTAGGGGAATTAAGATATACGGGTGAAATTACAAATCCATCCCTTATCGATATTTTCTAGTTAATAATATATATACTACATATTATGATTATATATGAGAGCTAATTAAAGTTTTGGTGAAATTATATTTGCTCCTTTCATTTAGAAACTTGCATTTTACCTTCCACATGTGATTTTTCTGAACATGTATGGCATGAACTTTTTAAATTTTAATTCAAATTTTACAATATTTACCTCCTATTAAATTCAATTCGTTTAATAATAATTTAAGAGTTAGTTAATAATTTAAATTATCAAGCTTTCATCTATCTAAGTGTAAAATAGTCTTTTACCCATCAATTAAAAACGAAAAGTGTAACTTTTAGAAATAAAGGGACAAAGTGAAATTTCACTTAAACTTAGGGGATTAAACTGTAATTATTCCAACATGTAACCACTAAAAGATAATCCGAATATAATTATATTACTAATTATGATATTATTTGATTATCTCTAATATTCCAGGAGGATAATATCAAATAATCCACAATTATCTGTGGAAAATTCAGGTTTATCTTTTGAAATAAAATCTTTTCAAATTGGATTTGAGTCAAGCACAAATACTCAACGAGGAAGGGCAATGGAGCTCAAACCGAGAAAAATGTCTCGCACGGAACCTAAAAACAGTCCAACTATGGTTCCCAATCCTATTTTCAAGGCTCCCAGTTCCGAAATCTCTTCAAATTCCTCCAACAACAGTGCCAATGGAGCTCCGTCACCCAACAAACCTGCGGCCTCCGTGGACGGTGATGGCGGCAGCAGCGGTGGATGCAGCCTTGTTGAGCCAAAGACCGATAATTTGGAAGACGAGGACAAGAAGAAGAACAAGAACAAAGAGGACGATCTGAGGGCTTACTTCAACTCTTTTCCGCCTGGTTACAGGTTCTGTCCTCAAGATGAAGAACTCATTGTCTGTTACCTTCGAAAGAGAGTTAACAACGAGCTCTTGCCTCCGAATCAGATCAACGAGGTTGAACTTTACAAGTACAACCCTGACGAGCTAGCAGGTGATGCAATTCCATCCGACTCGATCGACTCGACCGTTTTTCATTTTAATTTTTTCATGCTCTGCTTAGTATACGTACGTAGCCATTTATTTTGTTTTTGTGTTGAATGGATATAGAGAAATACAGGGAATATGGAGAGAAGGAATGGTACTTCTTCACCCCGAGGGATCGGAAATATCAGAACGGGGGGCGGCCCAAGAGGTCGGCTGGGAAGGGTTATTGGAAAGCCACCGGTGCCGACAAACCCATAAAAGTGCACGGAAACATCGTCGGATTCCGAAAGGCTTTGGTGTTTTATGAGGGGAAGCCTCCCAAGGGTGAGAAAACCAACTGGATTATGCACGAGTATAGGGTCAGTGACCCTCCTCCTGCACCTTCAAAAAACAAAGACTCCAGTAAGAGCATGAGGGTACGTACGTACGTACATTATATATATAAGTGTGAATGCTCTTCAATTTTATTAATTTGTTCGAACTCGATCATTTAAAGGGAATTTAATAGCAATAACTAGCTAGCTAGGCTAAATTAACTTAATTGTATATGCTCAATTAATTAATATAATTATATTTATTGTGACATTAATTCATTTTAATTTGTAGCAGCTGGACAAATGTGTTCTGTGTAGAATATATCAAAAGGATGACAAATCGTTCGCCAGATCAACCCGGCAGCGGGACGATGGCTCCCACCGCTTGGTTGCGGCGAGCATGGAGGATGATAACGAAGGGGACGACGGATTTGTGATGGAAGATCATATGGAATCTCCCGGCGGTTTTATTATAAACTCTAACACTGGCACTACCGATCATCGTTTCATCACTGGTCAAAAATCACCTCTGCAAATTCATCACGAGTCTGGTGGTTTGCCAATGGATTTTCACCAACACAGCAACTTGCTCCCTCAGTTTAATGGCCAGGATCAGTTTCAGCCAATGAGTTTTGGGCATCACTCTAATGCTAGACTTAGAACGCCGGAACCTCCCATGCTGCCTCCATATAATGATGATGACTGGGCCGGCATACTGAACTCGGACAAGGAGTTTATTTTTCAAAGTCCTTACTTTGATCAGTTCCCTCCCCCTCCCCCTCCCCATCCCTATCCATCAACAACTACAGGGTTGCGCTATGATCCTTTCCTGGAAGGAATCCTGCAGGTTCCGAATTCAAGTTCAAGGAATGTCGTTTCTCCGGTGACTGTCCGTTCTTCGTCAATGCCAACGCCGGCTCATAATTATCATCATGTGAATGTCCATTCCATTTCTCCCTTGCTTGGAAATTCTAATCCTTCCTTCTATATGAAGGATTATAAGAAGTCCAGTCCCAAATGAACTGTGTGCATATATATTTACCTAGCTTTGGTGCTTATCTTTTTAGGTTCGGTTAATTAGGTTAAGTTAGGTTAGATTATGTGGCCTTAGTTGCCTATATATCTTTTTAGGGAAAAAGTGTCAGATCGTTTAACGTTAGATAGATTATCTATTATTTTTTGTTTTTGTAGTTAAATAGATTATCAATGTTTTCATTTAAGTGGAAATTTGCTATTGCCATTAAATCTACCCAGATGATGAAGTGAAACATTTTGATGATGTGATGAGGCATGCATACATGGCAAGTTTAACGACAAAAAATGATAAGTAGCTAACTTAGCCCTTGCACTTTTGTCCAACATTGTAAAGCCAACCTAAATTTATGTATTTAACAATTTAACTACTATCTACCTCTTGCCAAGAGGGAAACTCAGGCTTTCTAATCAACCATCAAGCTTTCTAATCTCTCTCTAGTTGTTCCATTGAAAGCTTGGCCATCATGTTGTAAGCCCTATGATAATTTAGAAATTTGTGTTTTTTTTAAAAAATTTTACGGCGGATGCAACAAAGATTTGAAATCTGCAGGACTATTCTCTCTCTCTCTCTCTCGTTACTCTGTTCTCCCTAACTATATTTCTTATGTTAGAAGTTTGAAATGTTTAGTTTCAATTTTGTTCGAATTTGTTCCCAGGTGTAGTTCTAGGAAGAGCACATATGTTTAATCTCGCAACAACTATTTGTAAGTGAATAAATGTGAAGGAGTTCGTCACCAGTGTTCCTGAATCTTGTATATGCTAGCGTTGCTGGTAATTGTGTATACTATTTTAGATGAAAATTGTGATTCTTTGTGTATTGGTCCAGTACTGCATTCGAATTCATTGTGGCTATTTTAATTTGGTTTAGAGGGCTCATCTTGTAGCTTGAGCTTGATCTTGAGGCGTTGGGTTACAAAGAATACAGCAGCTGCTTCCACTAAGAATGGGGGAGACTCGAAACCTAAATTCCTTTGGAGTGAGGAAGTTTGGTGGTGAGGTAACTGCACAGTTGCAGTGGCGGGGAGACGACTGAGTAGGTGAGGCAGCTTCGATTTGGGCGATGATTTTGTACTGTTTGGACAACAAAATTTTTTTTATCAAACCAATTAGCTAAAATCGATAAACATATAAGTTAAAAAATCACCAAAAAAAATTTAAAAATTGCCATTTGATACTTTGCAACTTTGTTGCCCCGAACTATTTTTTTATTTTTGTTTTATGTGATCTCTTTATCTTAATTTTTTAAGCCCTAAAAATAAAACCAATTGTGTGGTTTTTATATGTGAGCCGGCAAAAGGGATAAATTTCTCACTAAATTTTTTTATAAACAAATTTGCCACTAACGTTTTCATTGTAGACAATTTCACCAATAGCCGTTAAATAGTATGAATATTCTATTTGTTCAAAGAATATTTGATAATGCAACTCTTAAACTAGTTACTGACAGCTTTTTTCTTAACTCCTTGCTATCTAAACCTTTTCACAACACTTAAATGAGTAAAAAACCTATATTTGACCACACACCCCAATTTGCTAAGCCTTTTTATTTTCACCTTTCTCATTGTCACTGTCGCTGTCATCAATTCTTTATTTAAGAACTACAAAACCTTTGGATTTAGTCTCACTTGTATCAATTGACTCTTGTTTAATCATGATCTGTTCTAATTAATAAGAAGCATTTCTAGGAGCATTATTGGGATTTGTGAAAGAATGTAGGTAATGCTAGTGGCAAAAAGGGTGGATGGTGGTGAAAGATACAAAGGTTTGCTGGAGCGAAGATAATGATATAAATGATAGATTTAGAAACTTAGGGACCAGAGTGTTAGGTAAAAAAAACTTGAAATTGAATTACATTTTTCTCATTTTTTTACGTTTGTCACATTAAGCAATTTTAACAGCCGATGTTAGATTTGCTCCCAACACAAAGCACTTATAACAAATTTGCTCATTTCAAAAAAGATTAATAGCAAATTTGCCTATAAATAAAGTTTATTTGCAAAATTGCTTTATCCCTTATAGTTTAGTGGCAAATTTACCCTTTTTGCCTGTGTGAACCAGTATGACCACTTATCTTTTCCTCACATCTTAAGCTAATTCCAATTTGGCAATAAAAAAATTAAAAAAACTAAATAGGTTTTCAATGATAAGAAAAATGTTAAGGCTAATATTTTAATACTAAATATAAATTTTTATATGAAAAAGTTAAAGTTAATATTTTTTTTTACTATATATATACACACTATTTAATTTTCTAAAATAATTTATAAAATATATATTATATATAATTAAGAAAAATATTAGGGGGCAAGACATACTCTAGCCCCCTTATCTTTGCCCCAACCTAAGAAGGGAATTATTATATTAACTAAAGGCATATTTATTCAATGTCGTCCCACGTTTATAACTCAATTGGCAATATAATTAAGATGGGACATCATAGGTAGAAGATCTGACTTCTGAGTGATGTCGCACTTGAAAATACTAGACATCTAAAAGTAAACAAATTATAGATGGACTCCCTCAATATTTTGTGTAGCAAATGCTCCACCCTCTAACTTTCATATAGGTCCTTATAAACCTTGCAACT
Source organism: Aquilaria sinensis (assembly GCA_005392925.1). Lineage (NCBI taxonomy): Eukaryota > Viridiplantae > Streptophyta > Magnoliopsida > Malvales > Thymelaeaceae > Aquilaria > Aquilaria sinensis. The sequence continues at coordinate 282,718 of SMDT01001656.1, forward strand.
CTTATACTTGTAAAAATTTTGAATATAAAAAAATATATTTGATGTGACACTAAGAAAGTGTCTTGGCTACTCCTGTACACTCTTTTTGGGCTGAGTTCATTGTGCACTTTAAACCCACAAGATGTCCAAAAAAAATGGGTGAACTGTAGAGCTGGTCCTCTATTTGTGTATGATGATATCTTTTGGTCCTTAAATTTTGAAAGTAAGCATTTTTGCCACTTTGTCTCAATAAGCACAACGACATACTAAGCTTTTATTTGGGTTTCATATTTCAAGCCCCTGAACTTGCATAAGTTACGGTCAAGGCCAAATTTTGTCCTTAAATATATAACAAATTGGTTATCAATAACTTAGAAATGTTTTCTTTTTTTTTTTTTTCAAAACCTTTAATTTGAATTTATCATGACTTAGTTTTGAATTTGTAATGTTTTTACACTTTTTGGTTTCTATAAATGTAATTGGTATGAAAATTTTATATTTTTGTTGATCGACGTTACGTGCAAGCTAAATACTGTTCCATTCGTCCCAAGTTCTTTACATCATTTCGGTTTTTTTTACTTGAGTTTGACTTAAATATTTTTATATTAATATTTACTAGAAATTTTAAAAAAAAAATTATAATTAGAAACTATAAGAATTATAATTTTTAAATATGTTTTTTAAAAAATTATTTAATAAATATTAATATAAATAAATCTAAGTCAAATTCAAGTTAAAAAATTGAAATGATTGCAAAAAATTTTAGACGAAAGAAGTAATATTACACTATAAGATTCCCCCAATTGTCACGTCTAGTGTGAACGAAACCTGGATGTATTATTCTGAGAAACGAATACAGCTACATACTTGAAAAATACAGCTAACAGATTAAAAAATGTATGACGTTGTTCGTGCATTTCTAGGAGAGATGAACAGAGCCACTCGGTCCAAAATTATTATTATTATTTTTTTTCAGAAAAAGGAAAAAGGAGGTAGGAATTAGGAAACATGGCCAACGGCCATATGTCATTAGCTATAGGAACCAATTAACCAAGGCCGAAGCATATTGTCTTTTCGAAGTTTTGAGAAATAAACATAGCCTATACAGATTTTCTTTTTTCTTTTTTCAAAAAGCAAAAAGCCTAATCGTGTCCATATATTTCCGTAGGAGATTAAGGGTGTAAATCCGTTATGTCTTTATCAAGTAGCTCAAGTTCAATCTTAATTTAAGTTTTATTAAGTCAAATCTTATCGTGCTTTGAGGTTTAGCCTGAAAATGAGTTTAATATGTTAAAGAGCTGAGCTCAAGTTTGTAAGTACCTGACCCTTTTTGTTAAGGGGCTTAATAGACCTTCATTAATAATATATATTTCTTCCATTTCACAAAAATTACTTTTTTTCTATTCACAGCAATTAATCTATAATTTTATTTCTTTCAAAATTTATTATAAAAATATGAATATTTTATATAAAAATAAAATTTTATAGATTACAATTTCTAAATATTATTTTTAAGACTTTTTTTCAATACATATTAATATGAATATGTTCAAGTCAAATTTCAATAAAAAAAAAGACAAAATGGTCAATTAATGCGAACAAGGGGAGTATAATACTTTAGTTATCCATCTAATAAAAGAGTTATTTGTTTAAATCTCTAAATTAAATATAATAAGTTTTGCAAATGACCTTTCATATGATCCTGATGAGCTTTCCAACCATGCTTGAACCCTCTTCAAGCTAAACTCGAGCTTCAAAATTTGAGCTCAAGATTGAATAGTACTAATAGTCTAAGGAGCAGAGTTAGAGTCCAATGGCCCCTTTACACCACTAGAAGGATAGGCCCATTATCACAAAGAAGAGGAATAAGAGATAGGCCAAAATCCCTAATTAGCCCCTCAACCATCATGAACCTGACCTTTCAAACCTTTAACTAAAATCGATTCTAAAATAGCCCTTGGATGGCCACACATAATGGCAATCATTGCCATAATTTGAGCGAGACTTGCGTAGATTAAATTGGGTAACATAAGGCTAACTGTTTCATAATATACCTGTTATTGCATAACTAAATTTCCCAATCTGAATTTCAAATTTTGCATAACAAATTGCGATCAAATATGACAAAATCAAGGTTGAGCAAAGCTTAAGGCTGAAAGCATTTTTAAGAACCGTCATTTTTGGCTATCCAGGGATTATATAATTGGGTAAAATCTTAATAATTCATAGATTGTTTGTGAACTGATTTCGATAGGGACCAAATAGTTAGGATTATGATAGTTCAGGGGCGACTTGGCATTTAAGCTGTATTTTGCTTCTATACCAATACCTCAAACCGTATTGTTTTAACCATTTTGTACATTTACCGACAACATGCTATAGTATCTCCTGTGCCACTGTTTTTTCATCTAATTCTTATATGCATTAGCACCCTAATTACTTCACAATCTCTAACCATGATATTATTAGAATGGAAGAGTCGAATTGATTCAATCTCATACATGTGCCCCATATTTACAGAATATATATAGAGTACTCGTACAAGGAGATAATTACAACTGATAAATACACATGTGAGTGATAAACGCATAAGATTATGAGATAAAGTAGAGAAGTAATATCTAATTATCCTTAATAGATATAAGGCCCGTATGAATGAAAAGCTCATATTGCTTGCCCATAATTTCAAATGGTTACAATATAATTTTCCTTTCCATTATATATTCACACTTACTATGAATGTGCAACACTTACAAAAACTTGACAAACAATCATTTTTTCATTATATGTTGTACCATTTGAAAAACGAAATGGAATTTCCTTTTTTTTTTTTTAACTTATTTATGTGGTGATATATGTCTATTAGATAGTAGTATTATTTGAAAGGGAAAGTTACAAGAACCCCTGATATTTGGCTTAATCTACAGTTGTCCTCCTCTATTTTAAAAAGGCCAAAATGTGTGGTTGGTCCTCCAACTTGGTAAACTCACACGAGTTAGTCCTTTATCTTTAACTCAGTGCGAGTTAATCCTCTAACTTAGCAGATTAAGCATTTTGGTCCCTCAACTTTGCTAAATTAAGTGAATTAGTCCTATGTGGATGGAAAGCGTCCAAGTGAGTTAACGCCGTATGTGGGGCTATCAGAAGTCCTAGTTTTACAAAATTGGTGATTTCTGGATTTGGCGAGGGGCGAGAGACTACGAATCGGCAAGAAGTGAGATGGGATTGCAACGCATGAAACCTAATGGGGGAGAGGCGAGAAGTATTGTAGCGAGTGAGGGTGTAAGAGGACGGTGGCAAATCAGCGAGAGGCGAGAAGTGGCGAATCGGCGAGAAGGGCTATTTGACAAAGGAGTCGGATTTGACGGAGATGAGGAGGCAAATTGGATTTCACGAAACTGAAGAGGTGAATCGGATTCGATGGAGGAGTTGGATTCGATGGAGGCGAGGAGGCGAATTGGATTCCGTGGAGGTGAGGAAGCGAATCAGATTCAATGGAAGAGTCGGATTCGACAGAGGCAAGGAGGCGAATTGGATTCAACGGTGGTCCAATTTGACAAAGGAGCCATACTCAACAGAGGCGAGGAGGCGAGGAGGCGAGTCGGATTCGATGGAGGGGAAGATGGACAATGATGACGGTAGAGGCAGGAAAAGAAAACGAAGATACCCACGCCACATCAGCAAAAATTTTAACACCATCTGGCCTATCATCCATTTTGGACTAACTTGTTAACTTTTTCAAAGTTAAAGGACTAACTCGCACTGAGTTGAAGATAAAGGACTAACTCATGAAAGTTTGCTAAGTTGGAGGACCAACCACACATTTGGGCCTTTTAAAAAACCTACACTTTACCTCCTATGATAGTTACATTAATCAAAGTCACTGCCTTGCAAGTTGGCCAAATGTCATGATTCCCCAATAAGATTTGTAGATTGTACAAATTAACTACAATATTTGTTTCATGTTACCTCTAATCCATTTGCTCTAAATATATAATATATTTCTAATAAATTTTATATTTTTGAATAATTTTTATCTTATAAATTTACTAATAATTTCTAGATCTATAATATATTTCCATATTTATAAACCAATAGTTTATGCTTGAGATTAACATTGATATTTACTTGTTTAACATTTTATTCATTTTTCAATTACTTCAAATAAAGAAGTATTATCTTTTAGGTCAAATATATTTTAGCTAATTTCATTTTATTTTGAAAACTGATTTTCACCATATGAAAGAAATCCACACATTCTACAATTTTTCAGCAACACTTAATATAAATAATATATTAATTAAGCACATCATTAATTATGTATCATTATATCATTAATTAAGTACATTTTTTAGCCAAATAGAAATTAATGTTTTTGTAACTTTTTAGCCTACCCATTGAAAAAAATTAATAATTTATACTTATTTTTTTAACAAAAGTAAAATTTTTTTAAAATATAATTAGTTCAATAAATGTAAAATTTTGCTTCAATAAAAAAAATTAATGTGAAGCTTAGTTGTGCATTTAATGAATGTATCACGCATTTATTATTTTTTAATTGTCATTTAGTTATGTATTCAACAATTTTAAGGCTTTTTATTCCTAATGGAAGACCTCAGGTAGGTTCCCAGTTCAAGCCATAAATTGTATCATCAGGAAGCTATTATCAACCTTTTAGGTATAAGATTGGAATGTTGAATGAAAATTCATAATGGATATTTAATTTATTAGAGGATAAGAAAATTTTTCAAAATTAAATACATGCACGTACATAAGAAAGTCATCCACTTGGCAGATTGGAACCCACCATGAAAGCAGCAAATGCCATATAGGCAAATTCTATTAGAAATAATGCCAAAAATTGATGGTCAAGGTTAAAATAAGACACGCTAATTGAGTTGGGGAATTTTAAGAGGCCAAAAAAACTTATGGTACCACTTTAGGATAACTCTTAAACTTAATGGACCATATTTGAATTTTAGTATCTCAAGTTTATTACTCAAACTAGAGACCTGTCTGAGGTCTTTCACAGGGAACAAAACTCTCAAACTTATTGAACATACAACTAAATAGTAATTAAAAAGATAATACATGCATAATACATTTATTGAATGCACAACTAAATTTCACATTTACTGAAATAATATATTTTAAGGATTTTTTAGTTTTTAATTTTTTTTTGTAAAAGATAAGTATAATTTATTATTTTTCTCATTGGGTAGGATAAAAGGTTACAAAACATTAATTACCATTTGGCTAAAAAATATACGTCATTAATCATATAATGATACATAATTAATGATGTGCTTAATTAATATATTATTTATATTATGCAATGCTAAATTTTGTAGAATGTGTAGATTTATTTCATATGGTGAAAATTAGTTTTCAAAATAAAATGAGATTAGCTAAAATACATTTATCTTAAAATATGATACTTCTTTATTTGAACTAATTGAAAAGTGAATAAAAATGTTGAACAAGTAAATATTGACATTAATCACAAACATAAACTATTGTTTTATAAATTTGGAAATATATTATAGATCTAGTAATTATTAGTAAATTTATAAAGATAGAAATTATCCAAAAATATAAAATTTATTATAAATATATTATATATTTAGAAAAAATTTATTGGAGGTAGTATGAAATGAATATCGTAATTGATTTGAATAATTTGTAAATCTTATTGGATAATTATGACATTTAACAAACTTACATGACAGTAAGTTTGATTGATGTAACTATTTTAAGGGATAAAATATAGATTTTTGAAACTTTCACTATTCGAAATAACTAACGTCACACAGGTTACGATTTGACAATAAAGGGCAACTTTATGATTTGTGTTTAGATTAGGGGGTAAGGATTATAGTGTGAAAAATGGCAAGTCCCGTCTTTTCGTTTATTATATTAATTGTGACGTTGTTTGTTACTAGAATTCTAAGTCAGTTTTGTTATCAAGATTTCTGCTAATAGCATAAAGAATTTCGGAGAAAGTTACGATTAATTCTGAGGTTTATTCTAGTTTGTCTCTTTTATTTTTTAAAATCTACATTTTATTTTCTGATTTTTTTTATATTGTCTGATAATAATTTTTAAAACTGTAATTTAAACTGTACGATAATCATCTTTCAGTAATGTTGATTTCTCTAATGTTTTTTTTATAATTAATAGATATTTTAAATTATCAATTTTTTCTTCTGTAAATGCATTTTTCTTCTTGTAAATACATATCAGTATTTTTTAAAGGTCAGTTAACTATTTTGAACATGGTTATCAGAAAGTTTAATTTAGGGTTTCAGAAATTATTATTAGATAATATAAAGAAAATATGGGGTAAAGTGTAATTTTTTAAAAATATAGGGGCAAAATATAAGTTAGATCAAACCACAGGGGGGCTTTTGTAATTACCCGAAAAAATTTCATAACTTGGACTTCAAAGTCACTAACGGAGTTGTAGAAACAGCATACAGATTGCTTACATCACATCCGTAACCCACTCTCACAGCAACACCGCTGCTACGCTATGTTGTCTCATCAATGAATTGAAGATGAATTACGAATATCTCCCAGAGGTGGGCGCTTTCTGTCTATTCTTTTGCTCAGGCTGCGATGGTTGCAAGCATAATTATCTTTGCAGCCATTCTCTTTCGAGAGACGAATCAGCACTCGCTTCTCAGTTTCAACCTCGCGGGACACGCTTCTGCCTCTACTTGCTTCTGTATCTTTTCCCTTTCTCAGTCTTTTGATGTGTTCTTGGAGTTGGGATATTTGTTCTTGTAGTTCATTTACCTTTACTTTCGAACACAGAGCCTTCTGTCTCCATTCCTTCACCTGGAGAACAACATCAATTAACACTTGGTAAAAACTACTAGGTGGTGCTTATGTTGGCAAAACTTGATTCTTTCTGCCATAGACAATAGTTGAACAAAATCATACATACCATCAGATGGAGGGACTGGATCTCATATTCCGAGTCAACTGCTCGATCTTCCCAGAAGTCTCGAGAGGTTTGAAGTTCATCCATCTCATCTCTCACCTGTCCTAGCATTGCTTGCATTTGGGACCACTGCTCTGTCTCAACCTGAACTTGCTCCACAATCTTCTGGACAATAGTCTTGCAGTGTCCCGAACACTTCCAGTTATGAAACAAACTCTCCTACGAAAAAAAAAAATTTTCCTCAACTGCGTAAGCAATATAGGAATTGAGGTTTTACAATGACCGCAGGAGAAAATTTTCAAACATGGATGCTTAAGAATACATGGGAAGAAAAATGATTTCAACATATATCCATCAGCAAGCTGCATTTCTATAACAGGTAGCCCGAAGCAGTTTAGATATTGAGAGTCTCTTCAGATTCAGTGTTCTAGTCAGAAGTTAGTGAAGGATATCCATAAAGTTATAGAGCTCCACTCCATACGCTGTTGCAATCTCACAGTTAGTGAAACAAGTTTCAGATTGCTATGGAAGTACACGGACCATCACAAGGAATTACCTCACATGGTTGATCAGCCAAGGAGATTGAAACATCCTGAAGTGTGGAACTCAAAGAAGAGCTAAAAGTAAAACTGCTGCCTGGAGCCAACACTCTAGCATGCTCCTCTTCCGTTCTCTTCAATGAAATCTCCATCTTTGGTATCGTCTCCACCTGCACGGATGCTCCCCATCATATGTGAACATAACACTAGATGGTACTTCAACGTACAGGACACAAACTTGTCAGAAAAGATATGCTAATGAGCTGGCTTCTTACATTGCTCCTGCAACTGGAATATAAGGTGTCATCAACTTGGCTGCTATCTTTGGCGCAGAAGCTTACTTCTGCCATCTCTCGTATCTCTCTCACGCGCGCCCCCTCCTCCAGCTTTCCTCCATGCTTGTCCTTATCCATCTGCTTCCTTATTGAAGAAACTTGATTATCAAAATTGTTAAACCTTTTAGTCCCTAATGACTCCTTTACTCTTGATCTGCTAGGTGACGTTTCTAGCTTCTCCATCAAATGACTAATCTCTTCTTCCACCAGCTTGTTCACATTTTTTCCTTCTGAAATCTTTCTTCTCACCTACAGAGAGTACCCAAATTAAGCTCACAAAATAACATTTACCTGTAATATTTGTAGACATCAATTATCAAAGCAGTTAAGGAAGCTACGGAAGAAGGAAGAGGTAATGTAAGCCATTTGATAGCAGCACCTATCTTTGTTTTCCTGCGCAAACAAACAGACAATTCAAAAGGAAGATCAGAAAGGAGAAGAAACTAACAGAAATCAGAGTGTGAAGAGTAGACTCGAGGGTCCTCTCCAGCTGCACCTTTCTCCTCTCCATCTTCCGAACAGCAATCTCTCTCTCCATCCTCAAAAGATCGCACTCAGCTCTCAACATCTCCGCCTGAAACCTCCATCTCTCTTCCTCCACCGCCCCTCCCCTCCCCTCCGTTCTCTCTCTAAAAAACACCCTCTCTTGCTCCAGCAGCACCTCCAACCTCTCTTTCTTCTCTCTCTGCAACGCCGTTATCGCTGGACTCGCCTTCGTCTTCCTCGGCCCGCGTGGCAAGTGGAGGACTTTGGGAGGCGGAGCATGCCATTTCGGCCGCCTTGTTGTTGGGTGAGCTCCTTCCATGAGTTCGACAAAGCTAGGATTTTTCTTGTGATCGGGGACAGCTCAGAACAATATTTTCTTTGAGTGATTTCGAAGTTCCAGGGGTTCTGAGCAAATGGGTGCTGGGAAATACACAGAAAGGTGTTGAAACTTCGAGCATGGGTTGAGGACGCAGAGGTTTTTTGTCCTGTAAGTGTTTTAATAACCGGTTAAGCGTTGCAGACGAGTCTGAATTCCGAAACAGAGGAAGTGTTGGCATATTTTAAGTTAGATTGAAATATGGTGTTTGAAATTGAAATAAGAGTTTTCAATGGTGTACTCGTATATATATATATATATATATATCAATTTGTCTCATAATTCCAATGAGCTTTTGTTGCATGTGATTAAATAAAGTCTTCAAGTGGGATTAGAGAAAAAAATATCGGTACTGATTAAGAGCTTGTAATTATTATGATAAGTTTTGTTCAATCTCACTAGCTAGTCAACTATTCAAATTTGATTAGAAATGGAAGAAACTAGTACATGAGATAACACAATTGATTTTAAACCCAATCTGTTGGCCCAAGTGCAACAAAAAAGGGGTGAATTGGTTGAATTCAAAAAATCACAGAAAATGAGTTTTTAATCTCTTGAACCAAAATGCAATTCAATGAGCTCAAATAAAATTATTCTAACCAGAAAATACTACCACAATCATCCTAAATTTTGCTTTGAAAACTTGCTGTGAAATGTTTTTGAAAACAAACAACTTCAACCAATGAATGAAGACAAATCACTAAGCAATAATCAAGCAAGTAGGAGAAGAGAAGCTTGCACACAAGAATTTATAAAGGTTCGGTCTCTCCTCTTGAGAGCCGACTCTTCTCCTCAAGTTACCACTTTAGAGTTTTCATCTCCACTATAAATCACAAGTGTACACACTTCCTTGGTAGTTTTCTCTACCACAATCACTCACTAGTTTTACTAAAGGCTAACTAGAAACCTCATCAACACCTTTTCCCTCACTAGTTTTCCTATAGGCTAACTAGAAACCTCACCAACTCAATCTCACAAAATGGTGTTTACAAGGTTACAAAGTGGTAAGAACAATAGAAGCTCTCAAAGCTAGATAAACAAGTGATAGCTCAATCTCTTAGCATTTCTCAAACTCAAGCTCTTTGAAGATGAAATCTCTTTTCTAGTTGCCAATTGTTGTTTCCAAAGTGTTTCTCCATGTTTTTATACTCATTTGGGAGCCAAATAGACGTTGAAAACCTGCTGGAGAAGTCTGGAAAAGTTCCTGAAATTCTGGTGACCGTTGCTCTGTTTTTTTGTGCAAGTTCCAGACTTCGCGTTTAGTTTCGAGTTTAACGGGTTAAACTCAATTTCATCCTCCAACGGTCAAAAAAGGGCTAGAGACAGGTCATAAAAAGTTCTGCCATAATGTCCAGGTGGCGTCCTCTGATTCATCCGCGTCACATTTCAAATCTTGACCCAAATCGCGTCAGTCGAAGGATTTTGGGGAAAACTTTCAGACTTGCGAATAACAGGTTAAACTCAAAGTTTAACAGGTTACCTGATACTCAGAAAATAGACATCACTTCCAGACTTCAAATTAAACTATTTTAACACATTAAAATATAAACTTGGTAGCAGGTTAAAAACACTTGTCATTTGTAAAACAAACTTGATTCAAACATTAATATATTTTGATGACCTACCAAGTTCTCTTTAAAAACAAGTTTCATCATTAAACTTAAAACATATTTTTTGAAATAATACTTGAAATACTTGGAATTTAAGCACAACTTTAACAAAACTATTTTGACCCAATAAAATGAGATTAAGCACACTAAAACAATTCACTTGTCATCATCAAAATTAAATATTTGCTTGGAACAAATCCAACACAATCAAATTTTAGTAAGTAAATAGAACGGCAAGAGCATTATAATGTAAGATGAGAAAAGAAAGAAAAGATTATAACAACATCACTTTTACAATTAATTAAACCGATAGAACTTGAGTTGTTAAATTAAGAAGTGATAAATTAGTAATTGAAGTTCTGGAGTACCGTTTTCGTCACAATAAAGATTTTTTCTTGTACACAAACTTAGAAATACAAGTATAGCATTTGACGGATGAATTTATATAATATTTAAATAAAAAAAAAAAAGGAAATACTGCCAAATTTATTCAGGACCCAAAAACCAATCAAACCGGGTCAAATGGTTGGTTTTTGACCTTTTTGTGTTACTGGGCACTTGATAGTATTTGCCAAAAGCTAGAAAACCCAACAAAATGTGGCTCTATGGTTGTTGAGTAACGGTTGAAAAGCAATCTAGCAAATGTAGAAAAAATAAGGCCTAAATGCACATTTGGTCCCTTAACTTTACAAACTCAAATGATTTAGTCTTTTAACTTTGACTTAGCATGGTCTAGTCCCTCAACTTCACAAAATATAGTGAGTTAGTCCATAATAGTACGGAATGAGATACAACATTAGTTTTTTTGTTAACACATGAACATTCAATTCCTCTCTGTCATCCATGTTGCTGTCCTCTACTCAGAATAGCCACCGTCCTCTTCTTAATTCAATCGAAGACCATTGCCATAGGTAGCCAACATCCCTTAATTGTATTGCTCCCCGCCTTTCTATCCACTTTGATTGTCCTAATTTCTTCCTAGCAAAATAGCCTTACACCCAATTCATTTTAACTTAAGTTAATTGACCATAAAATGACTTATTTTTATTCTTATATTTTTTTTACTCGAAACTAATTTTAATAAAAATCCAATATTGTGCAGCTGTAATAATTCATTGAAAATACAATTTTTATAATCTTATTACATTTTTATTAATTTTTCTATTTTAAATCCTTAAAAAAGAAAAAAATCATAAAAATTTAACAACATGATTAAAATTTATTTTCAAATGGATTATTACATCTACATAACATTGAATTTTAAATGAAATTAATTTCAAGAAAAAAAGATATAAAAGTAAAAATAAGTCAATTGACTTAAGTTAAAACTAATTAACACAAAAAGTTGATGTCTAATCCATCCTAGTAGTCCAAGAGTCTCAAGTTCGCAGCTTCACTAATTTCATAAACTTAAGTTTGCACCGAAAAGGATTTGACAAAAAAATAGACCCAGCAAAAAGAAAACAACAATCACCTGAAACTGCAATCCACCCTCAGTCTCCTTCAGATTCTCTTGGAGTGCCATCGAAGTGGGTCCTAGAGGCAGCAGTTAGGCCTCGAAGGCCTTAAGCAACTTTCTAACCTTCAAATTGAAAGCAGTGTAATGGCTCTATCAACATTGAAAGTATGCTCAGAGCATTTCGCATTGTTCTTAAGTAGCATGCTGGCGGCATCCTCTCTTCTCCGTCACTATTGTGTCGTCCTCATCTCATCCCAGCACCATCGCACCAGCCTTTGATTTCAGATGCTACGAGCTGAAGCCTTTGATTTCTTTCCCCAAATCCATCATGAGCACCCCCACGAGCAAGATTTGAAAGAAAATCCACATCAACGCCTCATCGACAGTGTCAAACTCATATGACTGGTTCCTGCATGCTTTTCATCCTCTAAGGGACTAAGTCACTTAATTTAGTAAAGCTTGAGGGCTAAGTTGTTATCAATATCAAAGTTTGATAATAAAGTCATGATTAGTCAAAGTTTTGAGGGCTAACTCTTGTGAATTTGCAAAGTTGAGGGACTAACCTTGAATTTAGGCCAAAAAATAAATAAAATGGAGAAGATGGATGTGAGAGATGACGAAGTAAAAGGAGAGAAGAGGCGTGCATGGACCTCGTGAAGAGTTATAAAGAAAGGCAGAGATTTCAAATGAAAGTTAAGCTGCTGCTGCTACACAGAAACACAATGGATTCTTCCCGTTCTTATGCCCTGTTTTCAAAATGTCAATATAATATACAACCCATCTCCTTGAACCAAAGAAAACCCACATAAGATCATCATCATCGATTACATTAACGAAAGATCATTATTTCAAATCCGTTTATCAATTGTATCCTGGTTTTGAGTACGTTTTCTAAATTACAATGTTGGTAATTAGTCCCTTGCTAAATAGGTTGGCCAATACAAGTTTCAACTAACGCTCAATTTAGGAACTAACCGACAAGAGGAAAGGTGAACAACTAAGAAAGTGGGTAATCATCTCCTTAATTATATTACAGATTGGCTAGCATTTGAGTTGAGGCAAGGAGTAGTAAATAAGCATACGTGCGTGCCGTTAAAGGAGTTTAAATGAATTCTGGGAGGGGCAATCACTGATTTATTTCTGATGACCAATTGATTAATTAAAGTTGAAACAAAACTGACTGCGACTGACCATCTACTTCCCAAGTCTTCTTTTGCCGATTCTCTCTCGATCCTCCCACCAAAACGAGCCACGACGAAGCTCTTCTTGGTTCCCAAACCATACCTTGCCAACATGAGCCACAGACATTTAATGGTTTAAATAATTAAACCACCAGAGTTTATGTTTACATCAGACCAAAATTTAGGAACCACTTGCCTGTGATTAAGTATCAACTTATTTAGCAGTTACACGTTCGAGAAGGTTTCCATTTTAATTTCTTGGACTTTGAATAGTATACATATGCTTAATTTTTGCAACCATATCAAAGCTCCCGGTATATGTTCTAGCTCATCCCTTTATATTCAAAATTATATATACGTCTTTGGCCATCTAGCATAATGGCTAAGGTTCAAGTATAATTTTTGGCATCCACAATCCTTATATAATGTTGCAAATAGTATGGTTCGTTTGTCCTCCTGATTTGGAAAAAAAAAATTGATATTCCTCTTTTTCTTAGTTACAGCAAGAACATGATCATTCCTTATATACTTTTAATGATACTTTTGAATATTAAAAAACCGATACACACACAATTGATACGGGAAAATTTTAAAAACAAACTAAAATCAATTTAGCCCCGAAATTATTGAGAAAAAAAAATTCTAACCCAAATTTTACATCTGAACTTCATAATCACCAAAACACATAAAACTTTCAAATACCTAGCCCATTGGACCTTGAATGACAAATCAATCATGCATCTCCAACTCAATTGGCAACACAATGAAACATCTTAGGCAGAAGACTCAGGTTCAAGTGACACTGCTGTCACACACAAAATTGCCTATAGCCTAGGAGTTAATCCACACTCATACTACTATTCGACATAGCAGAAATCAAACAATAGGATAGGCAAGATAGGATGCAACTATAGAAAGTCTTTTGCTGGAAACCTTAATGAAATAGTAAAATTCAATTTTTGCAGAAAGTTGCCAAAACTTTATAAAGCCAGTTCCACTTGTCTATTTGGAATGAAAACTTGTATGGGAAGCCATCAAAGGTACCCCCAGATGGAAAAGTCAAACCTTTGGTAAAACGGTAGTACAACAAGTTTAGCCTAAGTTATGCAAAGTGTTCTATGCATAAAACCAGCTTGGAAACAAGTCTTCATTTCAAACAAACAAGTGGAATTGGCATTATGAATTTCTGTCAACTTATTGCAGAAACTAAATTTTACCGTTTTATTGAGGTTTCCAACAAATGACTTTGTGCAGTTGCATCTTATCTTGCCTATTTTGTTGTTTGATTTCTCCTATGTTGTGAAGTAGTATGAGTATGGATTAACTCATAAGCCATAGGCAATTTAGGGTGTGACAGACATACTCCATATTACCAACCATCTAGAAATGGTAAAATTACAATTGAAGGCCTCCAAGGCTAGGCTTCACGTGGCAGACACTTTATCCCTTAACTTTCTTATAGTACCTTCTAACTCTTGTACTTGTAATGATTTTAAGTATAAAAAAAAATGACAAACCACGATGGTGTCTCAAATAGGCTTCTTATAATTTAAATTTATTTCTCATTATATCTTAGTAATTTATAAATGGTTAAAGTTCACTTGTATATTTTTTGAAACCAAGAAAACATTAAGTTACATTTTGAGATTATTTTTTGAAACCCAACCAAGCATCGTTCTGGCTAACCGAGCTCGGTTGGCGAGGGAGCATATACTTTACAATTGTTTAGAAGTAGATTTGCCATTCACATACTATCAAACAAAGATTTGCCATTCATATAGCTAGTTAGTGAATACCGTATGGTGCATTGAACCAGTTCTTTTTTTTCTTCTTCTAATTTTAGTACGTCTCTGCAACTTTGGAAAAAATGAAACCTTCTCTACCTCACACTTGAAAAATTAATCAAGTTTCATGTAGTTATATTATCCTTATGGACCTTATCTAATCACACTACTAACTAGAACTTAAATTAAAGTATATTCAAATTATATTTTTGTAAGAAAAAAATGAAAGAATATGCATATAAGTATAAACGTCTAATTTATTTTTTTGGAAAAATTCTTTAAAAAAGTGTTGAATAAAAAGATCTAAAACTATCCGACTTATTTCTTTTTTTTTTTCTTTTAGGAAAAGGCAAAAAAACTTGTTAATATAACCTCAAGATATATGCAAAGTACATCTAGGCATACCCAAGGAAATCAACAAATTCACACACCTAATATCCCCTAACACCAGCTGGATACAGCTAGCCTAAAGAGAGGGATACGTCTAGCTCTCTCTCACACACACATCAGCTTGGATAGCCTTTACAACCTCCTCTATCTAAGAAGCACACTTACCATGGAACCTTCCATTATGCTCTAGCCAAAGCTTATAAACAGTAGCCACCAAGCCAGCCTGCTTAATCCTCTTAATCATATATTTTCCAGCAAAAGCATAGACCTAAGAATTCCAATTATATATACTGCCCTGCACCCACCCAACTTGAAGCCAACCAGCCACCTTTTTTCAAATGAAGTTTGAGATCGGACACAGGAAAAACAAATGATCCAAAGTTTGTTCATGCTTCTCACACAAGAAACAATGATTCACCAATTGAATGCCCCACAATTTCAAACAAGCTTGAATAGGGAGAGCACCATGCATGATCTGCCAAAAAATCATACTATACTTTGGAGCAGCAAGGGAGTCGGAACACAGCTTATGCCACTCCTCCTTATCCCTTTTTTCTTTTAACACTTCATACGACAAATTCAAAAACTTTGCACCTGAAATCTCATTGCCTATTAGGGCCTTTTCCCCTTCCACCGACCCTAGCTTATGACAGAAAAAGTTCCTTACCTTTAATAAATCTTGCCATATAGCATAATCTGTGGAAATCTTTGAAACTTCTCAAATAGAACTGCCCTTCAAATGCTAAGTATGTACCCATTTCACTTATAATGAGTCATTCTTCTTATGAATAGCCCAAAGCAACTAAAGAATCTTTGCATGATTCCAAGACTGGAGCTGTTTAGCCCCCAAGCCACCTTCCACATGTAGAACAGCTACTTTAGACCAAGCAATAGCTAGCTTGGTCTTATATTCAACCTTTCATTTCCAAAAGAAATTTCAACACCTATTCTCAATCTTGTTAACAACATATTTTGGTAATACAAAGACAACCATATAAAACATAGCCAATGACTACAAAATAGCTTGAACAAGCTAGCACTTCCCTACATAAGATAACAGATGGGTCCTCCAAGAATCGATTCAACTCATGATCTTATCAATAAAGGCACCATACTCTTTATTTCTAAGCATGGCAAAAGACACAGAAAGTCCAAGATATCTAAAAGGAATAACTCCTTTCTGGAAATACAAGTTAGAGATAATGGTCTCCTTTGTATAACTACCAACACCACCAAAGTATATTAAAGTTTTTTTAGAACTCAACACTAGACCTAACATAGCTAAAAATTTCAAAACATAATCCCATAAAATCTCTATAAATCTAACATCTCCTTTACAAAACAACAACAAGTCATCTGTAAAGGCCAAATGTGTCAACTGATGGTGATGACACTTAAGGTGGAAGTGAAATGCTGCTACATTTTTTATTTGATAGATATACTTTGAGAACATTTCCACACACATTACAAACAAATAAGGAGAGATAGGATCCCCTTGTCAAAGACTTTTTACTCCTTTAAAATATCCTTCAAATGAGCCATTCACACATATAGAAAACATTGGTGAGCTGACAAAAGCCATTACCCATTCCACAAATCACCATGGAAAATTTAGAGCCAACAAAAAGTCCGTAAGGAAAAGCCAATGCACAGAATCATAAGCCTTTCTTATATCTAATTGGATCATAACTTGAGGAAAAATTTACTTCCTAGAATATTGCTTCAGTAATTCAGTTCCCATCAAAATATTCTCTTGAATAACTCTGCCACTCACAAATGTAGCATGGGCTAACTAATAATATGATGGAGTACTTCCTTCATTCGACTAGCTAACACCTTTGTCAATATTTTATAAATAACCTTACAATAGGCTATCAATCTAAAGTCCCCTACACTCACAAAATTCAACTTTTTAGGCACAAACACAAGAGTAGTAGAATTCACCGATTTAAGGAGCTTACTTGTGTTGAAGAACTCTGAGACAACAGCAAAAATATCTTGACCTAGCTCTTCCCAAGTAGTGCAAAAGAAACAAGCAATAAATCCATCAAGCCCCTGGGAGCTATCCTAAAGAATAGCCCATAAAGCTTGCTTTACCTAATCCATTGCAATAGGCCTTACCCCATATGTTTGCTTCTCCTCATATAGACATTTTTTCCTTGCTTAATAATATTCATATTAAGTTTCTCAGAGATTGAGTCCTGTTGTCCCAAAAACTACTATAAAAACTCCAAAAAGGCATGGGACACATGCTGATGGCCCATACACAAATTCCCAGTTGCATCCTTAATTTCCCAAATTTGAGCACAGTCCTTGCATGTTGCATTTTAGCAAAGAAAAATGTAGTATTCGCATTTGAATCCTTCATCCAAGAAAGCTTAGCTTTTTGGTGATAATAACTTGCCTCAACATTTAATAAGTTCCAACAAACCCTCTTGGCCTTTTTTTTTTTTTTGCATCACTGATTACTACTGTCTAACTGCAAATCAAAATCAAGTAGAGGAAAATTATGTTATTTCTTTTCCTCATAAAAATATCTTAAGAATTTTTCATTCATCCTATTAAACTCCAAATCAAATCCTCTACCTAAAATAAAAATAGAGCAAAAATACAAAAAATCAAGGTGTCTTATGAGCTAAATCAAATAGGTGAATTTTAATGTACGAAGGACAAAAATAAGATCAAGGATAAAAATTATTGAAATTTTGTCAAGAGATTAACAGAAGAAAAAAAAAGATACTACTGACCTAATTAATTTAAGGAAAAAGTCTCCAATTTGTCTTTAATGTTTAGGCATACGCTTATATTTGTCACTGTAGTTTTTTGTTTTTCCCAATCTTCTAGTAATGTTTCAAAATAAGCTCAAATTGGCTAGTAGCAGTTAAAAATTGCAAGATTTGTAATTTCAGAGTGATAATATAACATTTAATAAATTTTAAGAATTTTAAGTAATTTATCATTTTTTCTTTAATAGAATCCATCACCTCATGCCCACAACCTCCAACTCCCACCGCCTTCAACAGCCACTGCTTCCAACACCTACTGCCTCTGACACCTGCACCATGCGCACCATCTTGCCATATGTGCCATCGTTTTATGAGCCAATGATCCAATGTAAACATCACCTGAACTTGACCTGTTTGATCTCAATTCTATCAAATAATCATAAGAGTTAAAATTCTAAGGTTCTGATCAAAAAAGCAAAATCGACCCATGTCAGCATGATGTGTCATAGGAAACTCAACTTTGACAACGACGAGCAATCCCACTCGTTTGTTAGGATGGAGGAGTATGTAGCATCGAAGGCCGTGAAAGGTGAAGGCCACGAGTTTTCTATTGATTAATGGGCCCTTGACTTGCTAACCTACCAGATATTCTATAGAACATCACTTTTTAAGGGGAAGAATAGGAAAGAAACATTTTGCAATGTTCTAATGAAGTAGACAAAGTTCAAAGGTCCACCAATGGTGTTGAAGAATTTGATCAAATGGTTACTAGAGACAAAAACAACAAAGCAATTATGATTCCAGCGGGGGATGGCGGAGATCAAGGAGCATCTGTTTTTCAAAAGTATGAGGTAGGACTTTTTGACAAAGGTCCTCCGGTCGCCATTTATTCCGGTAAAGGCAAGTGGTGGGTTCTATAAAAGAAAAAGAATAATAAATTACTTGAAGTCCTTAAAATTTGTTAAATGTTACATTTATCATCTTGAAATTACAAAACTTTTAACTTTTAATAGTCAATGACCAATTTTATCTCATTTTAAAACTTTAGTGAGAGATTGGGGGAAAAAAACTATAGTGACAAATATGAGCCCGCACCTAAACTTTAGTTATAAATTTGAGACGTTTACCTTAATTTAACCTTGCATTTTAATGACAAAAACCACACATTACTCCTACTAAATAAAAAACTACATGCTTTTTAAATATGCAAAGCAAGCCTGGCAAGCGTGGCAAAGGACAAATTTGTCGTTAGTGGTGAGGGATATTGCTATTGTCCTTTTCGCTAAAAAATTATTCCTGGGTATCGATGTGGTATTATATGGTAAGACTTTTGACTTCCATTGCATCCAAATGGTCACGTTAATCAAAGAAATAACAGCCAATTAATCGCCTTTGTATGCGGAGGTAGAGCCCGCTTTAGATTTTCTGTTTTTTTTTTTGCCTTTCTTTCTTACATCTCAAATTTTAAAGGCACTGAACTTTCCTTCGGTCCATAATTACGCTGCTTCCTTCTTACCTTAATTCTATTTATCTTATTTTTGTGTATAGAAAAAAAAAGTTGTGGAATATGTTCACATAAATCTATTGTTACTTGAAACTTGAAACTCAAAGGTGTGAACATAGTCCAGAACTTTTTATATATATAGTAGGACAATTTCTAAGGATAACATTGTCTTTCTCTTAATCTAGGTTTTGAGAAAATGATGTTGTGACATTTTTCTATGCGGAAGGTACTATATAAAAAAAATTAAAAAATACCCTCGAAAGAAGAGACAGAAAAACTAACGCCATTAAATCTTTTTAATGAAACAATTCATTTCTCGCAATGTTGACAAACGCAATTTATATAAATTAGGAATCAAAATTTTCACATAAACCAATTGGGTAAGTATTGTATAGGCTAGGCAGGGTGGCAAGTGCGCGAGTGAGAGAGGTAGAAACACGATCCGGATTCGAGTACCTGAATTCCTACCTTCCTCTTCTCAGCTAGTACTTTGCTTTCGTTTTTCTTTTGTAATTCTCAACTTCGTTTTCCTCTTCTTTTTTTTTTTGTTTTTTTTCTTCTCCGTTTTTTAATCAATTTTAGTCAGTTTTTTCCCCTCATTTTCGTCATTCATATTTATTCCTTTCAGTTTTATTTTTTATTTTCATGTTCTCATCTTTTTCAATTTTTCCTCTTCTTTTTCATTTTTTTATATTATCTTTACATCCAATTCATCTTAACTTATGTCAACTTAATCTTAAATTATCTTAAATTTTTTTACCTAGAACCAATTTCATTTGAAAGTCAATATTATATAGGTGTAATAATCTATTTGAAACAAAATTTTTATCATGTTATTAAATTTCTATAAAATTTTCTTTTTTAATGTTTAAAAAATAAAATTTCATAAAAAATTAATAGTATTATAAAAATTTTACAATCAATAGATTATTTCACCTAAATAATATTGACTTTCAAATAAAATTGATTTCAAGTAAAAAAGATGTAAACATAAAAATAAATTATTTTGAATTAAGTTGGCTTCAGTTAAAACGAATTGGCCCTTAGTTTTATTTCTTGTTTTATTTCCATTTTTATTCTATCTTTTGTTTTTAATTTATCTACATTTTCTTCTTAGTTCTATTTTTCATTACTCATATTATTCTTTTTTTTTTTTACATTTATCTGATTTTTCTTCATTTTTTGCCTCAAATTTTTCAGCTAATAAAATTGAGATTTTATTTATTTTTTTATTACTTCCTATTTGTTCTTTTATTAGTAACTATTTATTTTTTTATAAGTAGTTTTTTTATTCTTTTACAAACAATTATTTATTTTTTTATCAATTTCTGCTCATTCTTTAAATAAACTAGTTGTATATTCTTTTATCAGTAGTTATTTATTTTTATCAGTATTTTTTTTATCAATTCATATTTGCTCTTTACATAAAGTAGTTGCCTATTTTTTTATTAGTGGTTATTTATTCTTTTATTAGTAATTATTTGTTCTTTTATTAGCAGTCAATTTATTCTTTTATCAATTCTTACTTGTTTTTAGATAAACTAGCTATATGTTGTTTTATAAGTAATTATTTGTTTTTTTATCAGTAATTTTTTTTTATTAATTTATATTTTTTATTTAGATAAATTAATTTTTTTCTTTATTAGTATTTATTTGTTCTTTTAACTGTAGTTGTTTGTTCTTTTATCATTTTTTTTTTGTTATTTAGATAAACTAGTTGTTTATTCTTTTATTAATAGTTATTCATTCTTTTGTTCATAACTGTTTGT
Organism: Aquilaria sinensis; assembly: GCA_005392925.1. NCBI lineage: Eukaryota > Viridiplantae > Streptophyta > Magnoliopsida > Malvales > Thymelaeaceae > Aquilaria > Aquilaria sinensis. The sequence continues at coordinate 303,802 of SMDT01001656.1, forward strand.
TCTTTTATCAATTTCTGCTTATTTTTTAGATAAATTAATTATTTATTATTTTATTAGTAGTTATTTATTTTTTTAAAAAAAGAACAACTAAAAGAACAAATAAAAATTGACAAAAGAATAAATAAAACTGATAAAGTAATAGATAAGAGAAAAACTGGGAACAACATAAAAAAGGAAAAAAAGAAGAAATAAAAAAAAAGGAAAGAAAAGAAGCAAAAATGAATCGGAAAAACAAAAGAAAAAAAAGTGGTGAAGGAACGCAAAAAAAAAAAAAAAAAAAAAAAAAAAAAAAAAAAAAAAATGAAACGGTAAAAAAAAGCAGATGAAATGAAACGAAAAAAAAGTGACAAAAGTATAAGAAACCAAAAACAAAAGAAAAAATTGGGTGAAGAAAGTAGAAAATGAAAAGGGGAAGAAATATATGAAAATGAAAAGGCCAAAGTACACTAGAGGCCTTTGAACCTTCCCAACTCATATAAGTTAGTCCTTAAACTTTAACTCAGTCGGTAGAAGCCCTCCAACTCTACAACTTAGTACATATTAGTCCAACTTGTTGACTTGACTTATTTTTTTTAATGGCTTAAATATATGAAAAGCCCTCAAATTTGACAACTCATTTAAGTTGGCCATTAAACTAGAACTTCAATTGCACTAGGCCTTAAAATTTACAATAAACAATGAGTATTATAAAAATTAATTAAAATTGATTTTTTTAGGTTTCGTAAAGAAAAAATTTATGAAATTAGTTAATTCATAAAAATTAATTAAAGTCTCTTTGGTTTAGTTCTTATTGTAAATCAAGTTTGTGGATGAACTGACCTAATATCAGAGCAACAAAGAAAAAAAAAAAGAATACTTGCATAATTCTCATGACTTGTAATAATTATTAGTTATTAATAAATTTGTGAATAGAAATTTGTTCATGGGCTATTTTATTATGTCTTTATTCATGGGGTATAAAGTAAAGTTATATTTTATGCTATGCACCAGAAAGAGAGGGGGAAAATAAAAGTAAAGTAAGATTAAATAGAAGTACAAATAAAAAAAATACGTTGTATTCTATGGGTGGTCATTTATTTTTCTAATTATACCATTATGATGGATGGAATAAAATGTGGTTATTGGTGAAATTTTGTGGCAAATTTTTTGCTCTATAATTTTTATCAAACATATTTTTTGTATTATATTATTTTCTCATTATAGATAATAAACTATTTTTTTTATTTTTTATCTAGGACCAATGTCATTTTATAGCTAATTCTATATTTACCTTATAAGCCCTTGAAAAATATTTCTTATGAATTAATTAGTTTTAATAAATTTTCTTTACTCAGCCAAAAAATTCAATTTTAATTTAATTTATAATAAATTTTGATTAATTTTCATTAATTTTAATGATGCTTATTGTTTATTGTAAAATTTAGGAACTAGTGCAATCCAAGTTTTATTTTGATGACCAACTTAAATGAGTTTTCAAAGTTTGATGGCTCTTGATGCATTTAAGCCATTCAAAAAAGAGTCAAATCAATGGGTTAGACAAAGACGCACTGAGTTGCAAAGTTGAAGGGCTTCTGCAGACCGAGTTAAAGTTCAAGGACCAAATCGTACGAGTTATATAAGTTTAGGGGCTTCTAGTGTACTTTGGCCAAATGAAAATGAAACCTGTAGACGAAAAATAAAAGAAAAACCTATAAAAACCTTGAAGGTGATATGGAGAGATTCGAACCTGCAACCTCCAACTTCTTTAGCTAAGCGTTTTACTACTTCAACAACTGACGCAATGTGCAAGGGATGGAGAAAATACTCCTGTTGTTCGAAAACTTTTACCTCATTTGATTTTTTGAAATATTTTGACTTGAATTTATTCATATTATTATTTATTAGAAAAAATTAAAAAAATCTATTTAGAAAAAATATGTCTTGATTTATCATTCATCTATAAATATTTTTTTTTATTTATATATTAAAATATTAAAAATAAAAAATCTTAGATTAATAACCAAAAATAAATTGAATAAAAATTTTGGAATGGAATGAGTACCATGTACGCGCACATAAGTCTTTCACAAAACAATTTGGTATGAATCACACTAGGAATGTTTAATTAGGAATGCTGACACACGACTTTTACATATTACAGGAAAAATTAAGGAATTTTTGTATTAATTACAGCACTAATTAAACATGTGTCTAAACATGATTGAAATGCGTAATTACAAAGCGTAAAGGTTTTGAACTTTTAAAAGTAGGATTTTTCAACTTTTAAATTACCATTATTCATTTTTTTGAATAACAAATGATAATTAAGAAAATTCAAAAGTTCTATTAATCAGGATTTCTAATTGAGATCAAAGAAAAAATCAATTTTTAAAATTCAATTATTTACATTAAAGAGTTGCCGTTATGAGAACTTTTAAATTGAACAAGGAAATATCCCACGTCTAAATAAAAAAGGAAATGTTCAGACCAATTAAAGCCATTAACACCAAAAAGTGTGATGACCTTCAAATTGGTGCCAAATTTGTTCTTAGCAATTAAAAAGGAATTAATGCACAATTAAGTAAATGTTCATTTACAATTTAACCAAAATTAAGGAAAAGGTGGCACAGAGAATAAATGAATTACTATTGAAGTATAATGTTCGATTATTATATAAATCCATACATCAATTCTATTCTTGCATCCTTCATATTTATTGTACATTTTTTGAGTATCCCTGCATCTACAAAATGGATCATTGTAAAGAAAACCTAATTTCTGTGAGTATTAGGTAATACACTTAAAATGAAAAAAAAACTTTATTTCTTTATGAATTAGTGATACATTAGATCTTGATTCTAACATGATTATTTTGTCAATTTGGGTTACATAATAGCAAGCATTGAGGGTAAGAAAAAGGTAATAATCCATTACTATTATTTATCTTCTTTATGGTATTACATGTTTCATTCGACCTTTTACTATACCATTGGACTAATACCAAAATTTTGTTATTTGCCTTATAGATTGAACACATTGCAGAATCATAACAAGTATTAAAATCCTTAATATGTCATGATTAAATCGTCTACAACAGACACGATTAACATAAAAAAAACATAATCACAACAAACTTCATAATACTCTTTTTTAGTTATTTGATTTCATTTATTAGTAATTTTACCCATTAATATTAAGAAATTTACTTGCTAGAAAATCATTTGAATCTTTAATTAAAAATAATAAATATAAATGATTGTTTTAAAAAATAATAGATAAAAACCAAACAGGTCTGATGCTTCAAAGAACTAAAGACCAAATCAAAGTGTTTTAGTGTTTGCCAATAAAAACCTAACCTGGCTTCGTATTTATCTCGTCTAAATCAAGCATCAATCTAAGCATTTTTTTTTTCAGATCCAAAATTGATGAGTTGTTTTGACAAACCAAAAAACAAGTCATTCAAGTAAAAATTAGATCCACAAATTTCCAGAGACCGCGACGGTCTCATGCTTGTAATGCTTCTTGGCGTCGGTTAGAAAGCCAGAGCAGGAGACGGGTGGCAAAATTTTTACTGCATAAAATGGCGTTAGAAACATCGCAGTGGTTTTCATTGGTAAATTTACGTTTTAAGTCCTTAAACTATTATTTTAGTCTGTTGACAGTTCTTTCTTTTTTACCCAATTTACATATAAGCTCACATATTTTAAATATGATTATAATAACCATACAGAATTGCTATTTTCAGTCGTTGAAAGTTTTTCCTTATTCAATTGAGTACTCGGATTGTGTTACCTTGCCGGTTTACTTTTTTTGAATCCATAGTCCACCCGTTCTAAAAATTGTTATATTAAGTTTTAATCTTCTTCAAAAACCTTACGCCAAAATGTATAAAATTATTGGCATTAATTTTGCAAAAAGAATAAAGGAATTGACTGAAAATGGTTATATAAAATAATCACAAAAAACCCACTTCTAAGATTTATATTAAATTTTATATTTTAAAAGCGCTATAATATAACACCTAAGCATTAAAATAAAACTAGTTTATTATTATTGGTTATTGTTATTATACGTATAGATAGCAAAGCAACAATAATTGTGAGCCAATTTTGGCCCAAACCAAATAACTTGCCTAATTCTTTTTTTCATTTTCATACACCAATACAATTTTCTATTCATCGCTAATGTGGTCTCTGTTGTTGTGAATGGAAAGAATTAACTATTTGATTTTCTATATATTACGTAATAATGTAAAAGATGTTGGCCTTGGTTAAACTAATTTAGGTTTGAAAACTTACACTCTCCCCCTACTCCCCCCCCCCTCTTTTACATTGTTTGACTAAAATTTTTGAAATACTAATTTAAATTATTTGATAGCTATGTTTCTGTAATTTTTAAAATTTTTGATATTTTTTTCATAGTTGAATAACATATAAAAAACACTCATTTACATTTACATGGAGGAAATGCATTTTCAAATAAGAAAGATTGATAATTCAAAATATTTGTTAACTATCGCAAGACAAAAGTTTATAAAAAAACCTTATCAACCTTAACTTTAATTATACCTGCAAGTGTACAGTGTCAATTATAGTAATAGTGAGTTAGGTGTTGATCCCACAAAGAATTGTATAGCAAAAAATTCCATCAAATATCAAGTACAATGACCTTACTTTAACCAAAGCAAACAAACCGTAGAAAACAAAGAATAAGAAGCTAAACTACCAAAATTATGGATCACCCAATCACCAAACTAAACAAAAATAATAATTATCCTAAACATATATTTACAAAGTTTCTAAAGAATTCAAACCAAATGGAATGCTATATAGATATAGCTTTGACACAAATACTTATTTAACCCAAATCATACTTCCTAAAAGTTGTAGACCGGAAAATTCTATAGTATCAACCCTTCTCACTTAAGACAGAGTCAATTAGCTCCTTAGAACCCCGTTAGACATTCTTATGCTAACCAGTTGTCCTAGAAATTATTAAGCTCAAGTTCTCCTTTAAGGCTTCGTAGGAACAATAGTTTTCTCGAATCACACATTACTCATACTCTATTAGCCCTCTTCCAACCTTGGAAACCTCTCTCAAACCTTTCATAAGTCTAGCATTCAAGCATCACATCATCCCAAATGTTTCACAACATCCATAGAAACAACAAATCTATACATATTTACAAGAATTTCAAACTAAAGAAAAAATAGAGTTAGGGTTAGAAGAACCAAATCCAAGTAGAAATCCTTGTTGTAGAAGAGCTCGCAATCCAAGTAGAAATTCTTGTTGTAGGAGACCTCACACTTTAATCTAAGCAAAAATCTCCATCAAATCAGCCTCCTGGCTTCCTAATCAATAAAAACCCAAAGAAAACTAACAAAAAAATGAGTTTGAAGGGTTTGAGGTTGATGGGGATCTTCTCTCACAACTTTTCACTGAGAATTTTTATAAATAGAATAGATATCAACAACGCGTCACCAAAATTTGACTATGCGGATAATTTTCAGTATTTTGACCATAAATTTGTGCACATGTGTCTAATTGAGGTGATTCAATAGCTCACTCAAAGCTAAGAAAAAGAGTTACAACTTTTATGCTTTTCACCTAAGCTTGAATCTATCAAGAAATGGTCTAAAAATTGCTTGCAAGTTACCCATCTTTTGCTCCAATCACCTTCACCTACAAAAACATAAGAATAATATTAGAAGGACACCAATTTCTAACAATTATTTCTATGAAGTACACAAATAAGGATTAAATGATAGAAATATTGTGCACTTAACATTAATGGTAAAAAAAAATAGTGGAGAGACTAAAATTACTGGAAAATAACTATTGTATAATTTAAATTAAAATTTTAGAAATTATTATCATGCAGTGTAAAAGAAGTAAGGGACAATGTAGAGGTTTTTAAAAAAGGAAAATTTTCAAAAAAAAAATCCTGAGGTTCAATGAAAACTTCACTTACCCCTTCCTGTTTGGAGATCCTACACTTTACCCCATGAGTTTAATAAATCCTTCACTTACCCCTTCCCACAATAATTAGAACCAAAAATATTTTTTCATTGTCCCCTTAAATAGGTTGAATTGATCATAATACCCCTACAAGACAATAATGCTTTGTTAAATTAACTAAAAATCTGTACAAAATTATATATAACTAAAATCATTTTTTATTAACAATAAAACTTTGTTGATCGAATTTATTACATATAATACTACTCTGAGAATTGCATCTCAAAATTATATGTGACTAAAACATAATTTTTATTATTGTGCAATATTTTATGAATACATCTAATTGTTGATTTGTTAAACATATATTACATTCAATCCAAATACTACAATTGAGACACAATTCTTAAAGAGTAGTGTTATATACACTAAGTTTAACCAACAATGTTGGGCAAACTCCACTGATCGTCCCTAAACTATATCCAAGTTGCTAATTCGTCCCTAAACTATCAAATATTGCTTAATCATCCTTAAACTTATCCAGTATTACTTAATCGTCCTATTGTCCATCACAATTATTAAAGTTGAACGGAAAAATGATGTGGCTACTGATGTCGCATGGAAAAATGATGTGGCATCACTTTTCTATCCATTTTTAACGGTAAGATAGACGACAGTACGATTAAGTAACACTGAATATAGTTTAGGGATAATTAAGCAACATTTAATAGTTTAGGGATGAATTAGCAATATTAGATATAGTTTATGGATGACCGGTGGAATTTACCCCAACAATGTTCTATTGATAATCAAAAAACTGATTTTTGTCACATATAATTTTGTATAAGTTTTTAGTTAATTTAGCAAGATGTTATCGTTGCTTAAGGACACTATGGTCAATTTAGCTTACATAAGAAAACAAGAGAAAAGCATTTTCAATTATCACTATTATAAAAAGGGTGTAAATGAAGGATTCGTTAAACCTCATGGGATTTTTTGAAAATTTTCCCTTTAAAACTAAAGGGTTAAAGTGTAGGTTAAACCAAACCATATAAATTATTGTAAGTTTTTTTAAAGAAAACTTATAGAATTTGATGGAGCTAATAAAAATATGTACCTCACTTGATATATCTAGAAATATGTACATGATTTGGAATATCACTTTATTAAAAAATTCAAATAAATTGTTTAACATATGATTTAAAATATTTTTTAAAAATAAAAATACATGGTTACCACCCAAATAAGAAAAATTTTACTGATTCCCTATAATTGACACATGCATCCAAGTAATAAACATGTTTGTCATTTTTCATTATAATAATGCATTTATATTAATTTTTTTCATGTTTTATCTATTGAAATTATTATTTTTTGTTGGTCATAAACGTATCCAAATATTGGCATATAAACTTAGTTCTCGTGTTTGTTATTCTATATAAGTGTAAAATGGATGCCATATAAAAGCCCAATGTAGACAAGTTTTCTAATCATGTGCACTTTCACATGCATGAACACATCCACAGTCCCAATCTACTTTTGTTGCTTGATGTCGATACAAAGTTGATGTGAAAATTAGCGATCGTTATACAAAAGGGCATATATTTTTATTTGATATTGTTGTGTGCCAATTGTTTTAGTGTTCAGCTTTTTAATTACTTAGGATATATAATTCATTTTGTTTTCTTACCCTACTTTTCACAATATTCTCAAGCTTATTTGATCTTATTTTCAATATTTTGCATTAGAAAAATGATTAAGAAAAAGAGGTGAGAAGATTTAAATAATATGAAATTTCTTTGGCAGGTTGAGGTTACAATATATAATTGTGATGACATATATTCAAAATTTATGGCTAAAAAGGCATAACATGTTGACTATGCAAATGAATCTTGAATGCTTTTCTGCAGCATTTTATATGTATGCAACATTTTTGTATTTATATGCCTTATGTGATTCATTGTTATTTTGGATATCTTATTAAAGTATGGTTAATTTGTACTTTTGATAACATGCATCTTGAACAAGAGTAGGTACCAATAGCAAAAGACACTTAGTGCAAATGGGATTAGGCAATGTGATAAATGTTAATTTTGTGGTCAACCATGTTGACTTTTTGTCAACTTTGACCATAATTTTCTACCTTACCACTTAATATTTTTGGCCGATTCTTGTTTCGATCATTCATTTTATAGGTTGAAGAAGCGGACCATAGCATTGGAATGGCACCGGGACGAGTGAAACAAAAAAATAGGAACGCAAAAATCAATAGAAATTATAACTGTTAGGCCTAGGCCCCAGGAACGAGACCTAGGCGCCACAGTACAAAAGTTCTCTGCCAAAAAAATGCACCCTGAAGGCCTAGGTGTCACCTGCGAACCTGGAGACCTAGGTGCCCAAGCACCCCCTCCTGGGGCCTAGGCGCCAGAGCACCGTCGAGCCTGGAAGCCTAGGTGCCCAAACACCCCCTCCTGGGGCTTAAGCGCCAGAGCACCCAGGAAAGTGGTCCCCTACCTTAAATTTGAACTCAAGCTTGCTATTAGCCAAGGATTTCTATCCAAATGGTTTGGTGAGTGAAAGGGACATCTCCAAGAGTAGAAGAACCTGGAACCTAACAAGAAGAACACACTCTTCATTTTCATCTTCTCATCTTAGACTTAGGTTTTTCATCACCATTTCTTGCATTTTTTTCATCTTCCTTGGAAGCATTTATGGATTCTTGCTTGAAGAAGGCTTGGAGCACTTGAAGACTTGTAGGAGCCTTGAAGAATCAAGCATCTAAAGTCTATTGGGTTCCTTCTTTCCTTCTTTTATCTTGTATTTAGACATGGATGCTCTTTTATGTATTTTCATGTTTATGTTTAGTTTGATTATGGAGTAGTTTTCTCTACACTTTCTATGGTTGTAGCTACTTGAATTGGTTATGTTGGTTGGATTAATGGCTATTTGACTTTGGTTTTCCTTCATTGCTTGTTTACTCTTCTCCTTGAGTTTATTGTTGTGTTGATTGATCAAGGGCCCTAATCAATTGCACTTTAGATTTCTTTTAAACTCTTGGAAAAGATTAAAAGGAATTGGAATTAGGAGAAGAGTGTAGTGGCCATGGGCTTGTTGGGAGACTAGTCTAGGACACTAGGTGAAGGTAAATTGCACTTGTAATGCCCCTCTTGAACTAGCAATTTGGATGGGAGTCCATTCTAGTGTAAGCTTGGGAGAGTGACCCTTTCACTTGGGAGAGTAAGGGCCCAATTAGTTAACTTCACCAACAAGTAGAAAAACCAAACTATTAGCCTTAATTCACTAGCTAACCAAGTCAAATAGTAAAAATCATAGGAAGTGTGGTTTGTTAATTCATTAGAAAACCCCTAATTTGCATTGTGTTTGTCATTCTTGTTTAGTAGTAATTTAAGTGGAGTTCCAAACTTAGTTATTTTCATAGTGAGTAAATCATCAATTATTGCTTGTTTAGCTAAAGTGAGTCTCAAGGTAGTGGTAATTAGCAAACAATGTAAATCAATCCTCGTGGGAATGATATCTTATTCACCCTATCTACATACGTCCCGTGCGCTTGCGGATTAAGGTTGTAAAACTCACAACAAGTTTTTGGCGCCGTTGCCGGGGATTGATTGCATTGAATTATTCAATATCATTGCTAGAAGATTGACTCTAGACTAAACATTTATTTCTTTACTTATTTGTTGCCTTTGTGCTTGGATATTTCTTTGATAGGTACCATTGGTGTATGACTCATTCCCAACACTCTACTTTGTTGCCATTCATTCCGGAGATTGAAATACATCTTAGAGAGCTTAGAGTAACATCACACTTGGGAGAATTAAGTTCCACCTCTACATCCATGGAGGGTGGAGGTGATAATCTCAATGGTAATAGATATAATGGTGGCAATGGAGGAAATAGAGGGATGGATCATCAAGATGGAGTCTATCCAAGAAATCCACAAAGGCCTATTAGGGAGTACATCCGACCCTTGGTGACAGAGAATTATTCGGGTATTGTAAGGCCACCGGTTCAAGCCAACAACTTTGAGTTGAAGCCATCCTTGGTTTCTCTCATCCAACAAAACTAATTTGGAGGCTTGGCTTCAGAGGATCCCAACACTCACATAGCGGATTTCTTGGAAGTTTGTGACACATTCAAGGCTAATGGAGTCTCCACCGATGCTATTAGACTCTAATTGTTTCCTTTCTCACTGCTGGACAAGGCTAAAGGGTGGTATCAATCACTTCAACCGGGGAGCATTGATACATGGAATGAAATGGCCGAAAAATTCTTGAGCAAGTTTTTTCCTCCATCCAAGGCTGCCCACTTGAGAGCTTCAATTGTGACATTCAAGCAACATGAGATGGAGTCCATTTCGGAGGTTTGGGAGAGATTCAAAGAGTTGCTTAGGAAGTTCCTACAACATGGATTCTTGGATTGGCAACAAATCCAACTTTTTTATGAAGGCTTAATACCCACTTCAAGATTTATGATTGATGCTTCAGCCGGTGGATCATTGATGTCAAAGACAGCCGGTGATGCTTTCCAAATTCTAGAACAATTGGCACTAAATGGAGAGCAATGGCCGGGAGAAAGAGCTCAACCAAGAAGAGGGGTACTTGAGGTTGACCAATTGACCACCTTGTCAGCACAAATGGCTTCTCTCACGAATCAAGTGTCCAAGTTGACAAACAAAAAAGAGCTAACTATTGAGCAAGCCGCCGCCTCTACCTCCAACACATATGGTGGACATATGGATATGAAGCTTGAAGAAGCAAATTTCATGGGCAACCAGAATTTTGGGTTTAGAGGCAACCAAATGGGAAATCAATATAACCCAAGTTGGAGAAACCATGAAATTTTCTCCTATGGTAACACAAGGAATGTGAAACAACCACCACCACCTCCCAGCTTCAACCAAGTCTCAATGGAGAAAAAGCCCTCTATGAAAGAAATTATGTTACAATTTATGCAAGAGACAAGAGATAGAATGGAGAAAAATGAAGCTAAGACGGCTATCTTGAGTGCTAATTTTGCTAGTATGGAGGCAAATGTGAGTGCAAGCATCAAGAACATGGAAAATCAAATTGGACAATTGGCTTTGGCGGTGAAGACATCTCAAAAAGGCAAATTCCCTAGTGACACCGAGTTAAACCCAAGGGAGCAATGTCATGCAATTACACTTAGGGGAGGAAAGAAGCTTGAAGATCCTTACATAAGGACACCCACTCAAGGAAAACCAATCTTGGAAGATGAAGTGCAAGTTCAAGAAGAAGAGGAAGTGGTGGAGTTTCTAAAAAAACAACCCCAAAAAGTGCAAAAACTCCTACCAAACCCACCATTACCTTTCCCACAAAGGTTCCAAAAGAAGAAGCTTGATGATCAATATGGCAAGTTCTTAGACATTTTTAAGAAGCTTCGCATCAACATCCCGTTCTTGGAGGCCTTAACTCAAATGCCAAATTGGGGTAAATTTTTGAAGGAAATCATTGCAAAGAAAAGAAAATTTGAAGAGTTTGAGACCATATGCCTTACGGAATAATGTAGTGCAATTGTTCAACAAAAGCTTCCACCAAAATTGAAGGATCCCAGAAGCTTCACTATTCCATGCACAATTGGAGAAGTTGAGTTCAAAAATGTATTATGTGACCTTGGTGCAAGTGTCAACTTGATGCCCTTTTCTATTGCCAATAAATTGGGGCTAGAAGTAAAGCCCTCCATAATACAATTACAAATGGCGGATAGGTCTATCAAGTATCCATGGGGAGTAATAGAAGATGTTTTGGTGAAAGTTGACAAATTTGTCTTCCCCATGGATTTTGTGATTCTTGACATGGAAGAAGATAACCAAGTCCCCTTTATCTTTGGAAGACCATTCTTGGCCACCGCCGGAGCAACTATAGATGTGAAGGAAGGCAAGCTCATATTCAATGTTGAGGATGAAAAAGTTGAGTTCAACATGTTTGATTCTAGCACTCCGCCTCCTAAGATGGGAGTATACATGGTTGATGTAGTCATAGAATCCAACCAAGGAAATTCTCCTACTTTTGTTATGGGTGGCGACCAAAAGGAAGTCAATGAATTTGAGCCCCCAAATCTCAAAGAAAAAGTAAAAGATGAGGCAACACACTATTTGATGAAAGAAAAGAAGAATAAAACAATGAAGAAGAAATGGGTAGCAACAAGGAATGGAAATGTGAAGAATCCCAAAATGATTAAAGAGGAAAGAAATGAGAACTCAAGCATAGAAAAGAGCACATCTTGTTGGATGCATATTGGACTTTTCAAGCATTGAAAACATTCTTACAAAGGAGAGGGTGTAGAGCCACATCACCCACCCTAGTGCCTAAAACAAATGAGTTGGTGTCTAGCTAGAGACAATAAATCAAGCGCTTGTTGGGAGGCACCCCAACATTTCTTCTCACCTTTGTGTTTTTAATTGTCTTTTCAATAAGTTAAGTTTTAGGGAAAGTGTCTCTTAATTATTCTTTGCGCTTATTGTAGGTGCATGGTAGAAAGATCAAGAGTAAACATGAAAAGATGAAGTGTCACCATCACTAAGAGTTTGAGTGGGAGTAATTGGAGGCGGGAACATCCGCCTCCCGGGTATGATTCTTGAATCACAATCTCATTTCTAGCTTTTTTTTGTTAACATTGTGGACAATGTTGGTTTAAGTTTGGGGGATAAATGTGTTTGTGGATGATATTTGTTTGAGAGTTTTCCTAAAACTTGACATCTAATTGTTGTTCTTTCTTTTAGATTAGTTTTTAGTGATTTTTTTTCTTTTCTTATGACATTACATACATATCATATCTCTTTCCTTATTATGACATATAGTGGATAAATGTAGAAACATGTAGTTGCATTTAGGTTGTGTGCATTTAGGGAACCAATGCATGCTCTTTATTATAATTAGAAGAATTCATTTACAAGTTCAACTTGATTGTAAATTTTGTTAAGTAAAGAAAGATTTTCACTTGTTATTAATGGTAGAAACCATACTCGGTGAGTCTTTGGACCTTGTGTGGCACACTTGTATTATAAATTATTTCATTAATTGGAGTGGTGCTTGTTTTGCTTGTTTTGCTTGTTTTGCTTATGGATTCCTTGATTTGCTTTTGGACCCCTTCATATCCGAATTGATGCATGCAAATAAATGATGAAAATGACAACTTAGGGCTAACTACATACCTAAATGGCTAACCCTTCATTATAGTCCTTAGTTGACCCCTTTGAGTCTTTAAGTCATTTTTGTTGTTTAACCCACATAATTGAGCCATATCCATTGTTATTTATCCTCTCTTATCCTTAAAGTAAGTTGAGCATTGCGTAGCTATGGTTTGAATATACTTTGAATAAATCATGCACATTTGGTTGAACCGTAAAGATTGGGTGAATTTCTAGTTGCTAAAAAAAAACTATCTTTCCTTTAATAAAAAAGGCAAAACGAGTCAACATGAAAAAACCCTCGTAAAAAAAAAAAGAATAAATAAAGAAAGGGAAAGGTAGAAGTACTTTATTAATTTGAAAGGAGTTCACTCATGTGTTTTGTCTAAATTGTGCATATTGGGGTTACTTGATTTGTTGCTTGGAAGTCAAGAAAAGCATTTTTAAATCAAAATACCTTAAGTGGGACTTTAGATTTGATTATTAGGATTGCCCATAGTGTTTATGCTTAACTTACTTCTTTAGCCCCACCTCAAAAGGCCTCCATCTGATTCCCGTCTATACCAAACCCGGCCATGGTACAACCTTATATATATGTCATTAGACTTAAATTTGCATGCATACTCCTTAGGGATAATTCATGGGTAGTTTGGGTCCTTTTGCAAATTTGTGGATGAAGTGGCGTTATAAGCCTTAGATACACTAGGCAACCATAGATTAGGGAGTGAAACACTTAGCGAGCAATTACCTACCATTAATGATAAAGTTCTTCTTTCATTACTTACCTTAATTTCTCTTGAGTTGAGCTTGTACTTTGAATAACTTAAAGATATGATATTGAGTATATATTGTTAGCTTCTATGTTTTGATTGCTTTATGTTTTTGGGTTAATAAATGCTAGGGACTAGCATTTTTCTAAGTTTGGGGGAGTTTGATAAATGTTAATTTTGTGGTCAACCATGTTGACTTTTTGTCAACTTTGACCACAATTTTTTACCTTACCACTCAATATTTTTTGCCGATTCTTACTTCGATCCTTTATTTTGTAGGTTGAAGAAGCGGACCATAGCATTGGAATGGCACTGGGACGAGCGGAACAAAAAAATGGGAACGCAAAAGTCAACAGAAATTATAACTGTGAGGCCTAGGCCTCAGGAGCGAGGCCTAGGCGCCACAGTACAAAAGTTCTCTGCAAAAAAAAATGCACCCTGGAGGCCTAGGCGCCTATACACCCCCTCCTGGGGCCTAGGCACCTGAGCACCTTCGAGTCTGGAAGCCTAGGCGCCCAAGCACTCTTTCCTGGGGCCTAGGCGCCAGAGCACCCTCGAGCCTGGAAGCCTAGGCACCCAAGCACCCCCTCCTAAGGCCTAAGCGCTAGTCATCTGGGAAAGTGGTCCCCTACTTCACATTTGAAATCAAGCTTGCTATTGGCCAAGGATTTCTATCCAAATAGTTTAGTGAGTGAAAGGGACACCTCCAAGAGTAGAAGAACCTGGAACCTAGCAAGAAGAACACACTCTTCATTTTCATCTTCTCATCTTAGACTTAGGTTTTTCATCACCATTTCTTGCATTTTTTCATCTTCCTTGGAAGCATTTATGGATTTTTGCTTGAAGAAGGCTTGGAGCACTTGAAGACTTGTAGGAGCCTTGAGGAATCAAGCATCTAGAGTCTATTGGGTTCCTTCTTTCTTTCTTTTATTTTGTATTTAGACATGGATGCTCTTTTATGTATTTTCATGTTTATGTTTAGTTTGATTATAAAGTAGTTTTCTCTACACTTTCTATGGTTGTAGCTACTTGAATTGGTTATGTTGGTTGGATTAATGGCTATTTGACTTTGGTTTTCCTTCATTGCTTGTTTACTCTTCTCCTTGAGTTTATTGTTGCGTTGATTGATCAAGGGCCCTAATCAATTGCACTTTAGATTTCTTTTAAACTCTTGGAAAAAATTAAAAGGAATTGGAATTAGGAGAAGAGTGTAGTGGTCATGGGCTTCTTGGGAGATTAGTCTATGACATTAGGTGAAGGTAAATTGCACTTGTAATGCCCTTCTTGAACTAGCAATTTGGATGGGAGTCCATTCTAGTGTAAGCTTGGGAGAGTGACCCTTTCACTTGGGAGAGTAAGGGCTCAATTAGTTAACTTCACCAACAAGTAGAAAAACCAAACTATTAGCCTTAATTCACTAGCTAACCAAGTCAAATAATGAAAATCATAGGAAGTGCGTTTTGTTAATTCATTAGAAAACCCCTAATTTGCATTGTGTTTGTCGTTCTTGTTTAGTAATAATTTAAGTGGAGTTGCAAACTTAGTTATTTTTATAGTGAGTAAATCATCAATTGTTGCTTGTTTAGCTAAAGTGAGTCTCAAGGTAATGGTAATTAGCAAACAATGCAAATCAATCCTCATGGGAACGATATCTTATTCACCCTATTTACACACGTCCCGTGCGCTTGCGGATTAGGGTTTTAAAACTCACAATACAATGCATCTTTTAAACAGTATCATCATATTTGGTGAGAAACTCTACATCTTAAGACATTAGTTTATTATTTGTTTGATATATTCATAGACTATAAAAAATTCATTGTTATACATGTGTAATAAACCAATTACTCCCATGGATAAGCGTAGATGTTAGAATGAGATATTATCTAATAATAATGAAATGCAAAGACATTTGTGATGATCCTTTTAGCATTTTCTACCGCTGTCATCACACTATTAGGTTGAGAGATTCAAGCTGTATAAGTATTGTATACAAATATAAAATACTATCTATTTATAAATATAAGGGCAGTGCCTTATTAATCAGGATATGAACATGAATTTAAAGGCTGGAATTCCAACATCACTCTATTAATCACTTAATAAAATTCTCCTTAATAGCTACACCTGATCTCCACTCTCCAGTCAAGTACAATACATTTTTTTTTGTTTTTATAATGGAATGGAATAGAATCTAATACATAATTTCTATTTGCTATTGTAGCTCTAAAACCCCAAATGAATCTAAACTTGATAAAGATTGATTCTAAACATGTTCTGATGAAGATTGAATAACCATCAATTTAGTTCCATAAGTAGCTGTTGTTATGGATTAGTAAAACTTTACAATATATTATTACCGATTTTTTTTAGAGATTAACATGAGTCTAGCCATCATGAACTTTCATCTCTAATTTGTTACCTTGCAGTTTTCGGGTTTTAAAATGATTTTCCTAATGTTAAGCAATTATTGGTCCTTTTCCTCACAAATGTTTTTGGATCACATGACAACACTGGATATTCAAACTAATTCAATATTCAAGCTAGTGAGACAAAAAAAAACATTGCCTTAAGTCTCCATTTTTCTTAGGTATTCAATCTTATGATATGAAGATTATTTAAGGATGTCTTTCTTACCTTGAATTAGATGGTCATTTAAGTTAGGGGTAAAAGGAATTGACCTTCATAAAAAAAATTCAACCCTATATGTCAAGTTAAGGTCAGGTCAGTATATAGAATTAGTGGAATTTAGGTTGACCTGAAACTGAACTGATTCAAAGAAGCAGAAATCGGGTTAGTTCAGGTCAAACCCGAATCAACCCAATTTCTAACTCACTCTCATCCCAATCCCAGCCCAACCCACCTATATACCTGTAATATAAATACCTAACCAACCTAACCCTAATTCCTTCACTATTTAGCCATCACTCTAGCCTCTCATAGTCTCTATCCCTCGTTGTTTTTCACCGCACTCTCACAAACTTCCTCGTCCACTTAGCTAACTCTCATTTGCCTAGCCTCTCTTGTCTAGTTCATCCCTTATCTACCCTGCTCCACTTAGTTTTTTATCTGTGGTGAAAGAGATGGCAGCTGGAGATGGTGGAAGAAAAGAGAACAAATGGTCATCGAGATAAAGTGGTGAAGGAAACTACAACTGGAAGCAGTGGTAATGAATGTCAAGTAAACCCAGACCAACCTAACCTTAATCCAATATTTTTATGTTATGGTTGGTTCAGTTTTGGAGCCTAAATCGGTTCAAGTTTGGGCCAATAAATAATAGCTGTTTATAGGCTTAAGAATCGAGTTTAGGCCCAAACTTGACTCAAAACCTGAAAGTTACACCCCTAGTTTGAGTTTAACTATAGTTTGTGTGTTGTAGCGATGTCAATGAGTTAGATGTTGGTAGGATAATGTACTTTTACATCTCACTTGCTACTATTGCTAGAAGTAAAAAGTTTGTAAACCTTAATGTTTCAATAACAGCTAATGCATTATGGAAATGAAATCATTATTATAGCCTTGCTATGTTAAAGTCAATTTGAATATGAAATAGTGAGGTAGACATCTAAAGAGCAAGAGGGGAATGAATTAGTAGCTGGAAAATACCAAGGGCTTGAAGAAAAAGCACTCACGTGAATAAATTTCGTTATTTTCTGAAACCATCTACCTTTTCTTAGGTAATTCAATTGTAAGCCATGATGAACCAAAATAACTATGTGATGTAGTGCAGAATATATATGACTTATAACTATAAAAAAATACTTTAATGACAGTCTGTGATTGTCATGGATGCCCATGAACCTTTCAGTTAACATAACGAAGCAAAATCAAATAGATTATATATGTTTATGATTATTCTAGATCATTATGGTAGCATGCTACTCATAATTGGGGTCATGAATAAATTTGAAAATGATTTATAAGTGACTGTCCATGAGTCAAGGTTCGTGATCAATGAATTAGATCATGAATAAATTTGAAAATGATTTATAAGTGACTGCCTATGAGTCAAGGTTTGTGATCGACGAATTGGATACATGTACAAAAAAAAACAAAGGGAAAAAAATGCATGATGAATGAAGGCTAATGTTTGGGTCACAAATGACTATGTGATAAATTAGGAATCAAAACAAATTGGTCTATTATTGGATCTTACTAGACTTAATAAAACTTAAATAAATGGAAATTATGCCCACATATTAGTCCATAGTATACCCTAACGACCATTTTCCCAAAAACCCTAATCTCTTTAACTCTACTGCATATAAATTTATATCTATTCCATTTTCATTCATTCTCTACTAAAACCATTGAACTTTATCATTTTGGTTTTCTATTGGTCTTTAAAACTTGGAAAATAGTCGAGATGGATGGAAAACATAAGGCATTCTACTGTGGATTTGGTAACCATGGAGATTATGGTCATGGTAGCTGCTGTTATGGGATGTCCCATGACTATTGCTTCATTTTTATTTTTGAGATACCCTAAATTCATTGCATCATTTTTTCTTTTAGTAAGTTTTATATACAAAATGACCATTATATCCTTATTTACATTAACTTTATGTGGTGAAGGTTATTCATGGAAAAGAAAAAGCATTGTACATGAAAGGGAAAAGGAGATGATTGGGAACTAACAGGGAGGAGGAGTAAGCAACTTGGCATGCTCAAAGGCATTGGTAGGAGAACAAATTTCAAGCAAAATAAGAAATGATAGCCTAGGCAAAGTAAAATGCTAGGTAAAACCAAAATATGGCTTTTAATGGAGGGAGAGTTGTAAAATGGCTTCCCTAAAGGCCCATAACAAGGAAAACAAAGGTTATTTATAAAGAAGTTAGACGCATAAGATTGTACTACGTGTCCTCAGATCAATAGTGGTGAAAAGTGTTATAATCTAAGTTGCACAAAGCATCTTGAAAGTGGGAATGAAAAGCAAGAGCAAGAACAAGAAAATGTTACTTTTTAAAATTTAATTAAGTAAAAAGGTTGTAAAAGTGAAAGCGGGAGCCACAATTGAGAGCAAAAACATGAGCACAAGAGCGGGAGCGTGAACCTAAAATAGAAAAATTATGTAACTTAGGTAATAGTCATTTTTGGGTAACAGACATATAACAAATCAAGTCGAAAAACGATAAATGGAACATTTGCCCACACCTAACATCCCCATTGGGGTCATTTGGATTAATTAGTCCCCTGGAGTAGTAACACCTCTAATCAATTACTTGGCCGAGGACGGCCAAATAACTTCTTTAATCCAAGATTAGCCTTGGTAGATGATGCATGTGAATACCCAATATGCCATATCATCATGGTCCTGAGTTAGCTTTGGTACCATTTGTAACAATTCAAATCCAAAATCAGCCAATAGAACATTTATCCACATCACATAAGCTATCCTTTGGAAAAATGATAGGTACTAGGTGCTTATGTTTTGAAACTTGAGCCTATATATTCATACACAGCTTCCACATTTCTCCCATATAGAATATAGAGGTGTTACAAGCGCTAGGTGATAAAATGGACTCTCAAAATAAGAAAGTTCTCTTGTCCAATGCCGGTAGACATAACCATATACTTTGAACTATTCTCATGCTTTGACATCATTTTGTAACGACTTAGGTCTAGAACCGATCAACGGAACATCTGCCCATGTCACATGAGTTATCTTTTAAAAAAAGATAAGCGTTAGGTGTTTGTGCTCTAGAACTTGAGCTTATATATCCACACAGGGGTTTCCACATTTCTTCCATGGAGGATATGGGGTTGTTATAAGACATTTTTTAGATTTTGAGTTTATTAGGTCGATTAGAATTCCAACGGATTTTACTTCAAGCTTACTAAGTTAGAACTCCCTGAAATTATTCCCTTATGATATTGGATTAAAATGTATACCTAAAATTTTATATTTGACATCATCCAACCTGGAATAGTTAACCGATCAATAAAGTTTTTATCAATAAATAATATCTTGGGTTCTAGCAATAAATATACTAGATGACTTAATTTTATGTCAATCGTTTAACTTTAAATATCATATTGTTTTAGCCCCTAATTTATTAGTCATTTTATTTTTTTTCTCAACCTATTAAAAATGTTTCTGTTTGGTTCATCATCACATGGTATCACATATTAGACTTTAAAAAAAATGTTTGTTCTAATTTTTACTTTCATAAAGATCATTACTCCAATTACATATTATATTATATAAATGTTATATTTATTAATTTAATTTTTAAACCTATATATTAGATGATTAAGTTTTATAAATAGTCCATTTACTTTAAATAGCGTACTATTTTTACTACTAACTTATTAACCGTTCTATTTTAGTCTAATGAGTTAATTACATAAAAAAATTTCAAATCTTTAATTTGGGTTGCAAATACGTTCGAATCTCTCATATATTACTTAGTGGTCTCAAAATTTTTCTCTCCACTATAAATTTGTTCCTGACCACAGGGTAGACCAATTTGGTACAGAAATTTGATTTATAGAGAGAAAAAATATGATAATTTACATAGTCCATTAAACATAAAAAAATTATAATACAAATTTAAATTTAGTAGAAAATAGTTTTCAAATAATTTAAATTTACTAACTCTTACATAACTATTTGATATCAATTTTTAAGTTCTAATTTAAAATATTTGGTAATTGTATTTTCATTAATTTAAAGTGTGTTGTAATTTTTTTATAATTAATGGATTATATAATTTTTTTTTTCTCCCTAAAAATCAATTTTTTGTATGAACTCAGTTTAGAATGGGCCGTGGAATAATTTGTAATGAGGAGAAAAGGGCTAGGACCACTAAGCTAGAGATGAATTTGCAACCAAAAAATTAAAGGTTTGAGATTTTTTGTATCGGTGGTTTAAATCCATTAAAAATGTTTTACTTTGGCCCCTCACTAAATGAAATCACATATCATACTTCCACAAATATATTGGTCCTAACTTCTACTTCTTTAAAAATCATTTCCGGAAACACATATTATTCTATAATATTAATTAATTTTCTAGAATTATTAATTTAAGTTTTAATGATAAATAAAACATATGATGTTATAATTATAATTTATTTGTATTTATTCTACATTATATATTTAATATTTTTTATCATTTTTATCTACATAAAATGACTTAAATGGTTTTTTTTTGTGCATTCTCACGTATTATATATGTATGACAAGAATGAAAATAGAAAATCATATAGGAACCCTTAATACAAGTACATCTATATATGTTTAATGAACAAAGAAAACGAAAGGTTAAACTATAGAGACTTTGTTATTATCTCATGAATGATGAGATGGATAATTTAAATAATTTATATAAAACTCTAATGCATGTTTACGCATAATGATCAACAAAATTTTATGATGAAAGTATGAAAATTTTGCTTTTACTAGGCAATTTATCTCATTCTTAAAGTATTATAGAAGTTATTAATCATCATATCCTTTAATCTAAAGAGAATTGAAAACATTTATCTCCTCTTACAACACTTTTCATCTACTATTTCCTTTCGGGATTTTTTTCCTACCAAACAAATGCCCAAAAATCCTCTTAATTTTAAAGAAATTAAAAGAAATAAGAAAATTATATTTTTTCAAACACCTTATGCTTATTCTATTTTTCAACCATAAACAATTTAACCATTAACAAGTTCTGGTAGTTTATTTAATTTGAGAACAATCCTTAAATTTTTGTTTCCTCTATTAATAGAGATAATTTTATTCTCAACAATATCGTTTACTTTAATTCGATGTCATCTATTTTACTTCTATAGAGGGTGATTTTTTCTTCTTCCTTACTTGGTTTCAGCTTTTTTATCATGAATACATTGCAAAGATGTTCTTCTATCTATTTTATGAAAATTTATAATTCAGTAATCAGTGAATGCCTTGAAAAAAGTGAGTGAAATACCCATTATCTAAAGTTTTACAATTGATTCAATAGTTTTATTTTTTGTCCACAATACAAACCATATTCATTTTTACCTTTTTTCTTTACAAATAAAGCCCATCTTTACTACCTATTAACAAAATGTATTAGTGTATCAAATAGTTATCTTCTCTTTATACGTATTGATTTAAGAAAACATAAAATTTTTGCTGCTCCAACATTGTCTTACTTTATCATAATTTCTAAACTTTCTATGATAATTAATAATAAAGATAAAATTTGTAACCAAATAAACAAGTGCATCACACGGGAATGCATAACTAATAAAATATAAACAAATAGATAAATACAAGATTACCAAATTCTGCCATTACAATTTCTAACCGAGTCCATGCCTCTCTTCCTCCCCCCTTCTTCCTCATCCAAATCCACGCATCTTTTCCTCCCATTTCCTCTCTGCGAATGCGAACTAATTCATGAACAAGAACAACCACACACGCTATAGTTCTTCTAAAGCCTTTGATTAGCAAACCTCGACCAATCTGCTGAAGGATGATTTCCACGTGGCGGTGGCGTTATTGATGAAAAGCACATTGTCGACGTGGTTGGTGTTGATGAGGTCTTTGATGACTGTCCGTGAGGCTAGAATCCCCTTCCGGAGAGTTTTGAAGTAAAAATCATCGGGTTGCCGGACGAATCACATTTGCCAATGCCTTCGGATAGCCAACCTCTGTCTTATTCGGCAGGCTCCGCCTCTATCTCAAATGAGCAGTCTGATTCATCAGCCTTTGCCTCCGTCATTGGTTTGATCCGGGCAACACTGGGCTGGTTAGATTCATTGAGCTCTGCCTCCATCACAAACGAGCAGTCTGATTACCAGCCTCCGCATTCATCGCTGGTTTAATTCAGGCAACAATTGGGCTTGTCTAATTCTCTGGCCTCTACCTCCGTCACAGAGGAGCAGATTAAACCAGACCAGAACAAAACGGGAAGATATAAGCGAGAGGGACAGAGGAGAATAGAAACGATGGAAGAGGGGCAAAACCATAAAGTGGTGATCTTTTCTTAATTTACGTGCAATCTCAAATGGTGCAAATGTTTCGAGATGCAGGGTGTATTATGTAACCAAGGATGTTTTGCGAGAAAGAGATTGTATGTCATACAAGTAATTATAGTCTCACCAACATCAATAAACATTCTTTTTTCTTTTTTCATGAAGAGTGTTGGAGAGCCGCCATTATTCTTTGGATTAGAGATACGAATTGAAGGATTTGGGAAGAGGTGATTTTGTGTTTAAGTCTTAATTATGTCTTTATTAGTTTGAAAATTTTTAAGCTTGACCAATTCCATCAGTTCATTTCAACTAGGCCACTGACAGTAATGGAAGTTGGCCATCGTAATCCTATTAGATGGATGGGGTATGTGTCCCATTTTGCAAAGCTAAAGGGGTTCTTTGTTCTATTTTACGAAGTTTAAGGGCTGGATGTGGACTTAGACCTCCCGAAAACCCTAGTCGCTACACCACGTATAAATTTTATCTCTACGCCGCTCTCACTCACTCTCTGCTAAAACCCTTGAAATCGCATCTTTAAGATTCTCAGTCTATCTGAGACCAGAAAATGGCCGAGAGAGGTGGAGAACGTGGGGCGTTCCGCAGGGGATTTGGTGGCCGCGGAGATCGTGGTCGCGGTGGCCGCCGCCGTGGCCGCAAGGAGGAGGAGGAGAAGTGGGTTCCCGTTACCAAGCTCGGCCGATTAGTGAAAGCGGGTGAAATCACGAGGTTGGAGGAGATCTACCTCCATTCGCTCCCCATTAAGGAGTATCAGATTGTCGACGAACTCACTAAAAAGAGTTTGAAGGATGAAGTGATGAAGATAACGCCGGTCCAGAAGCAGACGCGTGCCGGCCAGCGCACCCGATTCAAGGCGTTTGTGGTAGTAGGTGACGGAGACGGCCATGTTGGTCTGGGCGTGAAATGCAGCAAGGAGGTGGCGACGGCTATCCGTGGGGCGATTATTCTGGCCAAGCTTTCTGTTATTCCAGTCAGAAGAGGTTACTGGGGTAATAAGATTGGGAAGCCACATACCGTGCCTTGTAAGGTTACGGGGAAATGTGGGTCTGTGACGGTGAGGATGGTACCGGCGCCGAGAGGTGCGGGGATTGTGGCGGCTAGGGTTCCGAAAAAGGTGCTGCAGTTCGCTGGGATTGAGGACGTTTTCACTTCATCCAGAGGATCTACCAAGACTCTTGGTAACTTTGTCAAGGTCAGCTTTCGCGGTTCTTATTATTTATGTATCGTGTTTTTGTAATAGATTCGCAGAAGAAGTTTTATTGATTTGTTGTTATTTGACTATGACATCTTGGCATGGTTGTTGGTTCGTAGTCGACAAATAGGCTTGATTTATATGCGAGTCGAGTGACCAATATTACTAGTCATATCGTTGTTGTTGAAATGTTATACAAATGATTGCAGCGTCTAGGACTCGGATGCCGGTATATTTGTTTCCACCGGGAGTGGTTCGGTTTGCCTTCGTCCCAGCACTTTCTTGTTTTAATGTATAGCCCAGTCACAGGAATAGATTATGCATGGTTTTATCTTGGTCCTCAGTGGGTATGATTTGCTTGTATGTTTTAGCATCAAACATTTGTGTGGTTCATATACAACTTGGGTGAAGCTTTCGGATTCTAGTTGCTAGTCTTGTTAGGATTCTGGAATAATATGCTTTGGTAACTGTTGTTGGTCACTCGTGTTTGAATATTTCTCCAAGTAATGTCTTGGCCCTCAGTGGGTATAATTTGCTTGTATGTTTTAGCACAAGCATTGTTGTGGTTCATATACAACTTGGGGGAAACTTTCGGATTCTAGTTGCTAGTCTTGTTAGGATTCTGGAATAATATGCTTTGGTAACTGTTGTTGGTCACTCGTATTTGAATATTTCTCCAAGTAATGTCTGTCTTTGTTGTGTAACATTAATCATTGACTTGCATTTTGTATACTTGATTGATAAGTGAAATTTTATTGGTTTGTCTCCTGATCATCTGCATTTTGAGGCGTGCCCCATTGTGTATTTTTGCTGAGCGACTATTTATTCTCCAACTAACTGGAATTCAGGCGACATTTGACTGCCTCTTGAAAACTTATGGGTTCTTGACTCCCGATTTCTGGAAGGATACCCGCTTCAAAATGTCTCCGTACCAGCAGTTCTCTGATAAGCTGCATGGAAAGAAAAAAGGTATGCTGGAGAATGCGGAGGCTACAGAACCGGTGCCGTTGACGGAGGATGAGGCAACCATAGCAGCAGCCTAAATTCTCTTGTTCATTAGAGGTTTTGGTACTTGATAGTTGATAAAGGATAATGTTTTAGTTTTGGGGTTTGATCCCTTGAAGACAGGTAGCATATGTTGCCATCTGCTTGTACGGTTTTGTAAGGATATTCATTTGTTAGATTTGGTTCTGTTTTCCTGGCTTCGGTTACAATCTATAGCTGTTCCATGCTTTGGTGCGTCTGTGATGGCCATGTTGATGTATGGTCCATTTTTTTGGGAATTGTTTTGTGAGGAGACATTTATTCGGTTAAACTTTTCGTGGATTGGGTGGTAACAGATTATTAATCATCCTCTTCCCTACACGAAGAGGGTTTCAGGTGAAACTTCACTCACCTTGACTTCTCCAGAATTGGTCATTTGAACATGAATTTGGGTATCGGGATTTTAGCTAGTCGAACCCCTTAATTTATGAGATGCTTTTGAGGAATTTGGCATACAGGATGTTAACTAGCAGATGTTTGTGTGCGCGAGTGATTGCCAACAAAAGGCAAGACTAGACTTTGGTTGGGTGGATTCTAGTCGTCTGGGACTTTACAAAGAAATTTGTTTAGAGGCTGGGCAATGTAGAAAAAAATTCATGTAGCAATTAATTTCAATTGGACTTGCATAATCAATTTTAATAGCTAAAGGAAATGTTGATTAATTAAATTCGACTAGAATCATGTTGCTGAAAAAGAGTTTCAAGGGCTGTATAGGACGAGGATGACCGCAAATCAAAGTGGATCCCAGAGCTGCAACATTCACAGAGGTTTCTCAATTCACAGCCACAACCTTTGGCCAAGATAGAAGCACACGTGGCAGTGACCCATTTGTTAAGACATTGAATTAGGATAAGGAAATGGATGAAGGCCTCCAAACATATTCCCCTCTTATGCCATTTCTGCCCCCCCTAAATTTCAATCTTAGCATCTCTCCACAAACCAAAAGCAGAGACCGAACCCAGCAAGCTAAGCAAAACAGAAATGGCTTCGGTTTCCATGATTGCTTCTTTGCTCCCAAGCACAAGCTTAGCCAGAGTGCCTTCAAGCACAAGCAAGAGGCTCATTGTGGCCAAGGCTTCAGCCAGGTCATTTGAGGTTGAGAAGACCAGCTTAGAGCTCAGGAATGAGAGGAAGGAAGAGAGCAGCGGACGGAGGGAGTTGGTCTTCGCGGCTGCAGCTGCAGCAGCTGTCTCCGTGGCTAGAATCGCCATGGCTGATGTGGAGCCCAAAAATGGGACGCCGGAGGCTAAGAAGAAGTACGCTCCTATATGTGTCACAATGCCCACGGCTCGTGTGTGTCACAAGTGAGAAAATGTGGTTGTTGATGGTTTTATGCTGGATTTGTGGAACAACTATGTAAAAGCTAAAACCTTGTACCTTCTTGTACTTTTTTATTGAGCAATCCATGTTGTGCCCTTTCATCCTTCTCACTCTCATCCTGGTTACTTCGCTTTCAATGGATGCAAATACTGCTGGCGATTTTCATATTTTACTCGAATTCTTTCTCATTTGAAGAACGGGTTATTATTATATTTATATTTTTTAAATAATATGTTTGATGCTAAAATTTGCTTGTGGGAGCACCTTTCTGCTGCTGATGATTGATCTGTGGTAGTAGATAATTCACATATGCATCAACATGAGATTTGCTACTTTTTAGTTTCATAGCATAGCTTGCTCTAGAAGAATGAATCGGAGCGGAATGACGAAATTGGTACGCAGTTCACAGGGTAGATAGGGGAATCAGGCAAACAAATAACCCATAGGTTCTGGTCCTTAATTCCTCCAGAAAATGAATATAATTGAGGAAAACAAAGTGGCATAAAATTCTAATTGACATACTTACAGCCACAAAAGAATTTGATCCACAAGATGAACAACCATTTTACTTGTCCTATTTTGTAGCACCACCACATGGCCAAAACCGACTGTACATGGCTCCCAAGCCAAGAGGAAAGAAAGTTGCTCTAATTGTCCAAAGCAGTGGACTCATATTTTCCCTTATCCTTAAGCAACATTTGCTTCTCCAATGTCTTGTATCCTACAATTCCTCAATTCGCTAAGTGTAAGGAACCTTCCTCATCAACTTCAAGCTCAGGCATTTGAATCTTTCTCTTGAATACTGCCTTGATGCTTTCCTCCAATCTGTTCCAGCCTTCATCATTGCAGCAAACTCCTCCTAGCTTATCCAGCCATCCTGCAACACAAAGGAGTTCAGTGTCGAATGGCGAAAGGAGCTCAGATGTACTGTCGTTTGTTTCACTTACCTTGTCTGTGTCAACATCACGCATAATAGAATGAAAGACATTCTCACTACTGGTGTCAACTTCATCGTTTAATGCATTATGTAGCTCTTCAACCTCTATATAGCCACTCCCATTTTTGTCAAAGAATGCAAAAGCTTTATGTAGGTGCTCATCATTGACCATCTTCCTCAGGTGAACAGAAACCGCAACAAACTCCCTATAGTTCATAGTCCTGTCATCATCTAAATCAGCCTGCAACACAGCTGAGAATCAAAACATCTGAAAACGTATTTATTATTTCATTTTCAAAGGCTGTAAGCAGAATATCACCCAAACGAAAAGCGAAGAAGAAGAAGAAGAAGACTGTGAACAGAGACACACTAAGAAACTGGCTTCTAAAACTGTTGAATATGGGAGCCACCAAGATTTCAAATGCAGCGAGCCTTATTTGCTTCCAAACTTCAACATTCTGGATTTTCTTTTATTTTCTTCCATTTCTGACTTCAAAGAAAAATGTCAAACTAATCAAAGTTGTCACATACTGAAGAAAACTACAGTTTAGCAGTAGACGAAATCCAATTCCCTGTACCATTATAGTCCTCCCAACTTCTGAGACTTCACATAACACTGACAATTCATGGTGTAAGGGATCTAGAACAGATGAGAAGGAAGAAAAATACATAGATCCATCAGCTTACAGCTTCCATCAGGATTTGAAGATTAGCATCAGGAATTTGCTGGCCAAGTTTTTGCGGTCCATCTCGAAGCACTTCAAGGTTTATGTTCCCTCTCTTTCCAGTATCTATCATCTCAAATGTTTCTTTAATTCCAGCCACTTCTTCTAAGGACAAATGTTCCGCAATAACCTCATAGATAAAAAACACCTTGTAAGCTCAGCATTTTAAACATTACCAAAAGCATTAAACTTGATTAGTCTTTCCAAAATCTTCTACTACTACATATTGATTAGAGAATAAATCGAGAACTCAACCAATCAACTGAGCATGTCTGAATATCTAAATCAAGAAGGCGGACATATTTCAATATTTACCCCCAGTGCTCTTTTCTTTAGTTTGTTCATCATGGAGAACTGTTTGAGCCTCACTTTCACAGTCTCACCAAGAGAAACATTCTGTGCTTTCTTGATATTATGTAACCAAGGATGTTCTGCGAGAAAGAGATTGTATTTCATTCAGATAATTATAGTCTCACCGATATCAACAAACATTCTTCTTTTTTTTTTTTTTCTTTTTCATGAAGAGCATCAAAATGATGAACTGAAGTGTTACCAAGCACTTCATGAGCAGTAAGGCGCTGCCTTGGATCAGGGTTGAGCATGTTCTTTACAAGGTCCTTGGCACTATCAGAAACCTTTGGCCAGGGATCCCTCTTCAAGTCCATAACTGACCCTATAATTGCCTGCACAACACCCCTGCTCAGTTTCTGCTCGAATACATTACATATGAATCTTGTTAGAAACTAAGCCTAGGATGAATAAAAGAGCACAATAGTGTAATAAATCAACCAGAAAAGGGAAAACTGCAATGCCAGTGCTAGTCACATTCAACCCTCAGCCCTGTTGAATGAACAAGCATTACTATCTATCAACATGGAAAGAACAAACCTGCCCAGAACGGTGGGACACCACAAAGTAAAATATACAGAATGACACCAGCACCACAGACGTCAACTTCTGGGTCATAATTGCATTTGAGAACCTCGGGAGCCATATAATATGACACATGGTTGAAATGGGACGTTCTTTTTATCTTTAAGAGGTACATGTTCGTGGAGAGAAGGCAATACCAGGTTTGAAGAAAACATACAAGCCAAAGTCAAATGCTTTGAGCGGGGCTGTCTCCTTTCTGTTGCTAAAAAGAAAATTCTCCAGTTTGAGATCACGATGCATGACTCCATGTTTGTGACATATCTGAAACACGGAGCACATGGAAGTACTTCATATTATTTACATAACCAATTCCATGAAAGTTGGTCAGTATCAAACCTGGACAACTTCAACAATTGTCCTGATAACACCTTCAGCCGCTCCCTCTTGCAACTATCATGTCAAAAAATTCTCCTCCCTCACACAATTCCATGATAACGTGCACAGCACTATCATCTTCATACGTGTCTTTCAGTGAAACAAGATTCAGGTGTCTTGGCAGATGCTTCATTATTCCTACTTCCCTTCTCACGTCTTTTATATCCACTGCTGTTCTTGGCTTCTTCTTCGAGAAAGAATTACACGCTAAATTTTCTCCGGTATCTACATCTGTGCAGAGATATGTTATACCAAATTCACCATGTCCCAGCTCCCGGTCAAGATCATATTGGGCTTTAATATCATGTCCTGTGGGCTCTTTCACAACTCTTACCATGTTTCTATTTCCATGTCCATGATTCACAACATAATCATCACAATAAAAAGGATTTGCCTTGTTCTTGTTTTTCCCTTTCTTCTTCTCGGATCAGGAACCGGGATTAGCACAGCAATTTCCCATCAATTAGGAACTCAAAGGACTAGACTAAACTCCACAAATACCTGAGACTTCAAGAGCAACCAGTAAGCAAACAGCCTCGTAGCAGTTCTCGACATCAAATACATGTTCCAGAAACTGTAGGTTTATCTACAACAAGGAAAAAAGTTGAAAACATGAGGTCAAGCATGTTACTAAGAGTCCGAGACCTTCTCTTTTCGAACTGAAAGTCTTGAAGCAACCAACTTTTACAACATTTCTACCTAAAAGAATAAAGTTAAGTACTGAATTTGAAAGTTAGGTCCAAATACAGAAGAAGAGCAATACCAAAAGGGCAAACAAACACTAGGAGAAGTAAGAAAATATGTTCATCTCAATCAACGAAACAAAACGGTGCGAATGGATCCGAAAGACTCACCTTAAAGTATTGCCGGGATCTGGAATATGAGAGGAAAATCAAATGAAAACCCAGATGGTTTCTGGAGATGAAGAGGTCTGGTATGTAGTTTCAAGCGTCAAAGAGGTACAGCGTTTTTGGTGAGTATGAAGTGTGAAGCAAGGAATGCTAATGTTTGTGTGAAATGCGGGGAGTCTGAGGTGAAGAGAGGGATAGCTATTTTTTGCATAGAGTTCTGTCTCCAAAATCTGCGGTGAAGCTGAAGCATGTTCACAAATTTTCACTTTCCTTTCCTGAAACCGTGGAGTTTGGAAGGGATGACCATGGTCTAGGTTGCTTCAGCTTTACAGTGAAATTGAACTAATTTGAAATAGCCTCTGAACCGATTTGATATATATTCTATTCTAAATTTTTTTTACTCAATCCGGAACTGAGAAACGAGTAAAATCAGAATCATGATCTTTTTATTATGATTTTTTTATTTTTTTTAATTTATATCACATACATATAATAACATCAAACTCTAATAAAATTGTACCCATAGTACTTATCTGATGATGACTTGTGAAATTAAGAATGTATTTGTGAAGTGGGAATGTGATAGTTAGGACCTAGGACTAGGTTTAGAACTAAAAGAATAAAAACCTCTCTAATATAATTTCTAATAAATAATTATCTATAAAATTATAAATTTTATAATATATTAATACATATACTTCAGGTTAGTTCTATACAGAATCGGAACTAACAAAAACATCTCGCAAACCATAATTAATTTTTATCTTACTCAATCCAATCTATCTTTATTGGGTTAGGTAAACTTATGGTTCTACCCGACTCATACTCACTTCTAGAGCTTGAGATTTTTTTTATAACTAATAATAAAATTATTATTTCCTCTGTCTCACATTTTTTGCAATACTTTTTATTTTGGGTTGTCTCAAATTTTTTGAAACAGTTCTTTTATAGTATATTTTTACTATATATCTTTGCCATGATAACCCTCATCTTCACTTCACTCAATTCCTCTCTTCCACCCTCAATTCTCTTCTCTGATCTCAACATAGACAACAAATTGATAGGGACGGACGGACGGACAAATTGATGGGGGCAGACGGATAGACAATTTGACGCGATGGACAAATGACAAATCAATGTGAACAAACGGCAAATTGACATGATAGGCGACAGATTAATGGAGATGAATGACAAATCGATGCGATGAATGAAAAATTGAGGCAATGGACAACAATATAGGAAAGACGGATGAAAGTAAGGAGGTCGGGGACGGATGAGAAATTGACGCAAGACAGACGAAAGCAAGGAGGTCAGTGGGGTCAATATCTAGACGGATGACAAATCTACACGACGACGAAACAGACGGCAGGGTTGAAAGCGAGAAGGTTGGCAGGGTGCAGGGATAAACTTGGTAACCAAGGGCTATTTTTTGCCCTTAACTTGGTATGCATGAGAAACCAAATATCTCAAAACAAATCGGAATAGATGGAGTACTATTATTTCTTTCTCAAATGCATATTAACTCTTATAGGAAATTAAAAAAAAATCACCAAAAAGAGAAGTTCCCTACTTGAATTTGTTGCGAGATTGAAATAACAAATCTTCAACTTTATGCCACTGAAATTACAGCCCGGTTTGCTTTAATTTAACTGATGTATATTAATGTGTTTTTGTGGGATTGGAAAAGAAAAATGTAGGCCCGATTTCAATGTGCCCAAAAAGTTTAATTCTATTTATAGAAATGTCATTGTTTTTAATCATACAAAATCTCATAGTCTCCTCTCACTTTACTCTTAGGCCACGTTTTCTCACGCTTGTTATCCGTTCGACACTTCCTATCTAACGAGTTACCGTTGTTACAATTTGAGCTCCTCTAATTGAAATTGGGGCATTTTGATTCGAACCCACAGTCATCCTGAGACATTCACACTAAGACAATAGCGTGAATAAAAGCAGAGTCAAGCTTGAAGACAAATGCACCCTTTGGACACCGTGATTGCCTCACAAAACCATATTAACATCATGAGCCCACCGATCGAGTTAGCTACTGAGTTCACCCTCCAACACACATGCCTCTTTAACTTGGTCATCCTCCCCAAGCTCAAGAAGTCTATCCTTACAAGTACCTCCCAGTACCTTCTCCTTATCAGGAACCTCACATGGACGCCGTCAAACCCTAAACCCATCCTTTTATGTGCCCCAGATGACGGTGTTTTCCTCACCATTGCAGAGTCATTTTGTTTGACTGTCTCACTAGGAAGGGAATCAAATATGTATCGAAGCTCCACCAATGGGTTCCAAAGCAGACTATTCCAATGAAAAAACTGAAACTTGCAATAACAAATTTTCTTTGGCAATTGGCATTGAGTTGATTAACAGGGAAAAGATGTGTGGTCAGTGGTGTGGGTGGGGACCTTTTCTACCTGCATGACAATTTTTCCAAAATGGTTGGACACCATAAATTGTTGCAACTTCAAAGGCCAATGTGTTGCAAATATACAGACCCCACACTGAGATTACCATGTTAGGACAAAACACACATTAACAAGGCGGTATTAACTTGTGTTGAACTGCTTGTACATCCAATTAGTTTTAATTTAAGTTAAATTAATTGAAAATTATTTACTTTTATTTTTACATTTTTTTTCTGAAATAAATATTATTTAAATGCTAATATTATATAGGTGTTATAATCTATTGAATGAAATTTTTTTTATAATGTTATCAAATTTTTATGAATTCTTTTTTTTTTTACGCCTAAGACAAACCCTCAGCAAACAAATTAAATTGGATGGTTTGTGGTAAGAGATTTTAGACCTTGGATGGTGGGAGGAAAGCGATGTTACTAAGAAAGAGAAAAAAGGAAATGAATAATGAGGGTGGATCCAACAATGGGATTTAGAACTGGTCAAACATCTGCAACCTTTTCTTGGACCAGCCTTGTTTTCGCTTGTGTTTACTGTTTAGCTTCAGTCTTTCTTGAGTTCTGTTTTGTTTTTATTTTGTTTTATTTTATTTTTTGTTCTTTTCTTTACTTGCGATGATCAATATGCATGCTAGTGTCTTCGGTCTTTCATCTGACTATATTATTTGTAGGGATGATAATTGAGTAGATTGGGTTAGGTTTAGCTCGGGTTATTTAGATTTGGGGTTTAACCAAGTTAGCAAAAAACCATGTCCAGATTGGATTCAGGTCAAGATACTTAGGTTCGAGTTGATTTCTGGTTTGAGTTGGGTTGGGTCGGATTTATCTTAGTTCGGGTTTAATGCAGATCATGTTATTTTCAGTCTCGAGTAACTTCAAGTTGGCTTCCAAACCAAATTCGGGTTGACCACCAGATTCACTTGAATTACTAATGTATAGGTTGAAATGACTGGATCAATTTTTTTTCTTTTTTTGTTAAAAATTAAATTAAAGGATTTGATTTTTTGGTGCAATTTATTTAAGTTAATTAGCATGTTTAGTTAAAAAATTCATAATTTTTTTTCATTATATTTTAGTATATATTTAGGCCATTTAACATTGTTGGTAATACTTTATAATACTTGATTATTTTTCTAGACTCATACCTTCACCTAGCTATCACTGCATAGGCTACCTAGACCCTTACCCAACTATCACCCAAACACACACACTATGACAATTTCGCTACACTCTTATTCTGATGAATTTCTCTGAAATTGTTGTAAAATGGAACACCAGTTCATTATCAGTAACTAAATTGTAAAACTTTAAAATTTTTGTGTGAAAATGTAAAGATTTACAAAAATCCACGAACCTATCTTGTAATTATTATTAGTGACTGGAATAAAATTTTTCAAAATTAGGTGTCTTATTACACTATATTTCAAAGTTTAGAGACAATGTTGTAATTTTTACAATTGCATACCAAGATCATTAAACTTACAAAATATAGAAATTACTTATTTTGACAGAACCCAAATATGAGACTAATAAATATGAAAGTCCATTCACAAGTATGGGACTTATAAGTTCTTAAAAAATAAAAGTTACTGAATATGAAAATCTCTTTTCAAAATATGAGACTTGCTAAATATAAAATTTTAAAAAAATGGAAGTCACTAAATATGAAATTCCTCTCCCCAAATACGGGCTTACTAATTATAAAATTATCAAAAAATAAAAATTACTAATTATGAAAGTCATCTTCCCTAAATATAAGACTTACCAAATATGGAAGTATTCAAAAAATAGAAGTTATTAAATATTGAAGCCCATCATATATGAGATTTACTAAATATGAAAAATAACAAAAGATGAAAGTTCAGATTTAGGGTAAGGGTTAAGATTGAGCATTGATATTTACGGTTTATGGTTTTGAGGTTAGGGTTTAAGGGTTTAGATTTAAAGTTTAGGGTTTTAGGATTTATGATTAGGGTTAGAGTTTTGAGTTATAAAGTTTATGGTTTAGAGTTTAGATTTAGGATTTATGGTAAAGGCTAAGATTGATGTTAGGGTTAAAGTTAAGGTTAGAGTTTAATAAGTTTACGGCTAGAATTTAGATTTAGGTATAGGGTTTCAATTGGGATTGGGGATTTATGGTTTAGATTATGGTTAGTGTTTAGGGTTTTTTAAAGTTTAGTTTTAGAGTCTTAGGTTTAAGTTTAGGGTTTTGAGTTCATATTTGTGGTTTACAATAAATGTTAGTGTTAGGATTACAATTAGGGTTTAAGGTTTTAAAGTTTAGGGATCATGACATAGGTTACTATTAGTGTTTAGGGTTTTAAAGTTCAGGGCTATGATTAAAGCTTAGAATTTTTTGGAGTTAATAAGTATACCTTGAAGACAAATAAAGAGAGTCAAATAAAACATTTGGCTACATTAACTGTATTTAAAATTGGAGGAATATTTGAAAATAAATATTATATTTTTGCTAATTAGAATATGAATGAGACTCCTTAACTAATAAACTCAAAAGACTTAAAAACCAATAAATCCTAGAAAACATCTAAACAAGCCAAAACAAGTTATTTTGTTAATTTATTCTTCAAATATCATATGATCCCTGAACAAAAATATTTTTAAAGTATTTTTAAATTTCTTAAATTCCATGGTCACAATTGATATACAATTTAGATAAATAATCAATATATAAAAAATTGTATATATATTTTTTAAATCTCTATCACCCATATATTTTATGTTGATTTGGGTTAAATTCAGGTCCTCTCGAGTTTAGTTATCAGGTCATTTCAGGTTTAAGTCAGGTCAGTCTCGATTTTGGGTCATTTCAAGTTTGGGCCATTTTAGATTTGAGTTGTTTGGGTTCAGACTTTATTGGGTTTCACTTCAAATCAAGTTAGACATTGACCATAGTCCCGAAAACCTGAAAAAAAACTACTTATGTTTTAACTCGGCCCAAATTGGCCGTTTATGTTTTTGTGACTCAAATAAACCACTTATTTTTAAATATGGGCCATCTCACCCATTCTACATTACCACGTTAGAATATTCCATTTAAAACAAGGGATATTCTATTTCTTTTGTATTAGCTGACAACTCTGAGATACGTCACCCAACCTTCCCCTTATTTACAATCATTGTCACCTCCTTAACTTTTACTTTAACCCACATAGTGGCCCATCCTATCACATTTTGATCTTTACCGTTTGGGTTAGAAACCTTTTTGCATCACTTCATCCACGTTCTTGTAGTTCGTTGGCGGCAGTATCTCTCCATTTAGAGCTGATCGCTGGAGAGACCAGAGGAATTGGTGCCTGCTCTCTTCTAATGTGATGGTGATTTTTGTTACATGATCCCTCCCATGCCTACCCACCATTGTCCCTTGCCTCACAACTCCCCTTCCCTCATTGTGCCATCAGCCTACATGCAATTGCCTTGAGGGCCTCTCTACTACCTAGATCTATGCCCATGTCGCTGGATAGTACTGACATCAGTCTTCATGACCTTTGAATTTGGAGATTAATTGCAAGATCAACTGCAAATCTTGGATTGGTTGCACAACCAATAGTAGAGCAGCATAGTTGATGTTGATTTGATGGATCACAGAAGCAATCTCGATGGAAAGAGAGCAACTTGTGTATGGGTTAGTGAGAGGACAATATATGGGTGTGTCAAAGAAGGGACAACATGTGGGTGGGTTAAAAAAGATAACATGTCATTGAGTTAAAGAGATGATAATGTATGGGTTAGGTTGGAGAGAGGACCGTGTGTGGCTGTGTCAGAGAGAAAACAACGAGTGGGTTAAGTTGGAGAGAGGATGACTAACGACGTGTTGATAGGTAAAAAACAGGATCTTCGGACACACTGCATTACCATGTGATCTTCCATTCAGTGCTGCCACCTCATCTGCCATTTAGCTTGTTAGACCCATCTGCTGCCACATCATCACAATTTAACAGTGGACGGCTTATTGGCACATTTACATAACATTGATGGTTTATTGGAGCCGCATAAAACATAAGTGGCCGATTTGGGCCAAGTTAAAACATAAGTGTTTTTTTCGTGATTTTTGCCCCAAGAAACCCTAATCTCTTCTAGCTCCGCCAAGTATATAAATTTTTATCTCTACGCCGTCCTTATTCCCTCTCTGCAGAAACCCTTGAAACCCTTTAGTTTCGATTCTCTATCGATCTTTGCAACCCGGAATATGGCCGAGAGGGGTGGAGAACGTGGGGCGTTCCGCCGTGGATTTGGTGGCCGCGGAGATCGTGGTCGCGGTGGCCGCCGCCGTGGCCGTAAGGAGGAGGAGGAGAAGTGGGTTCCCGTTACCAAGCTCGGCCGCTTAGTGAAAGCGGGTGAAATCAAGAGGTTGGAGGAGATCTACCTCCATTCACTCCCCATTAAGGAGTATCAGATTGTCGACGAACTCACTAAGAAGAGTCTGAAGGATGAAGTGATGAAGATAACGCCGGTCCAGAAGCAGACCCGTGCCGGCCAGCGCACCCGATTCAAGGCATTTGTGGTAGTAGGTGACGGAGACGGCCATGTTGGTCTGGGCGTGAAATGCAGCAAGGAGGTGGCGACGGCTATCCGTGGGGCGATTATTCTGGCCAAGCTTTCTGTTATTCCAGTCAGAAGAGGTTACTGGGGTAATAAGATTGGGAAGCCGCATACGGTGCCTTGCAAGGTCACCGGGAAATGTGGGTCTGTGACGGTGAGAATGGTGCCGGCGCCGAGAGGTGCGGGGATTGTGGCGGCTAGGGTTCCGAAGAAGGTGCTGCAGTTTGCTGGGATTGAGGACGTTTTCACTTCATCCAGAGGTTCTACCAAGACTCTTGGTAACTTTGTCAAGGTCAGCTTTCGCGGTTTTTATTATTTATACATTCGTGTTTTTGTATTCAGATTCGCAAAAGAAGTTGTGTTGGTTTGTTGTTATTTGATGGACGTTGGATCGTAGTAAACAAATATGCTATGCGGATCAACTGATCAAGTGACAAATGGTACTAGTCGTGTCCTTGTTGTTGAGATGTTAGACAAATGTTGCTGAATTTAGGATTCGGATGCCGGTATTCTTTTTCCACTGGGAGTAGTTCGGTTTGCCTTTGTCACGGTACTTGCAGGAATAGATTATGGTTGGCTTGTTATCTTGGTTCTCAGTGGTTGTGTGTTTTAGCATCAAACATTGTTGTGGGTCATATACAACTAGGGGGAATTGACGGTTTGATTCTAGTTGCTAGTCTTGTCAAGAGTCTGGATTAATATGCTCTTGTAACTGTTGTTGATCATTCATGTCTGTATATATCTCCGGGTAATGCTTCCGTTTCTTTGTTGTGTAACATTAATCATTGACTTCTGATCATCTGCATTTTGAGGAGTGTTCCATTGTGTATTTTCATTGAGTGACTATTTATTCTCCAACTAACTGGAATCCAGGCTACATTTGATTGCCTCTTGAAAACATATGGATTCTTGACTCCTGATTTCTGGAAGGATACCCGCTTCAAAATGTCTCCCTACCAGCAGTTCTCTGATAAGCTGCATGGAAAGAAAAAAGACTTGCTGGAGAATGCAGAGCCTACAGAACCAGTGCCGTTGGCGGAGGATGATGCTGCATTAACAGCAGCCTAAGCTCTATTATTGGTTAGAGGTTTTGGTACTCTATAAAGCATAATGTTTTTGTTTTTGGGTTTGAACTGTTGAAGACAGATAGTAAATGTTTCCCTCTGGTACGGTTTTGTAAGGATATTCATTTGTTATATGTGGTTCGGCGTTCCTGGATTCGTTTCTCCCCTCAACATTCTTCTTTTTGTGTTGTTATGGTTACAATCTATAGCTGTTCCATGGTTTGGTGCGTCTGAGATGGCCATCATGTTGGTGTATGGTCCATGCATTTCTTGGAATTGATTCACAGCATTTGCCTGACATGAATTGGTTCTTCCGAATTGGATGGTTCCCTGTATGAAAAGGATTTTCAGGGGAAACTTCATTCACCTCGACTTCTCCAGAACTGGGAATTCAACAGGAATTTGTGGTGGCGGGGTTTTAGTTAGTAGAACCCGTTAATTTTTAACGTGCTTTTGAGGAACTGGGCATGCTGAATGTTAACTAGCAGATGTTTGTGTGTGTGTGAGTGATAGGCAAAAAGAGGGAAAATCAGTTGCATCAACTTGTCTCATCTTAGCAGAAATTTAACCAGCTCCATGCATCTACCAAAGAACATGCTGTTCATCTCTATCAGTCTCAACTTTCAGGCACTTCTGTGTAATAATGATCCATTCAAACCTATCATTACAGACTCACAAAAAGATAGACCTTTTACAGTTTTACTTGATGCTTGACGGAAGCTCCAACTGCTGAGGCAACTATGAAGTAAAATTCAACATCTCCACTAGAAAGATTGTTATTCAAAAACAAGAAAGAGAGGTTGTAAATGGGGCTCATTTCTGACGAAAAACTGATGCTGGTGGCAACCACTCCAAAAATGCTAGACCAGTTGGTTCTGGTTGGTCATCTATGGCTGGAGCTGTCTCTGGTCCATCCACGGCTGGCTTAATCACTGTGTAGAACAAGATATTGTAGAAGATGGAAAAGATGAAGAGAACAACAGCCGAGTAGGCAAGAAATGATCCAGTAATTTCTGGGGGTTCTTCCCTAAATTCAGCTCCAGAAAGTTTCACCTCAGATGCTGCAGGAAAAGAGGTAGTTTTCACAATAATTTAAATAAAAAAACAAAACAAAAAGAAAAATCGAAAGAGTCAAGATCATGCTCTTCTTCATCTGGAATACAAATACAATACTCAATAAGGAAGTACTTGGAGGAATGGCATTAAAGGAATACACAGACATGTAATGAAGTGGTTCAAACTATCAAGTTCGTTCCTTCATCTCATCTCTGTCTCTGGATTTCATTAGCAAGAAGTTGTAAGAAATTAGAATGGTATACATTCAATTATAATCATGTGTAAAGATTTCATAAACAGAAATTTAATAGACTGAAATGGGCATGTCCTGCTGAATATCAAGATTCCATGAACTTGATTAATTGAATTTCAAAGTGTCAATTTGAGTCCTTTACCTGGATCTAAGACTCAAAATTTCACTGGCATAAACTTTGAAAAATTCAGACGGGTATATTTTGCTGACTATTCATGCTAATTTTCATCCAGTTATAGAGTTTCCCTTTGGATAAGGCAATGATAGAAACCCAAAAAGAAGCAGGCAAAGGATTAATCAGATTCAACTGAAAAAGCCAGAAAAGATTTCGGCTTTAAATTAAGGCTGAAACTAACACAGAGGCATTATAAAGTTGCTACCTTTAATCTTGGGAGGGCTGACTTGTTTCTTGGAGAGGGTTTGGAGTTGCTGGTCAAGCTTCATAAGCGCTTCTTTTGCCTCTTCCGGGTCCAGCTCAAAATCCCCAGAATCTCTCTCCTGTGCACGGACGACAGAGGAGGAAGCAAAATAGTAGGCAGTCGCGGTTCTCTTTGGGGATTCATAAACGGGATGAGAGCAGAGCTGTGTGTGCTTTGTTGCGGCGTAACAATGGAGTTGAGGAAGCGACAGTGGTGAGTTGCAGTGAAGAGATAGCATTTGAATATACGACGGTCGATGAATGAAAACAAAGGAAAGAGGATAGAAGACTAATGTTTGGGAATTGTCTGCAAGTTAATTTTGATATTTGAGGCATTGTACTCTGACGTGGCCAAGAGACTTAACCCTGTTCTTGAAATACAATTGAAAGGAATTTAGACATACAAGCAAGCGTTTCTTTCTTTTTCTTTTTTTTTTTTTCCTTATTCTGTTTTGGTAAATACACGCTCCGATTCTAAACATATTAGCTAGCCAAAGACTTAACAACCAGTTCATTTTAACTATACTTTTGATTCTAAACAAAATAAAATAAAATAAAAAATAAAGAGAAGTAAGTGACTTTCAAAAAAAAGAAAAAGAAAAAGAAAAAGAAAGGAGAAGTAAGTGTTTCAACTTCGAATCTTTAAATCATATTGTAAGAATCATAGACCTAAACCTTAATAATTCGACTAGCTTCTGCTAGGCTTTGCATTGGAGTTGGGTTTTTTTCCCCCATCAAATAGAAGGTTTAGTTTAGGTTAAAACTATAGGTTTCCCACTTCTTAAATTAAACTTGGCCTCATAAATCCTCATTGGTTCCTAAATATCATCAATTTTACTTTTCGTTTTCGGTACTTGAACTAAAATTGATTGACAAAGCCACGCTAAACTTAAACTATAAATAACTATTTCCAACTAGCTTCTACATTGTCACCCACCTTAATGATAATTGCTGTAGATGAGCGGGTCTTGTGAATAAAGACCAATACATATAACTTTTGTCCTTTGTATGCATCGAATTGTAATGATATGAGCAAAGAGCAATTAAAAAAAAAATCCAAATAGTAGAATAGTGTTTGTTGAAAATATCGTTAATCTAAAGGTCATACGTCCAACTTTATTATGTTAGTGTACTGTAGGGCGGTGCTCCCATAGACAACAATTGATAGATCACACCACGCCATGGAAACATTAGATAAATTTTATTATATCATGTTATATCGGAATTTGTACGACTTTTCAATTGACCAAAGAAAAAAAAAAAAAAGAACTCATTACTGTAATGCAATACATAAATTTTTATTGTGTAACAAGTTTTCATCCATTAAGTAAAATTGATATTGGGTCGGATCCTATTAAAGATGGGTTAGAGAATGGAAGTTTAAATAATTTTATTGGGCCAAGAAATGCGCAGAAAAGTTTGGGTCTAATTTTTCTAGGAAGAGAAAAAACACTAATGAGTGTGATTAGTGGTAGGGAAGTAAATAATAAGAATGATTCTTATTTAATATTTCACCAATTTTAAAGGCAGTGAATAAGTTTAGTGAATTTTAAGTAATCATCTAATATTTCCGCATTAAAAGATACTTGATTCTTAAATTGTGTTCATGATAGCTTCAATGGTGTTTTAATATCTTTGATGGTTATGATGAATTAGAATTGGATATGTTAGAGAATCTTAACAAGACCTAAGAGTTGAAGAAAAGACCAAAAAAGTAGGCTAAAGATAAAAA
This sequence comes from Aquilaria sinensis, assembly GCA_005392925.1. NCBI lineage: Eukaryota > Viridiplantae > Streptophyta > Magnoliopsida > Malvales > Thymelaeaceae > Aquilaria > Aquilaria sinensis. The sequence continues at coordinate 345,537 of SMDT01001656.1, forward strand.
AAAAAAAATTGGCATTGAATTGTGAAATAAAATGATTTGAATGAGGGATTAAAGATAAAATTTTATTTTATTTTCCTGCTTTCTAGGAGTCTTTGAGGGTTTAACTATTAGTGCTGAATCTTATATTTTCTTGGCATTAGTAGGATTTGTTGGAGGGTCTTTGAGTTTAATAGTTATTTTGAGAGTTTGATGTACTCTTACTCAGGTTTGTTGGTGGATCTTCAAGTTTGTTAGTGTTAGTATGGCTTGTTGGCGGGTCTTCGAGCATATTGCTTTCTCGGGGTGCGTTTTATTTTAGAATCTTTCTAAATTGAGAATTCTAATTTATTTTATTTTGAATAATATTTTTATTTTGCTGTTAAAAAAACTAATTGGCTGAGAAGGGTTATCCTACGATAGCTTACGAATGGCTTTGCTACGTGAAAAAAAGAAGCTGTATTGCATTTGCAGTGAATTAACATAAGTAATATACAATAATATTCTCCTTTCCAAAAAAAAAAAAAAACAATCAATTCTGATATATGTTCATCCGAATTCCCAAAGAAATAAAAAAGCATTGGAAGGAGAGCCGACGGGCTCAAGCCCCATCGCATCCTGAAGGCCCAGTAAGTTTTACCACCAGAACAAGCAGTCTTTGTTGGTGAGGGCGTCTAACTCTAAGTACGAATAGCCCATTAATACAAGAGCAAAGAAACCCAGAAGAAGAGAATGGCACTGGCCCAGTAAGTTTTACCATCAGAGCAAGTAGTCTTTGTTGGTTGTTCGGAATTGGGTGTACTAGTATAGCTAAGTTCATTGTTCTAAGGTTAACAAGTTAAAATACACAAAAAATTAAGATTCTTGTTCGACATTGGCTTCATAACAAATAAACATGGCAATGTAGCCAGTATGACAACATTAATAATTCAAGCGTTACATACTAATGGTATGACCGATCGAGTGAAAATTGTTCTTCACTTATAAAGATATATTTTCCTAATTCCACATATATATATATGAGTACCAGAGAAAAAAAAAAAAATGGCTCGAGTGATCCTAGATCGATATGTTTAAACGAAATCTTTATTGGACTTGAGTATGAATTGTATATTCTACACCCACTAGCTAGCGACTTCACAACAAATTTTCTGACATTTCCTCTGCAAGTATACAAGTTATAATTAAATCTCTCTCTCTCTCTCCCCCTTGCAACCCATGATCCTGCAGCTATGGCAGCTCTTCTCTTATCTGGTCTGTTTTGTTTGCTCATGCCTGAAACAAAACAAAAGGGGAAAAAAAAAGCCTTCTAGATGAGTTAAGCATGCCCAAAGTTCCTAGAGTGGACCAATCAACCAACATGCAGATGCAGGCATATTTTCTCATCTCATTAAAGATGAGATGGTTTCTTCTTTCTTTTTTTTTTGTTTTGCACGGTCAGCATTGTTGATCATACAAAGAAGATCACTAGAGCTAGCAAAGAAATTAAAGAAGCAAAAACATGTATCCCATAACAAAAGAGACCCTGGCCTGGGAAGGGAATAATCCCAACTGCCAAGAAAAAAAAAAAAAGATAAAGGTTTTTCTGTCCCGCCCTTTACTTCTTTATTCTCCTTCCTTGATGAAGAAGCTGCTTGCAAAAGAGCCAGATGAGATCGATCATTGAATATACAGGAACCTAGCTAGCTATTTTAGGCTCACACCATAATATATATACATATACACACGCATATATTCGTATTCTTCGGTATATACTAAATTTTGTGAATTGAATCTCTCCTTTTTGTCATATATTCCTAGTAGCAGTATATTTATATATATGCTGCTGGGTATATACTTAATTTTTCTTACATCAGTTCAAGACAAGAAAGAGCTTTAACACATTAAAGATGTGAATCTATATCTGCGTGTTTTTGGACGCAATATGGTCAATTACATCAGCTCATTTTTATATAGGTCCAAATCTTTTCTTTTCCTTCTTTTTTTTTTTTCACTGGGAAACTGTCTATATTCAGTATCAGCTCTTGCACACCGATTTTTTTTTTTAATCATAACCTGGTCTTGTATGCTTGGATTAATTAACAAGAAGAATAATGTGGCTTTATATTGTGACAAGTCTGCACGCTTAGCTGCTGCAAATTGGTTTTACGAATGATTTAATTGATATGATTAATTGGTACTAATTAATAGGATTAGTGAAATTAAAGGATGAAAGTGTGCTAATGGAAGCTGCTAATATAAATATATGTACATATATACGGTCTAAAAGAAGTAGCTAGAGAGCTTTACTTTTGAACAATGATACTTCTTGACTGGGTTTTTTGCGGCAAGCTCAGCTCAGTCCCCTTCCGCGTTGCTTTGCCAGGTACTGAAGATAGCCAAGGCAAAGGCAACAAGGGCAGACAAAAGCCGGCTCTAATCCCCTCCCACCCCCCCTCCCTCCTCTTCTCTTTCTTTTTTTCCAGAAGAATCTTCTAATGAAATTTTATCACTTTTTCTTTATCAAGTCAGGTCCAGTTTCATCTTTCTAATTATTGATTTGCAGAGCTAGAAGCGGATTGATCATAAAAAAACACAAACGCTCAAAAGGGGGGAAAAAAAAAAAGGGAAAACGCAGCTTTATATAACTGTACAAGCATCAGCTGTCATTTGTATAAAAAGGTTTCTGTTTCCTTTTCTTAGACAATATGTATTATATATGTTAGTGAATTTAACAATATCTCATTTTTTTAAAATTCACAATAGAGATCAATTTATGAGTTTTGTTGCGTTACACACCAATGTGATATTTTTCCTTTAATTTGTTAACCACGTACCCTTTTCTGATGAAATTGATTGAGATTTGATTTCATGTCATCAATTTCAACAGCAAACGCCTTGGATTTTGCTTGAAAATCAACATATGTACGTGCAACTTCGTATATTGGAAGTGAAAAATACATTGTGGCCGTTCGACACATGAATTGAGTCGACATGGCATTTGAGTTCATTGGGCTCACTTTAGTGAAGCATTTTGTCCCACTCTACTATAACACTGATTCGAGTCATTTTAGTGAAGTAGGTTTTTCTGATTCACTGGCAATAGAGTAAACTAAGTTTGATTAGTTTTTAGTATTTTAAATAAAGTAGCTGTTCCCACCCACTCTATTGAGCTCCTAATTACTTCGTTTGTAAATTTGGGATAATAGCGATGGTCCCTAAATTTTTTACAAGTTAAAATTTGGTGCTACTAATTTTTGAAAATTTTCATTTTAGTCCTCAAAATTTATTGAAAAATTACAAAATGACACTTAGACTTTGATAAAATTTTCAAGTAAGTTGAAAATATCAGTTTAGCCAATGAAGATAATAACATTAAGTGCCATTGCCACATCAGCATTTTCCATCAAAAACAGAGTTTTAGGACTGATTTAGCAAAACTAGAAATTTTTAGGACTAATAGTGTTAATAGGTATAAATTTTAAGATTTATTTGTCAAATGAATGAGTTTTATAACTAATTTGGCAAATCGCAAAAAATTTTAAGACTCAGAATATACTTTCCCCTTGATAGCTCTATGTTCTTCTCTTTTAGTCCTTCGGTATGTAATGCAAATCAATTAAACCACATATGTAGATTTGTGTGCCCAAGGTGTTAAATATCATTACTATCAAATATACCACATCCTAAATTTTTAAGGTATACTGTGCCGTAAATCGTTACCGTTTTTGTAAAAATAAATAAATAAATGTTAGAATATTATTTTAAGATGACATAAATTCTAAAAATTTTTTTACACATTTTATATGTATTCTAATTTTTCTCATCATAATTTATTAAATATAAATAAAATATATATGATAGAATATATTTTTCTACTACAAAAAATAAAAAAAATGTTATATATATAGAGCAAAATAAATAATACTCAGAAAAAAACTAATTTACTGATATAAGAGAAAAAAAATAATACTTCAATAACAATAGCACATTTTCTAATACCACATTGAGTTTCTTTGTGGCTCAAAGTAACTATTAAATTCTTATGTTAACTAAGAAAAGTAACAAAAAAATAAATATTTATTTTATGATATGTGTATTAATTATATTTTAATATTTTATATATTTATGATATTTTGATGTGAAATGAAAAAAAAATATATTTTACTCACATCCATGAAAAATAAAATACCACGGTATATACAACGTGGTATTTGCAGTATACTACGGTTTTCAGATAAAATATATGGAAAAAGTGACCGGCATACAAAATACTGCGCGAAATAAAATAACAAAATGTGAAAATATTTATACTGCGTATCGCTTACCTGCAGTAAGCAATATACCGCACGTGTACCACGGTATTTAATTCCTTGTGTGTGCCATCAATGCCTATATATTTATTTTCATCCAATATTGCTTTTACACATTTATAATTATATACTCCTTTTGTCCAATATTCTTTACACCATTTACTTTTTAGCAATTAATCTATGATTTTTCATTTTCAACATTTTAGTATATAAATAAAAAACTTTTATATAAGAATGATAAATCAAGATATATAGTTTTTAAATATATTTTTTTAAATTTTTTTGAGAAAATATTAATATGAATAAACTTGAATAAAACTAAGTGAAAAAGTCAAATAGTGCAAATAATATGGGACGGATGAAGTATAAAATAAAGGTGTAAAAAAATATAATACTTAATCTACTTATACCTATATTTCATTCACTTACTAAATAGAAGAAATCATCAAATATAATTAGCTGAATCTGAATGCTGACCAAACATTTTATATAGTATTTGTCATGCAAATGAGGCAATAACTCTATATTCTGTTTCAGCGTTTATTCTCTAAACTGTACATAACAAAAATCTCCGCCTCCATTCATATAAATTACTCGAAGGCTTCTAGCTACCATAATCGTAAATGTTTATTCAAATAAATATTTTATTTCAACTAAAAGTGAATCAAATGACATTTTATAAACCAATAACATAACATTGAATAAAATGAAGAAAATCGGATTGAATCGAACATTTCATGTAAATTAGAATAAATATAAGATACAACCAATTAAAAAAAAACTCAAATAGAGAATAAGCAAACAATTAAAAAAAATAGATGTTCCAACCAATTAAAAGGAGGATCAATGCTTAATAGTATATATGTCGACATAAAATCTAATAGAATTAATAAAATAAAATTATCTAACACTATCATTTGATCCATTATTAGAAAAAGGCATCACCACCAATGCCTTATTGTTTTTTACAATTTGCCTAACCCACTGACAATGAAAATGGATCACTTGAATCTGTCCACCGTTAAGTGTCTAATGAACCAGATGATTCTCTTGTTTGATTATCTGATAATTTTGTGGAGAAGGAGGAGGAGAAGGATGAAGAAACGGTGAAAAAAATAGAGGAAGATAATTTATCAGGTGGAAGAATTATAATAAATCAACTGGTCAGACTTAAATTTATCCCCAAATGTAGTGGGTGAAACAATGACTGGTGGCCTAATTACCTGACCCAAATTCAACTAAAAAATGTCAGGTTTAAGTTGATTTTGATAATGAAATTGGTGCAATATGTATAAATCAAATTTTGTATTGCAAGGGTCGGTTCAGTTCGACCTTCAAATGGAGTAACTCTAATGTGGACAAGCCATCCCTCCCAGCCCAAGTATCCAAACCTAATCCATCATCACTTTCCCTAACCCAACTTAGTTACCTTCACTTTGCCTAACCCAACCAAGTCAGGTGGCAAGTAGAGCACTGATGCAATGATCCTTAAGAACTAGAGGTCGTACCAAACAACCTTGAGAAGGGTGTTTTCAGGTGCGATAAACTCCGATTCAGCCGGAGAACTACTTGTGCTTGGTAGGTTATTTTTGCTGCATCTGATTCTATATGTTTTTCTAGTGTAAGAAGCCAAGGTTGTGGTGCGGTAGAAGGTGAATAAGAATCCAGTTGCACCACCAAATAAGGAATATGGGTTATCCTGATTAACATCAACCTGAACCCAAATTATTCGGATTCAGCTTGAATTTGGTCTACACCTAAATCAGGTCAGGTCCGAGTTTACTTTTAATAACCAACAAGAGCAGGCATATTTCAAGCTGGGTTGGACTCGAACACAACAAATATGACCCAACTTTGGCCTCTAACCAAATGTGACCGGGGATGGGAGGAGTGCAATGTCTTAAAAAAGGGCGGCGTGTTCAGTAAGGGTTAGATTTCGACTTGTTCTGTGAATGTTGCGCTGATAACACTTCTTCCATGTCACAAGTTTCTAGGAATAGGATTGGAAAAATACATATATTATACGACGACACATATAACCCCTATAAGATTCTTCCTCTATCATGATAAAAGGGATTATTCGTCAATCATCAAAGAAAGGGAAATTAAGGTGAAAGAAAAGATAAAAGGATGGAGATTATAGCTTTTGATCTCTCTTTTTGGACGGTAATAGTTTCATGTCGATATTTTTGAATTTTATACGCTACTATAAATATTAATTCTAGATACAAATGCTGAATGGATGTCATGGTTAAATTTTTTTGGCCTTTTCGGTCCCAATCTTTATCTTCTTGACATAGATCCAGATCCATCAAAAGGAACAGAAACAAACGAAAAGAATAAGATATCTCTAACGATTCTTTTTTTTTTTTTTGGATAAAATCTCTAATGAATTAATTATGATTGTTTTTTTTTTTTACCTTTATTTTTCATTTTCTATCCCCCACTAACTGTTGGAAGAAAAGAAATCCGTAAATACAAGCTCATAACCTTCGTTCCATTACACACCTTAACGTTAGCAATTAATTAAAGGCTCTCGACATGTGTCACTATGATTACAATGAAATTAATACTTTCAAAGCGTAATAAAAATAGTTCAAATTAATCCTGCCATTGAATGGCAACTTTGTTAAGTAGCAGAGGAATATTTATATGAAGTACAGGTACTGTACTAACGTGTATATATTGGAAAGATCATTACAAAGTGATTATTAACGTTTATTTTCCACATTTGGGATTATTTGCTAAACTTGTGAATATATTGAAACCCTGTTCTTTAAGAAGCACTCTGGGCTCCATTTTTAAACTATTTTTGTGAATTTTTTTTAAAATTTTTATGATTTTTTTAAATTTGTGTATTGTTTTCACTTTTACTCTTCACTTTTTATATATAAATCAAAAAAGAAGAAAAAAATAAATATTAAAATAATAATTTAAAAGGTAATATAATAAAGTAATTTATTAAATATGAAAATGCAGCAAAATTTTAAGATGACTGAAAATAAAATATGTTGCATCCTTTTTTGAATTAGAGAAACACTAAATAATTTAAATTATGATTTCCATACTTACAATCAAACAACGTACAAAAACATATGAGAAAAAGCATAGATTTATAAATCCGAGGAGGTAATTGTATATCGATATAAATTCAAGGGATAACCATTAAATACCCAAAATATTATTAAAAAAGGAATAAAATATAATTCATCATTGGAATTGGTGGAAGATCGACCCTCTGTTCCTTTTCAATATCACAAATGACATCAATCCAAATTCACTTAAAAACAGCACCCAAGGCATTTCTTTGTTGCATGCTTCAGAGGTTTAGTAATCCTATGTTTGAGTGCATGTTTAAGATAATTAATTATTACTAATATTTTTCGTCAATCGTTCCTCATTATTTTGTGAGGAAAAAACCTTTATTATTATTTAAAAATATTTAGCCCTTAAGTAAATTTTTTTATTCAAGTCTTATAATTAAATTGAGCAACAGACATTTTGAAAACTTCCCTTTTAAAACGAGATCCAACAATGACTCGATTTTGATTAATCGGATTTAATATGGGTATCAGATACCAAAAGTGTTAGATCAGGAGAAAATTTCTTGTTAATGTACCATTGACAAACAGAACATTCCTACAAAAATGAGTGATATTTTCTTCATAATTAATTCTAACAACTTTTTGTTTTTAATAATTATTGATGTATTTTTTTGCCAGAGAACCTGTATGCATTAATTTAGCTTAGCGTTCCTCATTCCGAGGCTTCCATACCCACCTTAATGATTCTTTCTTTTTCACGCACACGTAATTAAGAAAGATCATTGTTGTTACTTCTTGTTACACTTTTTACAGATTCACCTGCGTAATTAACAACAATCATATAGCTGTATAGTAAACGAAAAAAAGGTTAAATGTACTAAATTTGTGTACAAAAACCTTATAAAATATTAAATTTTAATATATAACTCAATGTAAAAAATTAATCTGTCTCACTTATTTTTTCTAGAAACCAATTGGATTTTTAAATTTCAGTACAAAAATCTCAATGCATGGAAGTGTTATACCATCTATAGGGTGGGCGTCCACCACTAACATTGAAGTTAACGGAGTTAAGTAGTTATTATTAAGGGAGAGAATTACTATTTTAAATAAATATCTATAATTATGGATTAGATAAGGTAGCTATTATTATAGGAAGAGTTACCGTTTTAAATAAATCCTTATAATCATGTGAAAAATAAGTTTTAGGATTTTGATGATTTCTATAAAAAAACATTTCTCATTTTCAAATGAAAAATGTTAGCATCATGGTAATATGGTGTGTAGTGTATGTAGAGTTGGTATCATATATTGGCTGAACTGGTATCTAGAACTATTGTTTCGGTGTTTATTACTATTTCTCTATTGTCTATTATGTTAGTTTGATGTATGAATTAGTTAATTTGGTATCTAGTTCTACTATTCTTGTATTTAGTACTAATGTTCTGGTGTCCAAAACTGTTGTTTTGGCATCTTATAATGTTTTTTTGATCTCTAATTATAATAGGTTGACATATAAACTAGTTAGTCTAGTATCTAGAATTGTCGTTCTAATGTCTAATACTATTGTTTTGGTGTCTATGATTGATTTTCTGATGTTTAATTATATTGGGTTAGTGTATAAATTAATTAATCTCTATGTTAGTCGATGTCGGTTAGAATGTTAAAAGTTAGTATCAAAACTGAGAAATGTAATTGACTTAGATCCCTTAATAATAGTAACAATAAAAGATATTTGATTCTATAAAATCTCCTAAAAATATCATGATTATTTTTCAATTGATGACAAAACCTAAAATTTAAAAAATTATCTTATTTATATAATTTTCAAACCTCACAACTATTAACACCATCATTGTTTCATTTTATGGTTTGGACGTCCACCAAACTTGACACTTCTAAAAGAATAGTTAATACTTTTGAAAGTATCCACAGGCCACCGGCTGAGGGACACCAAGCTGCCTTATCGACGCCTGAATTTTAGGTGCATATATATTATGTCTAACTCATAATTATGAAACGCTTCTGCGCGAAACGAAAAAAGAAAAAATTACTTCTAAACATTATTAGAAAAATACACCTTCCAATTAATGAGATCTATAAATCATTTAACAAAAATGCCGTTCACGACGTAGCATAGGAAAATGTACCAACTAAACAATTTATTTGTAAAATTCTCTTAAATTTAAAATTATTTACTGCTAATTTCTTAAATCTATACTATAATAATATGATTCACATGTTACCTGGTACAAAAATAGATGGTTTGACATATTGGAATTAATTACATGCACATTGACATGATTGGAATAGATGAGGTAGAATCTATTTGGTCTCGAAGTGGCTGTAAACAGATCATTTTACTCTGTTGAAGCGAGTAAAATCTGTCTAGGCCCATCAACTCAGAATGTTATCAGTTTCTGGGCCAAGATTAATTTACTAATTACTAGTTGATGTTTTAAAATCCCTTCTGCTTTGAAATTGCAAAAAGATCATGTGTTCAAATCACTTCCATATATATTCTCGGTAAAAGGGGCAAAAAAATCCATTGTTCTTTTCGACTCAATGTATATTACCCACAACTTTTTTTGTTGTAATTAAAACTGCCACTAACGTTAATTTTATAATTAAATATGCCATTGCCGTAACTTTCAACACACTGGACGCTGATATTGGCTTTATTGCTGGTGTGACATTCATATGTGGAGTAAAATGTGTACGTTTTTTTGCTAGGTGGAAAATAGGGTGTAATAGGCGGGAAGTCCGAAGAGGAAAAGGCGAAGAGTATGTTGGTCTCGCTAGTTGAACCATCAAACGAGACAGAGAAGGGTTTTGTCCAGTTGTAGAAAAAGTGAGAATCAGGGTAGAAATTTGTTCATTGGGCTATGAGTGGAAGAATCACGACTGATTTGAGGTAATGGGGAGTACTAGTTTTGTTTTCTGTTTTGTTTTCCTTGGGTTTCACAGAATGTATGAAATTTGGTAGTTGTCTAGGTTTATGTCTAACTTCTATTGAATAGAAGCATTGGTGTTGATTTTTAGTTCATGGGTAACTAATTTTCATTGTTGAAAATGCAAATTGAGGGCAAAAGAGATGAGGGTTCCCTTGGTATATACAATCCATCATAGTGGGAAGTTTGAGGAGGATCCTTTCAAATATGTTAGGGGTGCAGTGAAAAACATTGTATCCAAAAAGTATTTTACTAGGTATGAGGATATTCGTATGTGGATTGAGTCGTTGAAGTTAGGAAATATGGTATAATGTGAATTGGGGGAGATTGGAAAAGAATGAGGAATTGAAGGGTTGAAGTTGTTGTGTGATGATAGTAGTGCACTAGCTTTTGAAAAATAGTTACTGAGAGGATGTTGTGGCAGCATTTATATTGAACACCAGGATGGAGAGGTGTTGAGTGGAGTAATAAATATTCATGGTAGGGCTGGTAGAGGTACAACATGTGAAGTAAATAAAGATGTGGGGTTTTGTGGGAGGAGTATCTATGAGGACAATGTGGAGGACGTATGTGAGGGAGGTTCAAGTGGTGGGTTTGAGGGTAGTATAGGCAGTACACAAAAGAGAGATGGCCAAAAAGTAAAATAAGCTGAAAGGAACAAAAAAACAGTCAAAAGTGGGCAGAGTGAAGAAGACCATTCTTTTATGGGCACATAGTTCACATGTAAGGATTTTCTGAATGATGTTGGTTACTTGTCTGATTTTGATGATGAGTTGAGAGAAGTAAGGGAGAGATTGGCAAAATAGGCAGAAATGGATGATGAGGTACATGATGATTTAGATGATGGGGATTAGGATGATAGTGGTAATGGTGATTTTAATGGTGACGAAGAGGCACATGAGGATGGTGAGTTAGAGTCAACCGATTATATAGACTCATCAGATGTTGGAAGTGTAGACTCATATCTTAACTCTGATGATGAAGGCACTGTAGATAGCCTGAGGTTCAAGAGAAGCAGATTCCCAGTGTTCAACCATATAGGTGACTTAGTAGTCTTTGAAAATGGTATGCAATTTGTTGACAATGTTCAGTTTAAAGATGTAGTTGCTAGATATATTGCAGAATCACATAAAGATGTTTATTTTAAGGTGAATGAAAAAAAGCGTGTTCAAGTTGTCTGTTGTGAAGATTATCAGTTTAAAGTATAGGCTTCATACAATAGGAGGATTGACTGTTTCCAAATTAAATCCATTAAGAAGTCTCACACTTGTAGGCGTAGGTTCAAGTTGAGGTTGGTTTCTGCAAAATTGGTTGCCCAGATGTACTGCCAGTTGATAAGAGATGAGCCATCGGTGAAAATCAATCAGATTAGAGTAAGTTTGGAGAATGATACGAAGTTGAGTGTTAGTTATAACATGGTGAAAAAGCTAGGCAGATGGTTAGGCATGAAATGGAAGGGAACTACAAGGATGAGTATAATCTTTTGAGGGATTATGCTGGAGAGGTTTGTAGGAAAAATCCAGGGACAAGTGTAGTGCTTGACTTAATTCTTTTAGTTGACGTATCATTTTCCACACTCAATAGGATTTACTTTTATTTTGAAGCTTGCAAAAGAAGTTTTTTTGGAAGGGTATAAACCTATTTTTGGTGTTGATGGGTGTTTCTTGAAGGGTCTGGTTAAGGGAGAACTATTAGTTGCTGTTGGCAAGGATGTAAACGATCAGATGTACCATATTCCTTGGGCTATAGTAGAAATTGAGAACCGTGAGTCTTGGACATGGTTTCTAAAGTTGTTGATGGAAGACCTTAAAATTTAGAACAATGGCAGATGGATTATTGTATCTCACCAGCAAAAGGTATGTTTTTTTTTTAAATTCGGCTTCAATTTGTTTTATGAAATCAAACTAAAGTTGTTTTATGTTATGTAGGATTTAATACCTACCATTGAGGAGTTCCTGCTTTATGTAGAGCACAGAAGATGTGCTAGGTACATATGTGCTAATTGGCAGCAGAAACATAGAGGAACAGTTTTGAGAAACCTGTTCTGGAGAGCTGCTAAATGTCAACTAAAAGGTCTTTTGATGATATAATTCAGCTGATAGACCAATTCCCTGGTCCAAATGATGATCTGCTAAGAATTGACCCCAAATATTAGTGTAAAGCTTTTTTAAGGACATGTCCCAAGTGTGATGTCAATCACAATAACCTATGTGAAGCAATTAATGAGGTGAAGAAAATATTGAAAGCTAGGCAAAAGCCATTATTCAGTATATTGGAAGATATCAAGAAGTACGTGATGAGAAAGTTTGTTGAGAAAAGAGCATTTGCCAGTAGGTGGGATAGAAACTTTGGTCATATAATATTGAGCAAACTATAGAAAGAGTATATTGAAAGTGCTCATTGGGAGGTGAAATTCAATGGGGAAGGTGAGTTTGAGGTGAAATGTTGAAGTTATCAACATGCTATGAATTTAAACACAAGGAAATGCACTTGTGAAAGATGAGAGTTAAGTAGGATCCTATGTAGACATTCTGTTTATTGTATTCTGGAGAAGAAGGAGAGCCCTCAAGATTATTTAGATGATTGGTATACGAAAGAAAAATTCATACTTGCCTACAAGCACTCAATGCACCATGTGGGTAGCCCCAATGTATGGCCTAAGTCAACTCGTATACCAATAATGCCACCACGTGTGAGGACAATGACAGGGAGACCAAAGAAGCATAGAAGGCGTAAGGCTGGAGAACCCAAAAAAGGGTTTGCAACGCTGTCTTGAACGGGTCAACTGATCATGTGCAGTTTATGCCAATAGGAAGGACATAATAAGAAGTTATGTCCACTGAAAGTTATTATGACAATTAAACATGTACTATTACAACTGAATAGGTACAACTAGTTTGCCGTTATAAAACTGTGTCTAAAGTTCCTTCTAATACATATAATCTTTGTAGGTTGAAGGTAGCGGGATAAATATATCATCAACTTCAATAACAAGAAGAAGATTCAAGAGAGTTGCAAATCCAAGACCAAGTAAGCTAGCTTTTAAGATACCAAGAAACTCTAATGCAACACAAATAGAATCTGTCAATGATACAATCCAATGTAAGTAAAAATCTATCATTCATACAATCCAACCTTGGCAGCGTAGAACAAGTTATGTATGAAAATGTTTGTTGTTGTTTTCCTTAGGTACAAGTGGTACAAATATGCAAGAACCTGTGTAACCACAAGTCTTGAGGTCTCAAACATTAGTTATGTCACTAGTTAACCTACCAAACCCCCAGAGCAAGAATAGGTTCTTAAATGATGGTGCACAATTTGAAAGGCTACAACATTTACCCAAGGGTAACAACTGACAAGTTGAAGGCAGATGTATTTTATGATGTATGGACTTTGTTTATGGAACTAAGCTCATTTTATGGTGTAAACTGTGACATATGTTGGCATTTTTGTTGTGTGCTTTCCATTTAGACCCGATGTTGTATAAAAGGGTCAAACATTGAAGATTGAACCTGTAATTCCCAACTATGTGAAGTTAACTTCAAGTTTTATTCATATCTTCTGTTCATGTTATATAGTGATTCTATTACTCCTTCATTACCACAAATTAGGAACAACGAATAAAATCCAACATTGTCATTCACTACAAAAGGATCAGTGACATTTAAGAACCTCTAGCCAATATCAAACCATACCAAGCTAAGAACATAACCATTACAAAAATGAATCTCCCTCCTCTGTTATAGAATCCAACATTGTCATTCATTAGAAACAGATCAGTGACACTTAGGAACTCATACCCAATGACAAACCATACCAAGCTAACAAAATAACCATTACAAAAATGCATCCCCCTCCCCTATTATAGAACCATGACTTTTGCCTTTTCCTCTGATCCTTCAGCTTCATTTTCAGTTTCATCAGCTCCAACTTAAAACTTTTTTTTTCTTCACACTCAGCCATATGTTCTTCAAGCTTCAACATGAGGTCCTTTCCTTTCAACCGCAGTGCCTCATTCTCTTCAGCCAGTGCACCCATCTTAGCGCTTATCTCAATCACCCTTTGTTCCAAGCATATATACCTCTCTCTCTCTCTCTCTCTCTCTCTCTCTCTCTCTCTCTCTCTCTCTAGTTTTATATTACCTCATAATGACACACAGCATTGTCTTAGAACATTATTCTCATGTTCAAATGCCCGTTTTTCATTTATAAGCTGCCTAACCACAAATGTAGCTTGGCTTGGAAATTTCGGGTCATACCAATCAAAATAATCACAACGAGTACCATCCTACAACAATTACCTAACAATGTACAATAAACCATTAAACTACATCTGCTTAGTGGTACAAATTACTATAATATACTTACCACCTAATTCTAGCATCCGTAGAACCGATGTCCTGGATTCATTTTTGTCCATGATGTCTTAATTGGAGATCTCAACCCACACTTGCACATTCAAGTGACATTCGATTTAACAGCTTTGTTGCTACCACGGGAAGTTGCCGAGCAACTTTCAGATGAAGCCATCCCCTTTCACACCCATAACCCAGACCTAATCAATACCCTAATCCAAAGACCTACCTCTCTATTCCTCATTCGGCTTGAACTATTTCTAAACGAATATGAACCATAGTTCCCAATTTTTAATCCAACTCTCTCCTGAATTCAGAAATTAATTTGCCCCAATATACACGTCGTCCTGTTCAGTTGTCCTACTCAGTATACATTTTAACGGAATATTCTATTCTGCCACTGTATATACTTTCATTAACATTAGCAGTGTCTTCCTTCCACTTAATCGCAAACATTAACGACATATTTCAATTATAAAATTAACGTTAGTGGCTGTTTTAATTGCAAAAAAAAAAAAAGTTGTGGGTGATATACGCTGAGTTAGAAAGAGCAGTGTGGTTTTTGCCCGTTTTGCCTATATTCTTGGATGATGACAGGTATTAGTAGTTGTTTGGAAAAAAAAAAAAGGTTTACGTTTAAAATCAGTGGAATAAAAAACCGAGCCTTATATAACAATGGAATAAAAAAACCAAGCCTTATAAATTTCAAGTTTATTCACTTTTATAAAGAAATGGTTAAACAAATACATATTAAACACAAAAGGGGGAAAGTTGAACTCGGTAAATTAGAGAACTAAAAAGTTCTTTTTATTACCTACTTTAGTTAGTAGTTTACTTGAATTAATTAGGTAATTACATAATCTAAAAAGATAAAGCATAATATTAAAACACCATCTTTTCAAAGATGATTAATTTAATTTTTTAGTTTAATAAATAGTTAATTTTTCTTTGTGATTGTATTTCAGATATATTTTTTCAGAAAAAGAAATGCTAACAATATTATATTGTTGAAATAAACCCTATCAATATATATGTAAAAGGCTGGCGACATGCAAGAGGGTAGTAATATTGCAAATTGAGATGGATAGACATACCAATGTAGATGATGATGCCCAGCAATGAAGGGTCCACCCTTTCGCTTTGTGTGTGCTGAGAGACCTTTGTAATTCTAAGGGCAGGGCATGCCATCATTGACAGGACACTGCTACCATATGTGAGTGGCCACTTAACAGAAGAGACTTTATTTAAACAAGTCACAAACATGTCCTATTGCACCTCGTTCGGACCCAAATCTTTAACCTAATTAATGGTTTATAAGTCTATTATTATTATTATTATTATTATTATTATTATTATTATTATATATAAGTGACATGTAGCTTGCGTTTTTCAATACATCTTTAATTCATATATATATATGAAACTTTGCAAAGATTCATCAAGCGCCTCTTTTAATTCTAAAAGCTTTAACTACCATGCTCCTTTTATGCTATGGGGGAACTTAGAATAAACTCACATGGTCTGACCTAACGTACACTTTGCTTTCAATTTTTTTTACATAGTAATTTTTGAAACTTAATTTAAACTATATTATAGTTATCTTGTGATATTTCATTTTTTTTAATATTTTATTTATAGTTAATAAACATTTTAAATCATCAATTTTTTTCCCTGTAAATGCAGATTCCTACTTATAAATGTAAATTAGCATTTTTTAACTGTAAAAAATATTAAAAAAATTGAAAACTGAAATATACTTACTAGACAATTTAAATTAGAATTTTAAAGTTATTATCAGATAAATTTAAAAAAAATACTCCATCCGTCCCAAATTCTTTGCACCATTCACTTTTCAGTAATTAATCTATGATTTTTTATTTTTAACATTTTAGCATATAAATGAAAAATCTTTATATATAAATGATAAATTAAGACCTGTAGTTTATAAATATATATTTTAAAGTTTTTTTTAACAAATAATAATATAAATACAGTCAAGCCAAACTAATAAAAAAATCAAATGGAGCAAAAAAAGTGATAAAGGAGTAGAAAATAAAATGTAAGTTTTAAAAATATAGATGAGAGAAATAAGGTTATATCTTACCATATCATGTTTTGGTGCCAGGTAGAGGTGGGAACCGGGTAGGACCGGCCCGGGACCGTCCGGTCCTGGTCCTGGGTCCTGAGGACTAGGCTCGGCCCTGTTGTAGGCGGGGCGGTCCCGGGCTGGTCCTGAGCCGCGGCGGGGCGGGGCTGGTTTCATTTTTTTTTAAATAATATATATATATATATATAAATAGAACCATTATTAATTATATAAGTCATAAATATTTTTAAGAAAAAACACCACATTCGGTGTAAGTTTTATTAAGTTAAAAAACTAAACGGCACTTACAAATAATCGGAACGGGCCTTACATTTTGAAATGGCAAAAACGTTCCGGAAATGATAAATAATAGAAACCTATGATCTGTGCTGAACAGCATAATCAGATCAAATACAAACTACATGTATGATTGAAAAAAAAAAATTCAAGTCTCGGTATCGGATATTACCTCCTCATCCGAACTCTTTTGGTCTTGCTGCCGGAGTGCTGCGAGGCCCCAATCTCGGTTGCACACGCATACTTCTACCGCGTCGGGTGTCAATCTTGACCGTTTTTCTGTTATCACCCGTTTTCCGGCACTAAACGCTGCCTCGGATGAGACGGTCGATACTGGAACGGCAAGAATCTCCTGTGCGATTATCGACAAGATCGGAAATCTTGATCTCTTTTGTTTCCACCACTCCAAGATGTCGAGGTCGCTTGCCTCGAACGATGTGTTGAGATAGTCATCGACCTCAGCTAATCCCGATGTCATCGGTCGGGGTCGTTTGAGCATTTGGAGGGCCGGGTTGAATCTTGAGGAGATTGATCTCCTTGGAGGCTCGGTTTGAGGAGCTTCGGATCTTACCTTATCCGAATGCCGCTCACAATATAACTTGTATAAAGAATGCAAGTACTCGGAAGCAGAAGCAGACATAGCCAAAACATTTATATGAGACATTTCTAAATAAGTATGAAAAATTCCTTCAAGCAGTGTTGTTGTGCCCGTTAATTTGACATACGGGTCAAGTAAAGAAGCGACTAAAAAGATAGGTGGAATGTTTTCGAAATATTGAAGCCACTTAGCCCGCATGGCTTCGACAGTCGGTTTTAACAACTCATCATCTTTAAATTGATGTAAAGCATATGTGATGTTCACTAAATGAAACAAAACTTGATGACTTGTTGGGTAGTAAACACCAGAGAAAAATTCAGTTGCCTCGTAAAAAAACTTAAGCAATTCACCGGTTTTGGAACATTTCTCCCAAATTTCAGTCGTAAGAAATTCACAACCCATTTTTAAATTCATGAAATGTGACAACAAATTTGCATACGGTAATGCATCTTGCAACATCAAATATGTGGAGTTCCAGCGGGTTGGGCAATCCAATTTAAACCGTTTCCAAGAAAATGGTTTTTGATTTTCAATACAAAAGCTTTTAAATTCACGAAAAACAGCAGGTCTGGACATCAAATATTTTAATGAGTTTCAAATAGGCAAAATCTCATTTTGGAGAACTTTTAAACCCTTTTGCACACAAATGTTTAAAATATGGCACATGCATCTAACGTGAAAGAATTCACCGTTGAGAGGTGGTTTTAAGTTTTGACTCAAAAGACGAGCGGTAACATCATTATTTGAAGCATTATTAAATGAAATGCTCAGAATTTTATCAGTACAAAAATAATCACATAAAGTTTCTAAGATGCATATTTGATAACCAGTATGATCTGTTTCAATAACCTTAAATGACAAAATTCATTTTTGCATTTTTCAATCAGAATCAATCCAATAAGAAGTGACACAATAGAATGATTGACCTATAGGTGATGTCCACATATCAGAAGTAAATACCACACAATGATCAAGAGCAGAAAAATATGCTCGCAAATATGATTTTCCGACTTCAAATTGTCTAAAGCTTTCTTTCCTAGCAGTTTTCCTAGATATTTTTCTAAATGCAGGATTTAATTATGATTTTATCCAAGATTCTAGGTGGACAACTTCAACTTGTGAAAAATGTTTTTCGGTAAGCATCATCCAATTTACCATACATTCTCTACAAAATTGTTGGTTAAAACAAAATATACCTGGTCCGCCAGCGCCGGTTGTAGACCCAAGTTGTGTTTGTCCTTCAGAACTAGTCCCGTTACTAGGGAGGACGTTAGGATGTTGATTTTTAATATGCCGCTTTAGCGTTCCAGTGCCGGAATTTTTTCTATGCACTAATTTTTTCCTGCAATGTTTGCATTTCCCGTATCTCGACTCCCCTTCGTGTATGATCTCATAATGCTCCCAAACCCAAGCAGTTAGTCTTGTGGATTTACCTTGTGCTGGAGTTTCCTCCATGGCGGATTCATGACTTGTAGGCGTCAGTTCTGTTGACGGATTCCCGAACACCATCGCATCCAACTCTTCCACTTCATCATCGGATAATTGATCGTCGAGACCCAAATCATAATTCGTCATATCGATTCTGGTATTATCGTTGTGAAACTCTTGAATTGAAATGCCTTTATCGGCGGGCCAAGATCGGCGACGGAACAAGGCTCGGAGGCCGGTGGTACGGGAAGATGAACTCTCATTGACTTGCCCTTTTCATTTTGAAGCCATACCTCACGTACTAATAGTAGTGATTAATGCAAAATCAAGAGGGGATTATGAAGATATTAGGGAGAAATTAGTAAGAAATTTGGAAGAGATTAAGAAAATAAAAGAGATTGAGTGAAAATGGCATTGGTATTTATAGGGGGAGAGAAAAAAATAGTTTGACCAAAAAATCCTTGAAATTTAGTTGTTGGGAGGGTAAAAATGAAAATTTGGGGGCTGAAATGGAGCAGAAAGCTGTTAGAGGGCCTGATGTGTAATTAGCCTTTTTTTTAAAATTTTTTTTGTAGGTTCCCGTTATTGGCAGAAGAATCGTTGGGGCATGAGGTGGGTCGGTCCGGGTCAGCCTGGTTTTGAGGTTCTGGGCTGATTCGGGCCGGTTCTTTTTACGTCTCCTCCTCCCATTGGACCTATACTCAGCCCACAAAATAACGGAGTTTTTCTGAGACAAACTGGGGCAGATTTGACCGGTTCGGACCGGAGTTGACAGACAGCCCTATCCCAATTTGAGCCGGGTACCCGGCCCACCTCCCACCTCTAGTGCCAGGGACGTAAGATTGATGTTATACATCTACCTGGAACTAGAGCTTGGAAGGGGAAGAAACAAGCAAAAGAGGCATAAAGTTCTGCTTTGGCTGTCACATTGATGTCGACTGTTCTAAAACCGGTACTTGCAGCCTGCGAGCTAGCTACCTACAACATATGTAGCACAGCAAACACAAAAGTTGTACTTGTAAAAGACAACAAAAAAACGTTGCGCGCTAAGATTTTTAATTAAACTCGGATGAATATTTTAGGATCGTTCTTTGGTACATAACAACCTATTTTATTTGTGGATGCAATTGCTGATTTAAATAGATTTATTAATTTGAGATTCATTTTTTAGGCGTTAAAAAATCTCTTCTTTTGACAAGATCTCTTCTTTTTTGAAAAAAAAAAAAGAACAAAATAATGTTTGGTACACAAGTTTCATTTCATCAAAATAGTCATGTGACGTTGAAGGACCAAAAACACAGTTCTGAGTCTTGAAAGGGACGAAATCCTGCGAATGAGCCTTAAAAATCTGGACCAATACTAATATTTCTCCATGATTCAATGAATATAGTTTCTATAATATTCCAATCACTGGCAAATATGATAACCAATCAAAAGAAGAAACAAAAATGATTGAAAAGAAACAATTGCTAGCTGCCTTCAGACTATATAAATGGATCGGAGAATGGCCACTTGGAATATGCATAATTAGCAACAGTTATAATTACCACGAGGAAAAGAAAAGAAAGAAGAATTAAAGGAGGAGGAGAAGAAATATAGAAGTAGAGAAATTAATTGAAGGAAGAAAGTGTTTAGATTCTCTCTTGTGTGTGACAAATGATCACAACCCGCACGAGTCTCTCCATTGGATGCCTTGGTGATGCTTGCCTCTGCTCAGACACAAAGGCACCCACATGTCTGACAACTTGATCTTAACCTTTCAATATTAAATACAACACCATTCTGACCCCCATTCCCTTTTTTGGGAAATTTCTGAAAATTACCACAAGGTTTTGTGTAAACTACACTCACCCCCTCCCCCCTTCTGTTTGCGAATCTCATAGTTTACCCTAAAATACTTTAGCAAACCTTAGAATTATGGGTCCTATAAGAAATAGAACACCTGAACACCCAAAATACCCTTGTAATGTCTCCGAACCCCAGCCTTCTTCCACCATCCTGTAGATCCCCAAACACGTTGCACACGCTCTAGCACCTCAGCCCCCTACGTACGCTGTCCTCACATGCCATCCTTAGCTCTAACAGGTATGCCCCGTTCAAGTCCATCAAACATCCTGTAATTCACTCGCTGTGGGAGCCTCCTTGTGGACGAGACTGGCTGGAAGCCCTTATTGATGATCTTGATAAAAAGGAGAAGTGTAACCACAAGACCAGCTGTCCTACCGTTTTGAGGGGTAAACAATATGATTCCCAAACCGAGGGGGGTGACTGTAGTTTACAGTAAACTGTAGGGTCTTCTTGAAGAATCTTTTTTTTTTTTTAAACTTTATTTGTTAATCTCTCTCTATCCATAGGGAGTGTGAGATTTTATAGTAATTCATTGTTTAGTCAAAATCATTACACTAAGAATTGTTTAAAAGAAGACATATAATAAACAATAGAGGTTTTATATCTCTCGGATTTATACTGCGCAATTCTAAAGTCTGTCTATTGAACATTTTTCTGCCTACAGCACATAATTGACTTTAATTTCTTATGAAAAATTAACATCTAAAGTATATATCGAGAGAGAGAATAAACCTTGGAATGTCAAAGTTTATATTGCTGCTTTCACACTCAAGAGTTGTCTCGGAATAGCAATCCCCAGAGATTTTGGACTGCAAATAGCAAACTCAAGCGGGGTACCAAGGCTAAGTTCAAGATTCATTGTACATCTTCACCAATTCCCATATCCCACCTTGCTCATTAATTATAAGTCTTGATATGTATATTTTATTGGAAAACCTTTTGTGGATGGAATCCTTGTTACTGTATTGTTTCCCATCTTCATACCCAAATGTTATGTGGGTAACCTCTCGCTCTCTGGTGGACCCTCAATTTCACAAATTTAGCCATTAATGTAGCTTCACATATCTAACTAATAAGTTTTCTAGATGAGATCAGATTAATAACTTTTCTAAGGTCTTCATTTATTTTAACTAGGATGCAGTGAGCAATTTAAGGTGGTTCACTATTGATTTGTTAAATAGGTAAATAATCTAACAGTTAAAAATGAAAAAGTCGCTGTATGATCATAATTATACATACCATAGACTTACATTCTGCAAATATCAATCACATCATGTACAAGACTTTTTATTAGATACTAAAATTAAAGCAGTTTCAGTCTTCCAAGCCAGAGCTTACATCAAACTCCTGGAGTATATACGTAGCAGCTAGCAAGAGTCAGCAATTCAAAGATATATTTAAAATAACAGAAGTAATCATTAAAGCTAAATTTAGTTGGACAGGACCCAGCTAAACTTAGTGATTAGCATACCCTACAGATTTGAAAATACCCACCCAAGACTAGAAAGTAGAAACCTCCCAAAAATACTAATGCAAGTACCTGCTCCCTACAACAAACACTCGAGAATAGAAAAGAAAAAAAAAAAAATCAAATTCACACACTGTACTTTCATTCAAAATCACAGAGCTAAAAACATCACTACTTCCAAAAAAAGAGCTGCCTTCTTCAGGCTGAGATATTGTTGAGGGCAAAGAAGAAGAAGAGTTCCAAGTCCGGTGGAGCAAAGAAAGCAATTGGGTGTCTTTGCAACGGTGAGCAACTTGGAAGAACTCTTCTCTTCTTTGGTGCTGGTGGGCAAGTAGCAATCTCTGGAATCTTGAACCTTTCGGCTTTGGGTGTGGAACAAGGACTTGAAGACCCATGATCATGGTCAAAATCAAAACTTGTGGAGGAAGAGTTAGAAAAAGACAAATCTTTAGTAACTTCATCAGTGTACTTGCTCTTGGTTTTACTGAGTTTCTTCTTCTGCTGCTGTGCTGGACTCCTCCCTGCTGGTTGCTTTCTGCAGGTTCTTGTCCTGCTGCTTCTGGGGTTGATGGAGGGTGCCATCTGAAGAGACTGTTGGAAAAAGGTTAATTTCTTGGAATAGTTCAGATACGGACTCAAGTCTGGTATAGTGATCAGCAAAAATCTGTCACTGATATTGCTTCAGACTTATTTGGAGGTGGCTACGAAAACTTGACTGGAAAAGTGGGAGGAAGAAAGATACAAAACCCTTTGGTTACAAGCTTTTTATAAGGGCGGGCACAAAGGTAGCAGAAGCTTATAAGAAAGCTTGAAAGGCGTGAATGAGTATATTTGTATATATATCTCCAAGAAAAGAAAAAAAACCATAATCTTGGAGTTAATTAGGTTGGTTTGACATGGATTTGGACTAAGGGACACTAAAACCTTAGAAGTAAAAATCTGATGGGTCAAAACCCTTGAAGAATGATTACAGAGAGGGTGGTAATAAGGATGGAGATTTTTCAGCTCTCTAGAATCTTAAGGGGAGTTTATATTGATTATGATAATCCGGGCAGTCTGCCCAAGCTGCCCTGGATTATTGGAGAGAGAGAGAGAGAGGGAGATTGCTTTTGGATTTGAATGTTTACTCAGTACTTGTTTAATGATTTTTTATTGGTACTTCTTCCATTTGCCTAAGCTTTTTAAATATCTTTTCAATCAGGGAAAAGAACTAGGCAATTTATTCTTCCACCTATTATTTACAAGCTGATATGCCTTTAACTTGAAGTAAGTTTGAATGTCCTCCTCAAAATCATTTTGTTTTGAACAAAACATCAAATCTCAATCCTGTTACTGATAAGGCTTTTTTGTTAGTACAAAAAAATATTGGAACTCTAAATTCCTTTTCGAGCATATCGATTTGTATTCTTTAGAAAAATATTAAAAAAAAAATAAGTACACTGTAAGCCTCTTTCAAACGATTCAAAACTATCTTGGTGCTAATTAAAATACATCTACAGAAGCTCTTATAAAAATGATGTAGCAAATTGTAATTGAACCAAAAACCCCACTCAAATTTAAATTGTTTACAGCTTGACAATAAATTTGTAGAATTAGATTTTTTTAGAAAGAATTGTTTTTTTTTAGGGTTGGCAACGTGTAATACTTCAAGAAATGGCTGTTTATAGTTGGGTTAAGAATTTGAGTTAATTACAATTTCCTTTGAGATTTAGGTAAAATCATACTTTGTTTCCTTTTATTTCATAAATATACACTTTATCCCTATCTTTTTAACACAAGTCGATAATAATTTTTGAAATTTTAATTTAAGCATTATGGTGGATATTTTTCGGTAATTTTAATATGTATAGTATTTTTTTTATAGTCAATGGACACTTAAATTGTAAGTTTAAATAAAAAATAATATTTTTAAATTTTAATTAACTGTAAAAAAATATTGTATAGATTGAAATTACTTCAAGAAGAATATTATATAGTCTAAATTAAAATTTTTAGATTGTAGTAAAAAAAATATAATAGAGTGTATGTTTCTAAAATAGGAAGGCTAAAGTTTAATTTCACATAAATCTCATAGGACAAATTATAATTATTCCTTAAGAATTGGTATGGGAACAAATGGAGTTTGGCTGGGAAAGAGCACCAGCTTGCATTTGCAAGTTGCAGCTTGTCTTCATGACCTAAAGCTTAGCGTCATGCTCAGACAATTTTAAATTTTTGATTTCATGTTTTAATTTATACTAATAAATGAACCCAGCTCGTTTTTAACCATCTTCCTTAATCTTTTTGCTAAACAATTTCATGCCATACTGTAAATTAATGTATTTGTTTTAATTTTGGTCTTGAAAATTGCACGGGTTTTAGGTTTCTGCCACCGGCTGTCTCCAGCTTCTTCCTACATTTCCTTTTGGATAAGCACTCTCTCCCCTATTTATTTAACCATTTGATTTGATGTGAAAATTGAGGAAGTAAGAAAAGTTTGTGTATTACTTTTACTTTACCAGTAATTTTCTTTTAACATAAACTGAGAAAATAAAAAAAGTACTAAAATGATGATTTGAAGGGCCATACGGTAAAATAACTTACAAAGTTTGGAAATAGTGCAAAAATTTAAGATTCTATAAAATATAATATGTTTCGGAGAGAATAATATATAGTTTCTCGGTATGTGTAGATGTATATAGATATTTTTGTTTTACATGATTCTTTTTAAAGGGCATTGCTTGAGATCTTATAAACTTCCTATAATTGACGTAATGCTATTAAATAATGATTGAAATAAAATTGTAGCATTTAGACTTAGTATTGAAATATTAATGATGACGTGGCAAAGACATCATTTAGTTTGTTACCTTAGCATCTTATTTGTATATTCCTGTCTTACTTAAGATTAGGGATGCTCAATCAATTTTTTCGGTTTTAACTGAAACTGAATAATTAAATTTATTCGGTTTTTGATTTTATATACTAATAACTAAATAAATCAAATTATAAAAGAAAATCAAAATAACTGAAATTTTTTTTTGGCTATTCGGTTTTCAACTAAAATAATTGAATTTTCTGCATACGTATTCCAAATCTCAAACATCTATCACATATTCTAATCTAAACACTATTTTACTCGTATAGCAAACATCCATAATTCATTCAAAATTCAAACATCACATTTATGCACAGAACAAACATCTATTTCATACGTAATCCATTTCAAATATCAAACATAAATACTAGTAGAGTAAAAATTAGGCTATTTCGATTAATCAAATTTTAATTGAAGCAAATTGAAAACTAAAACAAAATTATATATTGATTTTCAGTTATTACCAAAAACCAAAATTATGCCTAAGTATTGTAACTGAAAACCGAATTTTTTTTCAATTATTCGGTTATTTTTTATATAACCGAAATTTTGCTCACCTCTAGATAAAACATCCTTACCAAATCAGTAAAAATGTTGTCCGGAGATTCAAAATGGGGATGTGGTGTGGTCCAAGGGACTGCTAAATCAAACTATACTTATTCGTTTTTACCGAATACTAAAAATTATTGACAGTTAAGAGCTACAGTTATTGCCTTTTTTTTTTTAAATTTAATCAGAGTCTGATCTGACGTTAATGGACAATATTTTACCCAATGAATCACACAATTAGTTTTAGAATGGTAAACTTAGTAATAAGGAGCCAACCTTATCTGCAGCTGCGGTCCCTTCGCCGGACTGCTGGGACGCAGCACATTTATTTAGCGCAAAGATTTAGGATTCAGTAAATAGCGGGGGAAAAAGCTAAAATGGCAGTGAGCTCAGCCAACCATTAAGAAATGAAAAGCCTGCTCAATAGATTAGTAAAGCGGGAATCAGGGTTTCCAATGCAGCAATCAATTTTAAGGTTTACTGATATGCACACGCTGCCGTCTAGGGTTCAGGGTTTAAGGTTCAAGAGCTTTTATTCACAAGTTATGCAATATTTTGAGATTGTTGGACAATATACTTGGCTACCTTGGTGGTGTTATGGATTGTTCATTGGGTATCTACATAACCTGACCAATGCATCAAACTTGTCCTAAAAGAAACTGCAAAAAACGTAACAAATATTTTACATACCTAGTTTCCAATCTGGTGTCCAACATTCAAAACAAGGCCTGCTTGGTCTTGTAAGTTGAGATGAAACAGGCGTGGACAAGCAGTTCAAGAAATTCTAACTTCAGGCAGATCAATAGCTATCTCTAGCATACAATCCATTACATCAGATGAAAATCTCTCATCAACCAGTAAAACATCTTAACACTCACCTGGAAAAGAGATATAAGAGAGAAAATTTCCACAAAAATTACAGTCAAGAAGACGCATACAAGGAGAAGAACAGCGAACAAGCAACAAGACCGACTCATCACCCTCTTGTAAGTGCGCTATCCATGTCCTCATGGTTTGAGGGGAATAACTCAATATATCGACTCCCGAGTGTCATCCTATCCTTGGCCATTGCTGCTTTTGAATCCTCTGCACTTGCAAACTCAACGAATGCTTCACCGCTTGGTCTACCCTCCGAGTTCATTACTATGTGAACCCCATCCTGGGACAAACCAAAATCTTTGAAGAAATCCATTATCTCATCTTTTCCAGCGGAATACGGCAAGCCCCTCAATCTTAATATTCCAGTATGTTCAGCTGATTCCTTTGCATCATCATAGGATTTTGCCCTAGCGCTTCTACGAGGTGAGCCTCCACGAGCATCACTCACCTGATTGGCTATGGCCTTGTAGTATTCCTGTCTTTTACTCCTAAACACCTCTACATATCTCCTTCCCATATTCTGTCTATTCTTTTGAAGAGCGAAATCCACCTGAAGAGGATATCCTAATACACAAAAGGCTTCTCCAGTGAATCTGCCATTGCTATGGACAAAAAGAACATCAACTATGTCTAGACCACGGAAGAACTCGGCAACATCAGCTTCACTGCAGTCAAAAGGAAGACCACGAAGTCGAACAACAGGAAAAGGCGGAGGTTGGTTCATGTAGGTATATGGTGGTGGCGGCGGAGGAGTAAGACGAGGTGGTGGAGCACTGTACATAAAACTTGAACCCGGAGAGGGGCCATAAAAAGAGGAACCCTGATCCATTAACCGTTGGCGTTTTGCCCCAAAATCACGGCCATCGGATCCATCAGTGTATTTACTGTAGCCTCTGGCAATAATTGATCCCAAAAGAAGTGTGGAGAACAGAAAACAATCAATACTTTTGTCATCAGCAATGCAAAAATCATCTTGATACATAAACAATAATGAATTTTCAGAATTTTAATGACCCGTATTTTACCGCAACATGCAGAAACAGTACACAATGCGTTGTGTCTATCCATAATGGATTTGAGATAATGCAGTGGTCATGAACTGCTCCCTTGAACCCAAATTGAGGTAATATTAACTACCAAATCAAAAAACAAAGCACCTGCAAGTCTAATGGCCAAATTTTATGCATGCACCTAACTCTATCAACTTCCTTTCCCATGTGATCATTTTAGGGACAACCTACCTCACCTTATCATATCCAGATAACAGGACAAGTGGCCTATCATGAATTCCCCTGACATACTCTAAGCTTACAAGAGGATCACTGATCAAATATGAATATGATCAGCTACACAATACAAGTATTTGATGTATGCAAATAGATTTTGAGCAGGAATGGTCTATAAAGCTGGCACTAACAAGATGCAACTTAAGCAAAGAGATTCATCCTAAATAAATTTGCAGGTTTCATTTCTCAACTTATATGAAGCAAATTTTGTAGCAGCACAAAAGTCTCAGTTCCATAAACTAGAAGACGCAAGGCAACAGCAGAGCAATCTAGTCCTTTCATCAGCAACTCATTGCAAAATTTTCCCCTTCAAAGTAGATATCTTCTCTTTCCTATTTTTACACTGAACTGATTATTAGTTCCTAACGATTCTTACATGATTTCCCCAGAACATAGCCCTGTTTTCTTGTTCCCATCTCATAAAAAATGTGAAAACCACACCAAGTTAACAGAAAACAGCAAAACATACAAACCAACATAAGAATCTGAAAATGGACAAGAAGAAATTCCCACAAACGAATTCTCCTTTCAGGAAAAAAAAAGGAAAAGAAAACAAAAGCACCACTACACGATAAGCATCTTAGAGGCCAACTAAATTGAGAAAAACTCAGAACAGTAGCATACTAAAAATCCTCTATCAACTAGGCTAGATTGTTGAATCCGACTAAAGCTGTGAGGATGCATCTATCATTTTCTTATGCGCAATAACTCGATACCTGTTGGGTAATTACCAAACAAAGAGTAACATATTTGTCATGCCCACAAGTAAACAAGCCTAATCGTCCAGAATCAACAAGAAATATAGCCGAAAACAACAATTCAATTACTAGGTATCTCAGAACGAACACAATAACAGACGTATATAGAGATTGATCAACGAGGATTTATTTTTTTTTAAAAAAAAAATAATAATAATTACATGCACATACAGAGAATCAGCAAAACTTAAAGTAAGATAACTCGGAAAGAGGAAAGTGAAGAAAATCTATTACCCTCTGTAGAACATCGTGTAGCTTGATTTCAAAAGCTTCAATTTTCGTGTTCGATTCGGCGCTTCAACTTCTGAAATCGAAAAGACACTGCCGATGAGGGCCTGAGGCTTGCTTGGTTCTCCCGATCTCTGGAATCAACAGGCCAGGCCAGACTACGTCGTTTTCATCCTTTCTGGTTCAGCTAAGCTAGCCATGAGCTCGATGGCGTATCAAACTTTTAACGGGCCTGGCCCAGAACAGGCTCCCTTGTTAGCTTAGGCCTCCAAAAGTACCTCTCTCAAAATTTTTTTTTTTCCAGTTTTTAGTTGTAACAAAACCATTTTCCATTGTTTTGTCGTTTAGCTACCGTTACGCATGGAACCCGTCACCTCACTTGCAGAAACGCTTTAGTACAAATTAAAAGTGTGAAACATGATGCTGTTGAACACATTATTTTCTTAAAAAACACATGATTTCACATGGTTCTTAACAAATTAAACCTCAATTGCTGTAGTCAAGTTTTATAGTATATAAAGATGGACTCGGTGCGATTCTTAAATTATACATAAAATTTTTGATCGTACGTTCAGATGTTTAAATTAGTCACTTAATTAGTTCACATCAATCTTAATTGGACATTAATTGGCTTCTTGTTTTTCTCCTAGTTGCATAAATAATTGTCAACAATTTTACACAATTCAAACAACCCCGTGAGTCCATCTTCCTAACTCAAAATAAAAACTGATAAATTGGCACATATATTTGCTGTCTTTTTTAACTCCAAAACTCTAAGCTCTTAGAACTGAATGTTCCCTCTACACCATATTGAGCTCATAACTCTTACACATTTTAATAGTTTCATATCAACACTTCCTAAAAATCTCATATCAAAGTCATACTAAACAAGCCATTAGATTCAAAGAATCATACATAGCTCCAATTTTTAAATTATTTCAAAATCTCAAATATTTTTATTTCATGAAGACATTTTTATTAATAATTTTAGACTGTTTAAATTTACGGGTAGAAATTAAAAAAATACATTTTTTTATGTTAAAAAAATTAACATATTAGATTGAGTTCAAATTCTTGTGTATGGTTTCCTTGAGTAGAATATTCAATCTAAGAGTTAAATTTTGTAACATTTACAATAAATAAAGAATTATTGAAGGGTGCGAGATATATGTTTTTGGAAAAAGATGTGTCATTCCAATTAAAAGAGAGTCAAACGATATCTTACAATCCAACGATGACATAAGACTCTAAAAGAAAATAAGAATATAAAATTGGCAATAAAAAAAATTTGTTTTTACGATACTGAATAAAAGGAAGATAATCAGATTAAACTTTACCTTCTAAGTTAGCCAAAATAAATCTGGAATACAGAACTCATAAATAATTGAAATAAAACCCAGATCAAGCCAACAATAACCAAGTAGTGCTAGAAACAACCAAGTATCAGCGGCCTGAATAAGACTATCTATAAAAATAAAAGATTATCTAGAAAACCTAAAAAAATAAAGACTGACTTTATTTTATGTAATTGTGATACATATTTGTTGCTAAGTGTTGAGACACCCCGGTAGAGTTGAGATTTTAGTGAACTCAAAGGAAAACATAGATCCATGGTTACCCACCTCCAATTGAAGATATATCATATCTGAAAGTCTTGAATCATTCTTAAATATTAAGATTTTAAGAAGATTGTATCCATTTTAAACTTCGATAAATAACATTGGATAAGGTCAAACAAATAATGAAAACACTGAAAGAGAACTAGCCAGATCTGGACTGAAGTCTGAATCTAGACAAAAATGACAAAAAAAGATGGGGGATACAGTAGAAAAGAATGAGTTGAAGAGAAGAGGTGGTGGATAGATTTTTTTTCTTTGTTATTTTTTATTAGAAAATAGCATTTTAGATGGAGCGGATGTTTTTTTCAAGGGTGCGAGATATATAATATATTAGTAAGGATCTTGCTCCCTAGAATTACAATAATATATTTTAACAGTAATTATAATACTGTTAATAAGAAAAAATCGATGTGAGTAAAAATATATGCATAAAAATAGGTATTAATTATAAACAAATTTATCAACTGTAGTAGCAATTTTAGTGTTTATATAAAAAAAATAAGATAAAATTAGTTAGCTCTAAAATTATTAAAATTTTCTATTGTTAAAACTTCTAGATGACTCATAATAGGTGTCATTTTCTTTTTGTTCCACCCTATTTTCTTTACCGATGTTTATTATGTCTCTTTAAAGTTTTTTTCATAGTTTCTAATTGAATTTCTAATAAGTTTGTCTGATTTTGGTGGTTGAGCACTCCAGATAAAAAGGACCTTCACCGCAAGGAAAAAGACATTTTGTTACCCAGAGGGATGGGTGGCTTGGGAATCAAAGACGTGAGACTTTTCAATCAAGTGCTTTTGGCTAGAACTTTCTTGAGAACTTTCGCTAAAAACCCTGATAAACTAATCTTCGAGTTCTAATGGCCAAATATGGTAATTCGCAATCCATTTGAACTGTTAGGAACAAGAGCAATGCAACTCCAATTTGGAGAAGTTTACTTCATGAGCGTAACCTTCTTGGTTGTACGTGGTGTATTGGGAATGGTTATTTGATCTTAGTATAGTATGGCCCCTAGATTCTTGGTATATCTTTGAACTTTCTTTGAGCTACATACTCAGTTTTTCACTCCAATAAGAACCTTAGAGTAACAGATTTATCTTATACTTAGGGGCAAGGTTGTTGGAAACTTTGTTCCCTTTGCAAATTAAAGATCTTATCCTCTCTATTCCAGCACCTTCAACCTTTCCCGGTAAAAATATTGTTGTTTGGAAGGGCAGCTAATTGGGTAACTATTTGTCCAAACAGAGGTATATCGACTATCTTTTCCACAATTCTAACTTGCTTGCAGGATTGGAAATATATAGTCAAGTCCTCCCTCAAGATCCTAGTTTCTTTAGTATTATCAAGCAACTTTGGGGCTCATGTTTTGCTCATAAGTTTAAGATCTTGATCTAAAAGTGTCCACTAAATGCATTACCAACAACAACAAAATTTTCATCTCATGGCGGATTTGTAAATTCTCATTGCCTTAGGTGTAATTCTTAGGAGAAAACCTTAATGCATTATCTGGGATTGCTAGGGTTTTAAGGAATTTTGAAGCCATTTTAGTGCAACCCCCTCAGCTCTGGTTATCTTTCTTTTGAAGGTTGGCTTTTTAACATCTTGGATTCTCATAAGAAATGGAACTTATATTGTTTTTTTTTTCTTGACTGCTTAGATTGTTTTTTTTTCCTGACTATTACTCTTTGGATCATATGGTTGGGGAAGAATGAAACCATGTTTTGAAACTCTTCATTCAATGTATCCTCCCTTATCCTATGGTGCAATGATCTCATCCAACAGCTCTACTATGCTAGATCATATCCTTCTCAATCTTTTATCTTCAAAGCAAACTACCTGCATTCTCCCTGCCAAGTATGGGTAAGTAGAAGAGGGATAGCCGTTCGAGCATTCCACACATCATTTTGGTGGATGGTGCTTAGAGGAGGTCTTCAGGGTTAGGTACTATGACTTGGCTCTGCATGGGATCTAATGCCCCTCCAAGGCATCAGATGGCCACGTTTGGTAGGATTGCACTTCGGCACTTGAAGTAGAGTTATTTGCTTATTTCTGGGGCATTGTGGTTAGTAATAGAAACCAACTTAAATAATATTACTATCTTATTCAATTGCTCTTAGGCTCTGGTAAGTTTATGTGGATTGGTGTCACTTAATGCTACATGTGTTAGACATTGTTGGAAATCTTCTCCATTTAATGGAGCCTTTGAATCATTGTACAGTAATGGTGATACCTTGGCATATGACTTCTGGCCCTGAGTCAACAACTTCTTTACTTTATTTCTTTACTATTTAATATTTTGATTATGCTTAACAAAAAAAATTGTGTTTTTCCAAAGTTAACACTTTACTAATATAGTTTAATTACAATAAAAGCATGGATAGACTTCACATAATGGAAAATTAATAATTTAAATAATTCATTAACCATATAAAAGAAAACAAATTAGATATATATATTTTTTAAATAGGACCCAAGGGCCACTCTATTTAAAAGTACATAACACAACCAAGAACCAAGGGGGGACCGACCTCACCCTAAAAAGGCTGAGGTAACATATCCGGCCCTTTCGGGCAAAAAAATGAGCAACACCATTACACAAATAATCAACAGAGGAGAAAGAGTAAGGATAAAAAGAGCTACTTAAATTGGGAGCTTCACCCACAATTATTCCAAAATAAAACATAGTTATTAGATTTTTTTTTCATTTATGTAAGTGAAAATTGATAATTTAATTGGTGATGATTTATCATCAATAAACTATTAGATAGTAAAGATAAATGGAATTTACTTGAATATAGCCATAAGAAAGTTCAAAGTAACATTTTAAAAGTTCCTACCTATAGTGTAAAAAATTCATAAAATAAGTGTATTTCAGCAAAAATTTAGAGATAGATATAATCAAGTACCAAGGATATGGTAGACATATGTCTAATTAGACATACTATTGATTTTACATTTTTACCCCTACCCTAATTTTTTTTTTCAAACGTTTATCTTTCTCTGTCTCTCTCAAGTCGTCGCTCTGTTTCTCTCTCTACCCTCCTCCCATTGCTGCTGCCCTCGCCGCCGCCGTTATCATCGCCGATCACCGCTGTTGACTTTGATCGGACGATCGGTAAAGCGAATCAACAATTTGAAGATGCGAAGCGGCGAGGCAAGTCTCAGGCAAGGGTCGAGGTGAAGCGACAAGGCGAAGTGGTGAGGTGCGATGCGAGGTGAAGTCAGATACGACACTAGGCGGTGCTTATCGGAGGCGAGGCGTGAGGGGCGAAGTGGCGAGATGATCGTAGGAGCTTTGATCGGAGGAAGCAAAAGAAGCGAGGAAGTGCGAGGGAGGAGGAAATCGGTGATGCGAATCGTCGATCTGAGGAGTTGATGAAAGCGAGGCGGTGCGAGGGAGGAAGAGAAGGGGCGAGGCGAGTCTGATGAGGTGAAAGGGCTAGGTGAACAGGCGTTGGGGGATGGAAGACTCTGGTGAGATGTGAAGGCAACGGTTGTGGAGGATTGCTTCAGGCAGGTGGCAACTGTAATTTTGTTATTATTTACATATTGCTACAGACATTTTGTAATTTTTTAAATGGTTATTTAGACACTTTTAAATATTGATTTAGACACTTTTAAATTTTTATGTAGACACTTCTTTTATTATTTCATATACATTTTTTTATCATAAAAATAAATTGTTTGTGTATTGCTTTAGACATTTTGTCACTTTTCTTTAGACACTTTTACATATTCATTCAGACACATTTTTATTGTTTGAATTAGTTATTTTTTTAAGAGAGTAAATTGTCTACGTATTGGTCAGACACTTCTAAATATTTCTTTAAACACTTTTCAGTATCCATTTAGACACTTTTTTATTTTTTTTAATTAATTATTTTTTAAGAGAGTAAATTGGCTACGTATTGGTTAGACACTTTTAAATATTTCTTTAGACACTTTTTGGTATCCATTCAGACACTTTTCATTTTTCCAAACATGACA
Source organism: Aquilaria sinensis (assembly GCA_005392925.1). Lineage (NCBI taxonomy): Eukaryota > Viridiplantae > Streptophyta > Magnoliopsida > Malvales > Thymelaeaceae > Aquilaria > Aquilaria sinensis. Next base: position 380,042 of record SMDT01001656.1, read on the forward strand.
TGACGTATACGACGAGATCATGATGTATGATAGTTTGGTGGCGGCACCGGCGCCGGTGCTAGTACCAGCACCGGAGAAGATAGCAGTAGCAAGCTAGGGTTTTTTTTAGAGAAGAATGTTTTAACTAAGGATATTTTTATCAATTTTTTTTGATAATTTATACCTTATATATAGAAGATTAAGGGATGAGTTAATATGTCTAATTAGACATATGTACATAATAAAAAAACTAATAATCAAGGGGTGATAAATATTGTATATGACATCGAGTAAAATAACATCTACTTTCCGATAAAAGATTTTTGTGATTAAAAAAATAAAATTTTTTGCACAATTTTAAAAAAGAACATTGTTGTATAATTTCGCTGTTAATTCCGTGCCAATTCGGTGCATAGGTGCGCGTCAGGACGTTTTTACGTGCAAGATTCACTCGCACCTCACTCTCACACATGCGGCAAACACACAGAATTCGCGATACCCGGAACACCCGTCCACTCGTTCTCGTGGCAAAAGTCTCCGGGAAACACTCAGTAAATGCGAGCAACTTTCCTGTTCGTTTCCCCGAAAATGAGATAGGGGAAGTAAGTAACCAACTTCGTTTTTATTTTTCGTTAGTATCTTCCAAATTCTACCCTTGGCTGCAAAATTTTGGACCTTAGAAAAACTGTCTGGTCGAGATTCATCAGCCCTTTGAAAAACACTTTCTTTTTAAACAAATTCTCCAGAACTTTTGTCAAGAATCTCCTGCTTCTTGATTAGCCAAAGTCCAATTCTGTTGCTAACCCTTTTCAACCATCTTCAGATCTCATTGTGGGTGCCTCTTCCTTTCCCGGTAAGGTCACAACTTGAGCTTAATTGATCTGGGCAACGAGTGTCTGTGAAAGGTCCCGTGGTTTTACTTGAGCTTTTTTAAGTCTAGAAATGGTGGGGACTTTATCTGTGATGGGTTCATCAGTAACGGACTCGCACTCTGGTCCGTTTCTATGCTTGGATGCGCTTCCAACGAGCAGCGTGAGCCTCAAAACCGGCGGAGAACTGTTTCTGCAGAGGAGTTGCGTGAAGAGGAAGCACATGGCGAGGTCTGGATCGTTGGGATTGGGAAGCTCTTCTACGGGTTCATGGAAGGGCGCGAGGCTTATCATCAGCAGGAGTTCAAGAAATCTACGTAGAGATCGGAAATTTGTTGTTGTGAACGAGTTAGGAGGGCAATATGAAGACACTTTTGTGGATGTTAAAACGGTATGGTCACTGGCTTATTTCGCACTCTAATGTCAGATTTTTCATAAACGGCTGTAGCCCATATGTGTTTAGTGTGAAACTCTCCTACTTTACTTCTGCAGTTTTGCAAGGATTTGGTGTCAATATCACTTTTACCTGTTTTTTCAAAAATTATGAATTTGACGCAACCGAATCCACCGAAGTTGAGATTAAGTTGTATTTTGATGATGATGACTACAACCATTCGAAGCATCGTCTTCGGGACCCTGTTTGCAGTGCATGAAGTTGCTACCTTTAGGCCAACAGTACCCTGAAATTTCTCCATAGAAAGCGTTTAAGGTTGTTCATTGATGGCCCTTTTTTTTTTTTCCCTGCTTGCAGCAACTAGTCAACTATTTCACATACAAAGCCGTGAGAACTGTTATGAATCAGCTTTACGAGATGAATCCTCCACAATATAGGTGGCTGTACAAGTAAGTGGGATCCTGAAGATGGTCTAGCTGGCCATCAGCAGTGATTTTAGTCTTGTGCATTTGCTTCCAACTGTTTGATCCAATTCTTCAATCAGCTCTATCTAGTTACGGGTTTTAGGTAACTCAACCATACATAAGAATGAGATATACATATATATATGTATGTATGTATGTATGTATGTATGTATGATGGTCATGTTCATTTGTTGGAAGCTCTAATGCACATTCACTTTGACAGTTTTGTGGCGACAAATAAACCTAGTGATGGGAAGCGCTTTATCAGCAGTCTTGGGAAGGTAGATTTCAAATATCTTTAGTGCTCTCTGTGTTTCATGGCCAAATCCAGAAAAAAAGAAATGCTTCATTTGCTTATGTGTATGACAAGAGCAGAGTTTCCAGGGTAACCATCTGATGGTGCGGCACTAGCTCTTTCTGATAGATAAGTGAATGACTTGTTGGATATGAAGCGAAACTATCTTGTGCGTTCAGATTATTTGCCTATGGTTTATCCTTTGACAATTGCAGGAGAAGCAAGATCTCGCTGAAAGAGTGATGATAACGAGACTTCATTTGTATGGCAAATGGATTAAGGTTGGTCATTTTCCACAAATTTCTTCACGTTCATTCAGACATTTGAAAAAGGATCCAGAAGATAGAAATGATGTTTGGTTCCCTCTTCGCTTTTCCTTTCGTCTTAATGATACAGAAATGCAACCATGCTGAAATATACAAGGAGATCTCAGATGAGAACTTGGAATTGATGCGTGAACGGTTGATGGAGACTGTCATTTGGCCATCAGATGACACAAACACGGAGAAGATTGGTTGAGAGGCTGCGTGTTATCTTCGGTCTGTGTTTCCCTATGTTTTATCTCCTTTATTTTTAGTTTGTAGGTATATAGGTTACATATATTTGATCTGTAGAATCAGCAAAGTTTCATAGCAAAGAATGCAGTAGATATCATATATTTCGGCCGAAGTTAAAGATTGTGTACAAATACCAGAAGTCCGTTTTCAGACAGTATGAAAAGGTGAAGCTTGAACTTGCTTGCGCCATCTGATTTCAGTTTGGGTTTGCGTATTCAAGTAACTTTGAGTTTTTTGGAACTGTTTTGTCCTTTCTGCTGTTGGCAACAGACGAACGGACAAAGATATGTTAGGTGAAAGGGGAATGTTTCTATCAGGTGAACAATAAGTTGGGATTAAGATGAGTGCAAAATAATGGCCCTGTTAGCTGGCAAAAGCAAATATGACTTGCAACGTGAATTGGCTTGGATTTAAATGCCCACCAGCCTAAAAATGTTATGGGAATTGGGAAATAGATATCCTGACGCAGAAGCCACCAAACATCATTGAACTAATAATAAAATAAAATAAAAATAGAAAATTACAAAAACTCTCATGAGGTGTGATCGAATCTACACTTATGTCTCCCTTTATGGGATACCTACACTCATGCCCTTTGAACTGTTAGATCCATCAACTGAAGCATTTTATGAGAAATGAAAAGATGTAAAAACCCTGGAGAATGTGTATTGAAGTGATGAGAAAAGGATGAGTGCATTAAGACAGGGCGATGAGATGAGGGAGATAGATATCAATTTGATGAAGAGAGAGAGCATCTGAGTGGTGAGCATGCGGGTGATGGAAAGTTAGGGAATGAAAGTTCTAAGGAGGAAAATGTGGCGAATATTGATGTTAAAGAAGATGATGATGAGCATGACCTGAGTGCCTATGAGAGTGATTCTTCACATGATGGCTATTCTACACAAGATAGGCCTAAGGAGAAGGTTAAAACAAAGACTAAGAGGTTTGACAAACACATAAAGATTATGTGTAAAGAATTCATCAGAAATGTACAAGGTTATGAGGGATTACTCAATTGAAAAAAGGTTATGAGATGAGAATAGTGAAAAATGAGCCAGCTAAGGTTAGGGCATATTGTTTAGATTATGGATGTACAAGAGGAGTTTAATGCTAAAGACTCTCAAAGGCCATCATAATTGCATTTGCCCAGCAAACAATAGTAATGCAAAAGAAAAATGGATTGCTGACAAACTTATAATTAATATCTTAAGGAAAAACTATACATGAGTTATTGTCTGATAACAAAGTACTTGGAAACCTATTATGACATTGAAGTGTCTAAAATGCAGCTAGGTTGATGGTAAGTGATGAAAACGAAGAGAAACATGTCGAGGGGGTAAATAGCAAATGAGGTCCCTATCCTTTACTTTTCATTGCAAATTCATCCAAAACCTACCAAACATTGCATATCCGTCCCAAACCTTTGCTTGGCATTGCAAATTTGTCCCTTGACCAACCTTCAATGTAGTCAAGGGATGAATATTTGTAACTTTAATCCCTTATCTTGACACGATTCTACCTAGAAACCCTAAACTTCCCCTTAAGTTGTTGCCACCCCTGGGTATTGTCCCACCCTGCTTCTCGACACACAGCCGCTAGGCCCACTGCCATTGGTCATCCTTACTTGCCGACACCACTCCATCTCAACCCATGCTTTCATTTCCAAACATCGCTAAGCACTGGCGATGCCATATCGAGGAAGGAGAAGAAGAATCACACTACACTCGCCACTCCAGCCATAGCCATACGCCACCACCAATGTCATCTGCCGCTGTTCGCTTGTCCCCCAAGGTTGCCTCGGTCACCTCAACAAAGCCCAGGCTGCCGCTTGCTCCGTCATCATCGGTGAAGGGAGAATCGAAGCCAAACCCGGATCGTGACCCTTTAGACCCAGTTTTGACCCATTTTTTATTTAGATATATTTTTAAAAGTAATTTAATTTACTAGTTAAAAGTAACAAAATACTAATTTTAAGAATATTAAAAGAAGTTGTCAGCAATTATGCTAACTAGTAATTTACCTTTAAAAAAGGAATAATACCTGGGTCCCAAGATGAAATGTTCTCTTTTGATTTTTTTTTCATTAACAAACATAAAACATTTACTTCTAAAAAATACTTTAAAATAATTTTTACACTTCTTAAATGAGACATTCCTAGTTGTTAATCAATTCAATTCAATGACAGACTATAAGTAAAACGGGTAAAATATAATATACCTTATTATGTGCAAGTATGATTGTTCATAGAGCAAAAAAAAAAAAATGTTCATTCCAATACATCAAAGTAGGTTTTTATAATTAGTTTTTAAAATTTTAAAATATTGAGCAACTACTTAAATATTTTTTAACATAGGAATTTATTTTATGTAGTAAAAATTTATTTTGTAAACTCACATAAAAAATGGTCTAAAACATATAGCATCAATTTTAATAAACTGAGTTTTTCAAGATAACATTACAAGGTTAATTAGAATCAGCATTCAAACATTTGTTTATATGGATCTTGAGAATTACAATAAGAAAAATGTTATATGTACTATTTTAAAACATAAAATGTTATAAAATTTTGGTATAAAATTCTTAATACATTTAATACTACTCTCATGGTAATACCTAAAAAAATCTATAAAGTTAAGTATACCTAGAGGTAGCAGTAGCTTAGGGGGAAGTTTAGGGTTTTTAGGAGAAAGGTGGCTAGGTAAGGGACTAAAGCTGCAAATATCCAATGGTCAACATAGTCAAGGGACGAATTTGTAACGCGAGACAAAGGTTTGGTATGGATATGCAACATTTGGTACGTTAGAGATGAATTTGTAATGAAAAAATAAAGATTAGGGACCCCAATGCTATTTACCCCATGTCGAGGGTTATGCAAAGTTAAGAAAGTGTAGCCTCCTTATGATGGAGCATAACTTAGGAAGTGTGGTGAAGATGGAGTTTTTCCTTAGATCAAATCCAACAACACAGCAACCACAGTTCAAGAAAACTTTTGTCTATTTTGATACTTGCAAAAAAAGTTTCGTGAGAGAGTGTAGACCTCTATTGGTCTAGATGGTTCTTTTCTTAAAGGTTCCGTGGTGTGGAATATGTTTGGTGATTATTACCATGGATGGTAATAATTAGATATTGCATTTTGCACCACTGTTGTGGAGATTGAGTGTAAAGAATGCTATTTCTTTTTCTTGCAATGTATGAAACATTCAATTGGAGTTGGTGCATACACTTTTATGAGTGATAAACAAAATGTTTGTAACTGAACTTATGTTATTCCAAATTTTAGGTTCTTTGTCATATTGTGAACTTAGGTTGTTATGCGAATGCCAATGTTTGTTTGAAGTTGTCCAGTTGACATACCTTCAAGTAGAGCATAGATTCTGTACCGGGCACTTGTACGCAAACTTAGAGCAAGGTTTGGAGCAAACTTTTGGAAGGCTACTAAGACGTACAACATAATTGAATACAATGCTTGCATTAAGATGTGTAATTCAGACAAGGGTGGAGCTGCATATAAGTGGCTTAGTGAGTAACCTGCGCAGATGGACAAGGGTAGGCTACGACCACTTCTACAAAGTTAAAAAGATCACAAACAATATGATGAACCACTCAATAGCTGGATTGGCAAGATAAGACGTCTACCCATACTTAGTTTGCTTAAGAAGCTAAAAGTAAAGGTGATATTAAGGTTTCATGTACAATAGATATGCAGCTGGATGTACATGGAAAACCAAATTGACCCTTTTTGCTTTGAAAGAGTTAGATAGCCAAATTAAGGAGTCTTGGGAATGCAATCCACTGCCAACAAGTAATGGTGAATATAGGGTTTTATATGGGTTGGAAACGAATGTTGTCTACTAAGGCGTGAAGAGATGACATGCAACCGGTAGGATTTGACTGATATTCCATACAGGCATGTTTTCAGCTGCTTGAAATTCATTAGGGACAATGTTGAGAGCTTAATTCTGTAATCCATATTATTATGTTAAAAACTAGTTTGGAAGCTTATGGTGGAGTTGTGCATCGTTTTGCCTTTAGAAGACCTCTCAGCTAAGGACCATGATACTGTAGTACTTCCTCCCCAGAAGACAACCTGGTAGGCCCGGAAATAATAGGAGAAAAGAGGTTACGGAACACGAATCTTCATCTAGATCCAACACTGTTGCATGCAGCACGTGTAAATCCATTGGTCATAATGCTAGGACATGTAAAAACCCACTAGCTGCTGCAAGCTTGCAACAAAGGTAAATCAAAGCTGCATCAAACCTTTATTATTCACATTAAAGAAAGGTAATGGTGCTGTTTGTTTGACCACACTTGTTTCTTATTGTAGAGTAATGGGATAGCGAAGCAACATACATTAGGAAAGGCATGTCATAATTGAAAGGTAACCTCTGATTATTCCGTCTAGTTCTTTATCACACATAAACCAGTTTTGCTTATAGTTTTCCCCTTTATTGGGAAAGAAAGCGACAACTGCTCGCAACTAAAGCAGATGTTTGAGCCTATATGCTGCATATGTTGGAGTACTTTTGTTCAAATGCCATACTTTTATATAAGGAAGGATTAAGTTAGCATATGGTATAATCCCTTATACACACTATATATTTCTGGATGAATGATTATGGTTATACCTTTTTAGATAATGGATTTCTAGATGGAGGTTTATGGTTGTGCTTTTGAGAAGTTGGATATTGGAGTGGATGTTTAAATTGTACATCTGACACACTATATGCTGGTGTAATCATTCCTTATTCTACAGTTATGCACATAAGCTTTCCCTTTCTTGTTCAGGTTGTGTTCCTCGGTTATAATTACATGTCTTCATATTTTTTTTTTACTATTGTTAATGTGCTTCAGGTTCTTTAGATAACTCCCCCTGTGAGGATTCATGAATTACAGTTACCATTTTTAATAGTGCTTTGAGTTTTTTAGTTACACCCCATACCTTAAGCACAAACACAATTTCAAGTTCTTCTAATCCAGTCTCATTTCATTCATTCACTTCTAGATACATAAACATCCTTCACAATTTTACCAGCCTCAGCACCACGTCAATTACAACTACAAACGCAATTATATTGAATAAAAAGCCCAAACTCACAAGTTCTCTTGTTCTGACAAACACATCTTCCAATATATGTATTCTATTATCCACGTTCCTAATTGCAGTAATAACTTCACTTTCCTTTGCAATAAGGGTCTAATCAACAACATTACTCATAGAGCCACCACTTCATCGTCACTCTCTCTTGCACTCTAGGAAGCCCACCATCTATGTTTGCTTGGTTGGATCTCATTAATCTGCACAGTGCGCTCCCAGAATTTGCATTTCTTCTTTGCATAGGCATAATAAAGCCTGTCTGGGTTCTTCTCTGACTCAGATATCTTATAACAGCTCAGCACCCACACCCCACACCTCTTATTCTCGTACCGTGGGCCTTCGAATTCAAAGGGATTACTCTATGTAGTTTCCATCATATACTTGGGTTGGGGGGTGTAATTTTCCAGAAAACAAAAGAATATTTCTTCGATAAAAGAAGTCGTCATTGTTTGGTCCTATAATCTTTCTCTGACAAATGGCAGCAGCCAATCTCATCATTAGATTCTACAACATTACATGCCGTGTGACAGGCGCGATCGATAGGCCAGATGTGGTGTTACATACAACCGGTCCTTACCGGAAGAATCATTTTGATACATATAAGAAATTGAAATTGGCACAAAGTATACACAGCGGGTAGACGAACCCAGTCTACTAAGAACTTGCAAATGGTAACGGAAAAAAAATGATCAGCCACCGCAACTGTATGCCTAATAGATGAAAGTGGGAAAAGAAAATCTGATGCACCTGAAAAACAGGATAAATTGAAAAGTTATTGCGAAAATGAATCAACGGCAACTTCAATTAAATTGAGTTCTCGAGGGAACCAAATTAGGCAACTTCAAGCATCTTTAACGCTCAGAGAATATTTACCATTTAGTTGTGAACATCTGGAGGAAGGTTAGATATTAATTGTTGGAAATATGTTAATACCAAAAGAATCTGTTCAATAATGTGTCACGCTTCTGCCAAAAGGACCGCTATAATCAAGTCTAGCTCTCCCCAAATGCCATAGACTGTCCCAGAACAGTTCCTGCACGAAGCTGCAACATCACAGATTATGGATCAGGCCTGGCGAAAGATTGAAATCGATTAGAGAAGGAAGATTAGAGAGTTACCTTTACTTCCAAACAAGGATCGTTGACCATACTCTTTATTTGAGACACTATCCCAGCATTATGCAATTGCACCACCCGGCTGAATGCACCGGGACTTGATGAAGTGAGATTTACTATGACCCAAACAGCAGCTGTACGCAACCGACTATCATTACTTTGCAAAAACTTGATCACAAAAGACTGACTTGTGTTGTGTTCTTGTGGAAGGAGCTGCTGCATTACTGCTTCCTTATGAAATTCAGTTCCACTTGACACATTGACAAGCGCATACATTCCCTAAAACACAGGAAGTCGGGGATAAATTTAAACACAAAAGATACAGCAGACCCTACTTCAGCCACAACCTCCAATATCCTATGAAGCTGGATCCAAATGAAATCTGAAATTCTACAGGCAATGACACATTGGCATCTGGATATCAATGATCTACCACAGGGGGCTGTTGCATTTCATAAATGGTGCAGAACATTTGCACTAGCATTTCGTTATGGTAAGAATGTGCAACACATATAGTATAACTTCAAAATGCAAATAAATTCAACTTTGATGGTGCATGAAAAGGAAAATGCAATGAGCTTGTAAATCAGAGCTAGCTGAATGTGCTAAAAACACGAAATGACAGTGTTTCCACAAGTGGTCCCAGTTTGCGTTCAATCGAACCCAACCAAAATATGCAGGACTTCGCTGAATAGACAGTGAATAAACCAACTGCTAGTGGTGCACTGGGAGAAGTTGGAACCTAAAAAGTGGTCTATATAAACCTACATCCGGTCAATGTCCCAACATGACCAATCTCGATGAAAGATGAATTTGCTAAAGCATCTGCAACAAAACTTATATGGAAATAGCCGTATTCAAATTTTCATTGATAACCCCTACGATAATCTCCTCATCCATGGAAATAACCATATATATTACCTCCTCTTACATCTTCCAATAGAGAAGAATTCTAACCTGAATCGCAACTTCAGTTTTTGAAGCCTTCTGTAGTTGTCTTCCTATGGCTTCCAATATAAGACCATCTTGAGCAAACACAAAGTCAATGGAATCTACACATCCATCTGCAAGATTACGAGCAATTGCCAAAGCTTGCTCTTGAACAAAAGGCTCTGGGTCTGCAACAAAATTCATACAAGTGATAATCTAAGACTGAAAGAGCGTTATCCTGATAACTAAAAAGGAAGTTGAAATTGTAGAATAACAAAAACGACATCTAAATTTTCTTATCAACAAAATGAAAAATGTGAAAACTTTCTGATACATAATAAAGAATTTGCAAGGTTGATGGTGGGCAGATGATCATTACCACAAATAAGGCTGGCCAATAATGAAGCAGTCATCTCAGAGAAAACAATTTCCTTTAACTTCCTGTCTGCTAGAAATATCAAATTCTTCAAAGTCCATGAAGAATTTGACCTTAAATTTGCATCCATTGATTTTGATAACTGAACCAACTGTTTTAGCCCACCACATTTTATCAATGCATTCTTGTTTGTTGAGAAATCAATCACAATGTTGCTGATAGCACCAAGTGCTGCAATCTGAGCAGTACAGGATAAACAATTTCAGTACCAACTAAATCTAAAAGAGCTGAGATCAAAGTCTACACTAAAACAAGATGAACTAGCATGTTGAATGCTATAATTGTTGGTTGATCAAGATTAAAAGGATCTATATAACAGAGCTATCTACATGGAAAACCTAAAATTGGTGAAAGCCAGATGTAAATTGATAACATACAGAGCGCTCTTTGGCATCACCATTCCATGTAACACAAAGACAACTATTTATTATAACACTTATATATTCCAACAAGGAGGAAGCGGACCAAGTAGTAATTAATATGGATCCAGGCTTAAGAAACAAAATGTTAAAAAAGGCAGAAATTGGGAGGGAGGGAGATAGGAAAATGACACAGCATTGTTCCACCAGTCAATCTAGATGTATTCAGCAAATGACGAAGCATACCTGGACTGAAGGATAAGGATCATGAAATAGCTGAACCAGGGGAATAACAATCTTTTCACTCATAAAATAACCTGCACTCAGTTTCTGAGTGAAACTGTATTAGTTAATGAATTTGCCCTTAAATAACTCTGACATACCAAAATGAAATATCTAAAATGCAAACCTTAATTGACCGAGAAACACTTTTTAAGCATATACAAGCTGCAGCACGTACATCAGCACTATCAGAAGTCATTGCTTCAATTACATAATCCAATACCTAAAATCATGGGATATCTTAGAAACAATCAAGTGCATCATATATTCTGTGAAATAAATAAATTCAAAACCATTGTCAATTCTAGCAAAGTAGAGACCAATGGAAACCATGAACCAGCTTAAAAAGAAGTATGAATAAAAATCTACAAGCTTTCTAATTAAACCATAGCTCATTGTCATTGTAATCAGATACGAAGTTTACATTGATGTAAGTATATTCCAGCTATGCTGGTTATACTATGTATAAATTGGTGGTTAACGGATTGAGAAAAAAAGGTTTTCAAAACCATTTTCTAAGGAACAACTTAGAGGACAGGTTTTGAATGCTTTAACAAAAAAACTGCTATCATGATTTACATTTATTTTGCTAGATATATATTGAAACAATCATCTACAACATCATCCTTTGATACAATTAGTTCATTATCTTTGCCTCTCTCCCTCTCCTTGAAACCACCTAGGAAGACTATTATTATAGATAAGGCATGTTAATACACATTAAATGATGCATCAAGAGACACATACAGGATTCTGCTTCAAGTATAGGACTTTGAAAATGAAATGGTATTCAGCCAAGATCCACAAGGGACTGGTGGAAAAAAAAATGAAAATCTAGCATGTGCAATTGTCTCACTTTCTGCTGTTAACAGTATAAGAGGGTACAATGCATTTACAATGTCCAGTAAATTTTACGCTATTGCTTAAAATACATCCAAGGGTAAAATTCAACCCTGTCAGTGAAAGCCTTTGGCACGCTGAGAATTTCTGCGCTCAAGATTCCCCACCACAACAACCAGTAAAAAGTTCATCTTCAGCCTGAGCCCTCAAGAGCCTAAGCAGGTAGCAATTTCTGCCTCAAAAAATCCCCCACCAGCAGCTTAAAAAAAATCAATCAATCAACTAAGCACTACTTCGAAACTAGTTGCATTAGCTACATAGGACATGTTTGGTTGACAATTTGCATGGAATTGCAATCAGTGAACACGCCCATAAATCCTAATCAGCACTTCATTTGATTGGAGGCATCTGAAAATGTGAGCTGCCTTAGGACTTCCAAAATGTGAGCTTCGGTCTACCTCTCTGACACTCCTGAATCTAGCATATAAGCACATATCTCGGTCTACGTTGGCCCCACCACCAAACATTACACCCTTAAGTAATCTGCTACAGAAAAAGCCCATCATTTAATTGAAGATCTAATACCCGACTGACCCCAAATCCCATCTTCAATCACTCTGCCTACCAACTAAAACACAATATTTTTGGGCTCAGGGACAAAAGACCAACTGATAATTAACCTTTGAGATGGACAAATTTTGCAAAATGTCCTATCATATTCCTGCCTGGAAATTTAGAACAACCATAAGTTTCACCCTACTCTACACATGTCATCCAATGTTGGAGCAGTAAAAAAGAAGCAAGGAACAACAAACCTTCAACTCGATGAACCTAGACCGGCAACTCTCTAACTTTGAACACATATCAGCCAAGGCTAGTAATAACCCCTCGTAACGTTTGGGTTGCAGTAACTCCTTCTCCAGCTGTTGATGGAGTTTATTCATTGCATCAGCCTCATGAGCCAGCTTCTGAAGATCTTCCTTTTGAGCAATTAACTTAGAAAGCACAAAGGCAGCATCATCTCCAACTTGGCCAGGATCGTCAAGAAGATCCAGTAAAATATGTATTAATTTTCTCTTGATCCCTATATCTTGCAACAAGGAGGGAGAACTGTTCCTAATGACAATCAAGCACGTGCAAGCCAGCAACTGTGTTCTGGAGCACCTATCTTTTGCTAATTCAATGATAGAACTCAAAGTTCTTTCATTTTCAGGTCCCAGAAATCTTGAAATAATTTCAGAATTGTTTTTGAAAATTGTAGCCATAGACTCTAGACTAGCTTCCTTTTGACTCAGAGAACCTCCGAGTAGATTACTAAGCTTCTGCAATACCCCAGCATCAGACAACAGCTTCTGCTCTAAACTTCTCTCGCAAGAATGAGCAATAATAGTGGCACCAAGCCCGCTAACATTCTCATTCTTGCTACCCAATAAAGAGATGAGAAATTCCATGCTTTTCGGTTGAACAAAATCATACTTTGGAGCCAGTTTTGATTGATATATTATTCTGAGAGAACGAGCACCAGCATCGATCACCTGATGAACAAAGGAAAGCACAAAATAGTTACCAACTAGTTTGAGATGCAAACAAATGGCAGGAAATTTAGAAATACAACAGTGAATATGAAAACATATGCAACAATTAAAACCAGAAGCATAGAAAGCAAGCATTAAAAATTCATCACTATCCTCAGAATGTTATCAACATAAATGAACAGGCAGCTCGTCTCATGACAAATAATGGTTAAGAAAAGTTATGATTCAAGATGAAAGAATGCGCTAAATCAACCTCAAGAAGTTCAACTTACTGTATAGGTGGTCAATTATGATGAAGCGAATCAAAATTATCAACCTAGGCTAGATTCAGTTAACACGGTTATTATTATAGAAATTACTTTCACTCAATTGAATGCTGCAAAATTCTCTCATTTCTTACACTACATTCATGAATTGGTCGTATGATAAGTGCTAACTCAAGCCTTAGGAAAACTGAATTCTAGGAGCACCTGCTGCCTTGTGAACAATGCTTCGAATCGCGAATAAAACTGATCGGCTAAAACAAAAATTCCCAAATTATTGGAGAAAGAGGGAAAATTTTCCATCCAAGTTGAAAACAATCACCTTCTCATTCGGATGCGAGAGAAGCAGCAACAGATTGGAGAAGGCGCCGGCTTCGAGCACCGCTCGTACCCCGTCGCCGAAGCCGCAAGCAAAGCTGCCAATAACAGCGGCCGATTGGATGAGAATATCGTCGACATCATCGTTAATTTTGTTGGCAACGAAGCCGGTGGAGGATTCGGCTAGCACGTCAGCGACGACGGGAACAGCGCCGAGCTTGAGGAAGGAGAGCTTCTTGGTACGGTTGCCGATGATCTGGTTCTTGACCTCGCGTAGAGCCTTGAGCTTGATTTCTGAATCAGCTGAGGCTAGCCGTGAGAGCAGCTCGCCTGGTCGGCGGCGGCTGCTTGCGGTGCTGGGCATGGCGGAGATAGCGGCGGTTAATCCGGCGAGAAGAGCTCCGAGCAATTGAAATTTGTCGAACTCAATTCTTGTTTTGGGAAGCGGATTTTGCTGTAAATGTTAAGGATCGAAATTCACCCCAAACTTTGATGACACGGACATGCAACCCCTGCAAGCGGCTACTCAAGTAACTCAACACTTAGAACTTATAAGGTGAAACATATCAGACCCCTTGAGGCCTTGACCCATTGAAATGCAACTATTGCTTATTTTAGGACTGAAACGGGAGCGACAGTGAACATAAAGGGACCTATTTAACATTATACCAGAATGATATTAAAGACTCACTTGTTAATGGAGTTTTTATGATATTGTCATGTACGTTGTTGGTTGCCTATTTGGTGAGTAGTAGCAATCCTGTTCTTTGCATCCATGAGCGAAACCAGGGGCATCAAAGGCTAAGCTGGGATCAAGCTCACTAAATTTGAGTTCGAGATCTTAAATTAGTAGCACTACTTAAGAATAAACTTGAATTACTTGAACTTGAGTTTCGATGCTCGAGTTCAACTCGAAAATTCATCAAGTTTGGTAAAAGGGCCATTTATAGAACTTATTATGTTCAATTTGGAGATTAAAATCAAGAACTCTTTGATTACCTAAATAATTGAAATATTATATATGTTATTATTGAAAGCCCATTAAATCTATTAATAAAAAGAGCAAAATACTTATAAATTCAAGCTCTGTCTTTTAAGATATTACACAAATTTTCAAGTTTGAGCTTGATAAGACTCGACTCAATAAGTCTCGAATTGAACTTAAGCTCCCGTTGTCAATAAAGGATCAACTCATGTACAGCCCTAGGCGGAATTCCCAACCCTTTCTTAGGCATTATTATGGTATAACACAAACTATGTCCTTCTTGTTCACTCTTCCTTCCATCTGAGTCCTAAGTTAAGCAAAAACTATATTTCTATCTATCAGGGAGCTTATATATCCCAATTTACAAAATCTGAGAGTTGAGTGGTAACATGTTATAATTGGGAGTTCTGTGAGCCAGTAAAATTTGGGGCTGAAATTTGAATTTAAGCCATTGAAAAATCGCTGGGGATTGTCCCTTTTTATAACTTTCTTTCTTGTGGTTTCTAAAATTGTTCCTATTTTTGTGAAGATATTCAAAATCAAGATTCCACGTGGAATAGTTTTTATTTTCCGTGAATCGTAGTAGTAGAATCATTTTTCATATTTTAGAATCAGATTAGAATTAAAATTGTATGTGATTATAATTGTGAAATATAATCAAATCATTTTTCATATTTTAGATCATATAATCATAAAATTTTAAATTTTGAATAAAAAATTTGATAACCTTGATTTTTGTTTTAATAAAAGTCGAATACTCCGAAGGGTAAATAAAAAATTTTAGTGTTGGAAAATAAAGATATCTGTTCTGCTGCTCAAATATAAGTTGGATCAAATTAACTCGATTATTGTAGTTAAATTTACCAACTGAATAAAAAAGCCTGACTATTTTAGTTGTTTCATTATTCATAACTTGTTTTAATTACCAAGTTTTATTTTAATTAACAAAAAATATTATGTCACTGGACAACCTTTAAAGCTACTAATAGGGGGGGCACGAGTAGATACGAAGAACTGACCAGTTATTTATTATTATTATTATTATTTACAAATATGCAATAGACCAATATTTTGGAAACATCAATCAAGAATAATATTAACTTGCTAAGTTCCTATGGGTGGATTTCCCTTTAAATATCATACACTAGTTAGGTGGATTTACAGGATTTCTGAAAAAGCAAAAAAAACAGGCATCCCTATTTTTTTAGATATATATACTCTCAACTTGATACACTTATAAAAATGTTTCTCAGTTAAAAAAAAAAAAAAAAAAAGAAGGAAAAAAGGAAAAAAAACTTGCTAAGGAGTAGTTCAATATCAATGCCGACATCATGGACTTAATTTCAATGAAACTATTTCATAGACTGATTTTCCTTGGTGATGCTATGTAATTAGTGTAGTATTATTTCAGTAAAAAGATAAATTTACCACTAAAGTTGATAATTAACAATTAGATTTACATGGACATCTGGATGCAATTGCTGGAGCAGCAAGCGAGCAAGGCCAAGGCGGCGGCGTGGAGCACTGCTGTCGTCTCGTGCAAGGCAGCAAATTAAAGCTACTAATGACGGCTGGGCAGCCATCGCCATTAGATGAGTCATAAACTTGTTTAAAGAAGGAAGGTATGCTATACTAAACTCCCCTACGTCCTGCACAAAAAATCATTAACGAATACAACAATTTCATACTCTCTCTCTCTCTCTCTCTCCCTCACACACACTCACTAGCAAGCTCACTAGCTCAGCAGCCCAATTGCAGATTCCGATCGATTATGGCGTCAGACAGGGGCGGGCCCAGATTTTTTGTAAACAATGAATCAAAATAAATACTTTCCTAAACTATAGTCTTTATAAGAAATTTTGACCAAATTTTAAGGAGGGGCCTAAAAGAAAACGCAAGCTCCATTGTCAGTTGTCTGGACTGTACTACCTTATGTTTAGTTGGTGGACTGATGAGGATTTGCAGGCATTCGGTATGTTTCTGGAGATATGTTCGAAGCTGTTCCTGAAGGTGATGCCATCATGTTGAACGCAAGGCGACCACTTACTCTGCTAACATGTGTAATTTGTAACCAATTGAAAAAGGAAGGTTATTTTTTGTTCCATAATTTCCGCAGCAGATGCTTCTGAATTGGGGGATGAAGCCTGTGTCAATCTGCTAAAGATTTGTCACGCAGCAACTCCAAAAGATGGAATAGTGGCTGTTATGGAAGTATCGTCATCAATACTAAGATAGATGTTCTGATGCCGGCTTAGGTCCCAGGAGGAAAGGGACAAACTTGACAAGAGCTTGAGAAATTGGCCACTAGAGCTGGATTTAGGGGAACCGAATTTGTATGTAGATGTAAAGCTTGCAACATATGGATCATGGAAATGTTCAAATGATTCACATTTGCAGCTTTTCTTTCCTCATTCACTGGATCAATAGAAATGACAATCACTCAGCTGTTCTCAATACTCAGCCACAGGCAGATAAAATTGCTATGTCAAAATTTTTTCTACATGTTATCAAAGCTCTACATTTCTGCTATAAGTGAATCCCCCCAACTATTTGCATTTCTCAATGCAGAGTCTATGAAATCACTGAGTATATTTCCAAGGATAAATGGATGAAACCGAAAATCAACATTCTTCAAAAAGGACGAAACAGAACATTGCAGCTGATGCTCTTGGTTTTGGGTCGGCAGATTCTTTTTTTGTCAACTTCACCACAAGCCGATAGTCTTCCACCAGATACCTCCAACTCCAAGCCAAATGATGATGTTGACAACAGAAATGAGGAATCCGTAGCCCCACCATTGCACAAGCGGCACATAGCCTGATCCATAGAAAATGGGTGCTGAACCAATTCCATAGTGCGTTAGCCCACCCATCAGGTTTGAGAGGAAAGCAAACACCATGGCTCCTAAGTATGGTGGTGTTCCCAGAGCACTTGCCACTGACAAGAAGGCCGTGAACATGGCACCAATGTGAGCAGCTCCGCTAGCAAAGAAGTAGTGGGAGTAGAAATAGAGAAGAACCAGAATGCCAAATGAAAGCTGCCATGATAGACCCAATCCTCCAACAAACTGTCCAGAGAGAATGTAGTTAAGATATTTTTACAGCAAATGCTCACTTGGTAAACTACTTCTAGCCTAAACCAAGATTCTGAAAGAATGTCAGTTCAATTTGTAAATTGTGAATTAATGTCATGTAAATTGAGACTCCAGAGGATTATCAAATTAGGTAACATGCTGTGTTTCCAAGCAGTATGCTAGGTTGTTAAGATGGGTGAAGCACAAATCTCAGCTAACAATACTGTATAAGGAACCAACCCACATACAGTGGCTCACACGACAGAAAAGTAAAATTCCAGAGAGTGATAAATTTTGAAAGGACACCATAAACAAGGGCAAAGTACGATCAAGATAAGAAGACTAGAACTCCAGATGTGACAAAAAACATGCAAGCATTTCAAAGATTGAAGCAGATATAAACAAGGGTATAACGATGCATAAGAAGTTACTAAAATGTTCGTTCCCTGTGGCTATTGGATAAATCTTTTCGTGTCACAGGTTACCATAACATATATATAACAAGAACTAAGAAGTTGATGCAGAATAAGTAAAGAAGAATAACCTTAACAACAGTTTGGCTAAACCATGAGATAAGGCCATATTTGTTGAGGTAGCCAGCCATAGCAATAAGAGCAGCAAACCATGTGAGTGTATCCCAAGCAACAGCTTCCAATAAGCACTCCTTCCATGTTACCACCCCAGTCACAAGGAGGACAGACAGTCCAAGAATGGCGGCAGTGACAGCATCAACATTCAGCATTCCCCCAAAAACCCAGAGCCCCACCTAGCACAATGAAAAATTGGCACAAGCAAGACTTAAAGCTAACAACACCACACAAAGCATAGTTTCTTGCATCTTGTTGTATTAATGCTGTCAATCAAACTGCAATCGGCCCTCCCACTAAAAGTGAAAGTTACTATAGGGGAAAAGGAACAGCTGAATGCAGCATATTAAAAGACTGCAGAAATAGAATAAGATAACCACAGATGAGAAGGCAGCTTCATCGGATTATAATGAACAAGCATAACCAAACATATGCGAGAATTAGGCTTAAGCAAGAGTCTAGGAACAAGTATATGACACCACACTGAACGCAATTAGTAATGGCATTTCCAACTGCAATCTACTTTAGACAAGTAAAGAGCAGGCAAATGCAGAATATCAAGTAGCTAGTGTCTAACTGCAGAATCTCTTAGCGCTTCAAGCCAAGAACACTACATGCACGAAGAACAAAACAACAAAGACGAAGATTGTTGCTTGATCAGAAAATATTGAACAATAACAGCTAATCATATGCTAAAAACATATAGAATGTCCTTACCGTGAGAAGCAAGGTACCGGCCATAATCATCTCATTCTTACTCATCGGTCCCATCTTCTCCAACTTCTCTCTGGCCAACTTCGGAGCATCAGGGCTACTCTTCACTGTCGGTGGATAAATCAAATACAGCAATGCCGGAACCACAATCAGGGAAACCAAACCTGGCACAACCGCAGCTTTCGCCCAATCAGTCCACCCAATTGTCTGCTTTATGGTGCTGTGGGCCAAATTAGCACTCAACGGGTTCGCCGCCATGGCCGTCAAAAACATTGACGACGAAATGACCGAAGTCTGGAAGCACGTGAGCATCAGCCAAGACCCTAATCTATTCTCCGTTCCATCACCGGCATTGCTCCCGCAAGCGACACAAAGCGACTTCACCAACGGCAAGAAGATGCCGCCGGCTCTGGCAGAGACAGACGGTATCGCCGGTGCGAGAATGGCCTCGCTGAAGACCAGGCTGTAGCCCAAACCCAATGAAGAAGAACCGAATAAGGAGACAAATTGGTACGCAATTCGGTTGCCGAGGCCGGTCTTGATGAACCCGCGAGCGAAGAAGAATGCAAGCGCAATAAGCCAAGGGATAGGATCGCCGAAGGCTGAGAAAGCGGCGGAGAAAGTCAGGGTTTTAGTCAGAACGGAGGCGCCGAGACCCATCAACGCGACGGCGCCGAGCGGCAGCGGCTGAGTAATGATCCCGACGATCGTGGCGAGGAAAATCGCCAGCAGCTGCCACGCGTTCCGGGAAACGCCCGCCGGGACGGGGACGAACCAAAGGATCACGGCCGTAGCAATCGAAGCAAGCAGCGGCTTCATAGAAGCCCCCTGCCACGGCTGCGGAGCCTGCGTCGCCGGAGATGGCGCCGCCGCCGCAGCCTTCACCGTCAACTTGGGCCCTCTCAGAGCTTTAGATTTCTTCAAATTTGTCAACAAAGGTAGTGGATTTACGAAGGTAGGGCTCGAGAGTAAGGATTTTGAAAGAACCAGCGACTTGGGATCGGATCTGAGGTGGTGGGAGTGACGCGACGGGTTCCGAATTTGGATGCGAGATTTGACCCGGGAAAATCCGAGAGAGCAGGTAGAAGTGAGGGTGAACGACGCCATTTTTCCTGTTCGGCGTCGGGGAAAAAGAGGGAGAGAGATGGAAAGTTCAGTCGCCGAGAGTGTAAAGAGAGTAGTTTTATAGAGAGAGGAGTAAGAAAGGGATGTAGGCCGTCTGATGGAGATCGAAGGGTGGAGGTTGAGTTTGGAATATACGGTTGCGGGAGCTTCGCTGCCGTCGTCGTTTTGGTAACGTTGAAATCTCCGCCTTAGATGGAGCAACTCACCGGCCAAGCTGAGTCTTCAGCTAAAGTGGCGATATCCCGGTGGATGCTGGGTCTGCTTTTGGGTGACGTGAGCATGTTGGACACGTGGATAACTGCTAGTGGGTAGCCAGTTTGGAGTTTCCGATTTGGTTTCAGAAGAGTGGGGATCTGGGATTTGAGGACAGAAACGCAGAAATGTGCGAGTAATGGGTCCGGGAGAATATAAAAATAAAATACAACAAAAAAGATTGTGCGGTGCGAGTTGTGGGTGGACTCCAGTCATTGTCGTCGATTTGTGTCAGTGCGAGAGAAATGGACCTGAACTTGGATTTGCTGCAGGACAGCGGAGTTTTTGGGAGGCCCAATGGGTTTATATGAACCCCACTAAGCATATCTTTGTATAAATTGCTCCATTTTTTGGTGTTTCTTGGTTGTGGCTTGTGAGCCGCCTTTTATTAAAGACGTACATTTGACCTACTCGTCGCGATAGGCGTAAGCAGTTAGCAGAGGTAAGGTTCCATCAGCTTCACCGAAGCACGGCTAGTTAAATATAGAAGTCTGTTCGAACTATAATCACAGCACGGTTCTAGGCCCAAAATTGCCCTATAGACAACCTAGGACTATCATGGGCCGGCCAAAGCCCAGTCCTTAATTTTGTTCGTTTGTTTCTTTAAAAGAAATTAAAAATAATAATAATAATTTCATGTAGTAGCTATTTATAGTTGTAGATAAGAAGGGAAAAATCCATTTATAAAATCAGATTTTTATTTTACACCTTTGGCTAGCTGTTAATGCTCTTGTTAAATGATGAGCTTCCTTAACCAATAAAAAGTTGTTAATTTTCACAGAAATGTTAGTTACAGTAGCTTTTAAGACGCAACATTACATTGATAGAGTGAAATACATGACTAGCTTGAACGTACCATGCATGAAGTATGGGATTTTTGTCCTTGACCTTGAATGCCTAATTTCTATGAGTACACGTAGAGATATGGCATACAATCTTTTTATTAATTCTGACCAACTTTATGCTGTTATTCACAAATCTTCATTAATTGATCTTCATCTTCACAATGAATGGCAATTATTTGATGGACCAAGAGTGCCTTTTGCCGCAGATAATAAAAGAAACAACTTATTTGTTCCCTATGATCCAGAACCTAGCCTAAAGCTAGCTAGCTAGCTAGCTTCTCTCTTCTCTCATTTTACATGGATCACAAAGCTCTAAAGGCTCCAAAAGGAGTGTTTAATTGTTAATTACCATATTAATAAGAATATTTAATTTGTATAAAACGCAAGTTTAGTGGGTAACTAACTAATAAACAGTTAGCTAGGCAGCTATAGCTAATTATGATCCAGCTTGAAAATCAAGAAATGGGAAGTGAGAAACATCTTTCATAACCATATCCTCTAACTCCCAATAATATTCCCCATGCTTTAGCTCTTCACCTAGCCAGATATTCCCAACTCCTCCTAGGTTTTCCATTTGAGTGAGACTAGGGGAAATTGTAGAGTTGCCTCTTTGGCCAATATGAATCTCTTCAACTCCAATGCTCTCTAGAGGTGGGACGTAGAACTCTCCTTGGTCTCCAACATCATTAATGGGTGGCCCGAAATTCCGTTGCCCCCCACAGGTGTTATTACCATTCGCCATTACTTGTGTCATGTCGGGGACAGGGTTTAGCTGATCTCTGAGAGGTTGAGTTAAATGGTTAGTGGTGAGGCTATGTTCGGGGGCAGAGGAGGCAATATTCTGTACATAGTTCATCATTGCAGATAATTGGAAGGATGAATTGGAGGAAGGGGGGGAGGAGGAGGACAATAAGTCCATATACCTCTGCATGATCTCATGTTCTTGCAAGGTTGAGATGAATCCTCTGATGTCGGGATCATCAGCTTGCTGGATGTCTCTAGGGTTTGGTGGGGAAGCTGATTGTAGATTCTTTAGCCTTTTCTTGATTGCCGAGTTCCAAAAGTTCTTTATTTCGTTGTCCGTCCGACCTGGCAAGCGAGCTGCAATCTGAGACCACCTTGAAGAAAACAGGACAGTAACAAGGAACATTTATTTGTTGATTAGTTCTTCTGTTCTGTTCTGTCGAAGACTACAAGTGAAAATAACAATGCCATGCATGCTTTGCATGGACGAGAAGCAGATCTAATAAATTTGTCTCTTGATTAATTAATTTACCAGCGTGATCGAGATTAAATGCTTTACGTACTACAATTAATTTGCACCAAAAACTCACGTTTTTCTTTGAGTGTCTTCAACTCCAAGAATATATATATATATATAAAGAGAGAGAGAGATGGGGCGCGCGAGACACACAGACACTTGTATAATAATCAACCAAAGACTAGTATTGTCCCTTTCACTTCAAGTTCCATAAAACTAAAGGGAGTAGCTGAGTAACCGAATACCGTTGAATCTAGATTCCATCAACTAATCTTCGTCCCGTACACACACACACACACACACACACACACACACACACATGGTTAAGTGAATCATATTTAATAATGTTAATCAAGTCGGTAAAGAAAAATTGGATATATATATATTTATGAATGAGATAATATATATTTCATCCAACTAAATTAGATTGAACTCATCATGAGCTGAATCATTAATTGACAATTTAGTTGTATTTTTCACAAAAATAGAACTTGTTTAATTGTTTATATATTTCATATATTGTTAAATTTGAAAATGTTTGTGTGTGTGTGTGTGATGGATATACCGAATTCCAGTCAAAATTACTATTAAATTGATCATAAATTTATAGAATGAGCATTAGTATATATAAAGTTTATAATATATATTAGTTATTGTTGATATATATATATATATATATATATATATATGAGGAAAATTCATATATATGTTCTATATATGAAAACAAAAATAATCTAGCTAGTGTAATTAATTCCTTCTTTCTACACCAACTTAATTAGCAACCACTGGCTAGCCTTATAATTACTTAATAAACCCTTGAATGGTGGCTTTTACGAGTAGCACATGCAGGGCACCACCACTGGTAAGGCAGGCCTACCTGGCTAGTATCGGACAATATTCTCCTTTGCAATCCTCAACATCACATGCAGTATTTATCTTTCAGCATCATCTCCTCTAATTTGTCCCCAGTCAAGGCTGCCTCTACTCTTGCATATATATATATATGTCAACAGCCACTAATTTGTCTACTTCCAATCTTCACATTATTAATATTATTCTTTTTTGTACATATAAGACGTCAAGACCGTCACTCTTGAGTTATTATCTATCCCTTCAACACTTTCTCATGAATTCAATAAAAAACAAAACTCCTAGCTATTTACAATCTACTGATTTCTTTTCGTAATTTAGTTTATAATTTTTTATTCACTTAACTCTCTCCCTCTTACTCTCTATATGTGTGTGTATACATATAGAAAACCTTACAACATGTTAATCACGAGAAGGTCACCAAATGTCCATGTCTTTATATGTATTAGCCTTCTTAACTATTTCTTGTTTCTGGGTCACACTAAGACATGTTAATTTCGGGAAAAAAAGAAAATCATGATGAAATATTCGTACCCATAATATAATTAGGTTCAATAAATTGATACATGCATACATATATATAACTAACATGAAAGTAAGGAAAGGCACCTGTTGCCGAGGATGGAATGCAGATGGATAATTAGCTGTTCCTCCTGAGGCGAAAAGGCACCGCGCTTAAGGTCAGGCCGCAAGTAGTTGATCCACCGGAGACGGCAGCTCTTGCCGCAGCGCTGCAGCCCGGCGTTTCTGGCCACGTCGCTCCAACACCCTTGCCCGTTGCTCAACATGTAGCCCATCAGCTTCTCGTCCTCCTCCGGCGACCACAGCCCCTTCCTCAGCTTCATGCCTGCTCTGCTACTACTGTCGTTGCTGTTACTGTTAGAAACATCCGCAGGCTTTCTCATGCTTGATCTCCCTGAAGTTCTTGAAGTGCTTTGAATGTAGATAACTGAACGCTTTATATAACGAAAAGGGTAGAGATGAAGGAGACTTGAAGAAGTGGGAATAGCGATGATGATGATGGCGACCCTTGTGGGGTTTGCTTAGAACATAGGGAAGAGAGAGAGAAGTTTGTGTTAGTTGATGAGTCCAAGTAGCAAAACGGTTTTGAGGGGGATAAGAGAGAGAGAGGGGGGACAAAAAAGGAACTCGAGAGTCTTTGGACTCTAAGAGCGTGCCTCTTTCTAATAACAAATTTCTTCACTTATAAGTCATTGCTAATTAAATACATTCATAAATAACTAAAAGGTTCATCAATTTAATAAGGATGAATATATATACATCAACATGTAATTGCAAGGTAGGGTTTTTTGCTTCCACTTCACATAATCCCTCCTAGCTAGCTAGCTAGCCGTACATAGTTTATATCTTTTCTTCCTCTCGTGCATGCGAAGCCAATATTAGAATAGTCTCCACACTTGTATTTGAAGGGATATATGTATATGAGTACTTCATAGAAAATATATATGGAAAAAAAATATTGATTTTACACGTTTATTTGTCCGATCGCTAATCATCTCTTGATGTTGATTGACTATAAGATGTCTGGACAATATGTTACCATATAGCCTTTGAGGTTGTTATAGGACTTCTAGGGAGGAGTACGTAGAAAAGACTCCATGTATGGAATTAATATCCAACCTAAGTATTCAAGTAGTAACAATTTTTTTTTTTGAACGGCAGCAACAATTTTATTATATGACAAAGCAGTCACATGAAGCTAATGAGATTGTTTTTCCATTTGTATGAAAACATCTTATCATATAGCCAATTAGGGTTTAATTTTAGGTTAAATTATAAAAGCTTCCCTGTGGTCTAATCTATATTTTTTCCTATTTATTTTAAAAAACGTATACCTTACCCCCTACTTTGTTTATAGCGTCCGACAACAATTTCTGAAATCCTAAATTAAATAATTTGATAACCATATTCCAGTAATTTCAAAATTTTTAATATTTTTTTTCATAATTAACTGATCTTTAAAAAATACTGATATGCATTTATAAGAAGAAAATTGCATTTATAGAAGGGAAAAACTAATAATTTAAAATGTCTATTAATTATAAAAAAAATATTGAAGAGACTGAAATTACTGGACGATAACTATCGTACAATTTAAATTACAGTTTCAAAAATTATTATCGGATAGTATAAAAGAATTAGGGGTAAATTGTAGGATAGAGTAAACCTCAGGGATAATTGTAACTTTCCCTTAATTTTATCTTGTATTTGAAGATTTATGCCTTTAAACAATTAATGAGTGAGTGTTTGTTTTAACAGTAAAAAATGAATATAATAAAATAAAGTAAAACTCTGAGTTTCAAAAATGTACTAGATGATTTAACCTAACAACTCCTCATGAAGCATAAAAATACAACGAATTGTTAAATTATATATCGAATCTGAAATCCCTTTCTAAATTTCCTTATCCCTAATAGATGCAATATTCTTCACCAAAACAAAGGAAATACAAGCTTTAACATCAGTGGCTGCAACCTCCAAGATCATAAAAAAGGAAAAAATAGGAATATAGTCTTTAATCCCATATACTAATAATTTCAACTCACATTTCATCGATGATCCTTTAAGCCACAATCGCATTTTTTTTTCTCTTCCTCTAATTCTTAGTTTTGTCTTGATTCTCTAAAATATACAATGTCAGTTCATCACATCTATCAAAGGAACCGTCAACAAGATTGGAAACATTACTTCCTTGATTACTATGAACAAGACTTTACACCTCTAATATTCTCCTTAACACATTTTGAGGACCAGATATCTTTCACAACTAAAATTTTTTATGGCCATTCAAAACTCCTCAAATTTTGTCCTTTTAGATTAGAGGAAACCCCAAGAAGGCCAAATAAAAATTATCCATATTATTAATTTTCCATGGCACTAAATCAACCTTATTATTATTTACCCTTATTTTAGAAGAAGTTGGCCCATTCTTTTCTATAGGTTTTAGCCTAGTATACTCATTCAAAGAGTCATTTTCTAGCAATCACCAAAATGCTGCTTAGTCCCATGAAAACCATAAATATTGTCTAGCCCACCACAAAAATTAACTGGCCTACACCCAAACGATTTTGATAACCTAGTTTAGCCTCTTTTTGCCACCACAAGCTAGGCTGACCTTGTCAACCAGTGATGTTTTGATTACTCCATAGCCAAACAACACAACCACTTGACACATATCCATCTGCTTTTCCACTGCCATGCTCTTTTGTCACCTTTTTTTTATTATTTCACAACAACCACTTCAATCTAATTCCTGATGTGCTCTTTTCACCTTTGTTATGAATCCTTATACATTACTATCGGCCTTGCTAGGTAGTGAAACTTTAATTCTCCATAGCCAAACACCGTAATTGTCTTCACGAAACCATTTATCCCTACACCAGCATACCTTGTTGTCACTCCCTTTCCAATTCCACAACAACCTCCACAATCTAAATCTTGTTGTGTTCTCCTCTCCTCCTTCCTAGGTGATGTAACTCCTTTGTTGCCAAACTTATCCTTGGCTAATGTCTTTGATGCCTCATTGCTTTTTGAACCACCTTTAGTGTAACACCCCATATCTCACATGAGTAAATTGTGGGAAGCCTTACGTGGATATACAGGCTCCAATTTTAGAACATAAGCACCTAGCGCTTATCCTTTTTTAAATGATAGCCCATGTGATGTGGACAAGTGTTCCGTTGACTGATTCTGGACTTAAGTCGTTATAGATGGTATTAGAGTTAACCCAGGACCATGATAATGTGGCGTAGTGGGTATGCATATGCATCATCTACCAAGCTAATCTTGGATTAGACAGGTTACTTGGTGGAGGATCAAGTAATCTAATTAGAGAGATTATTGGTCCAAGAAACCATGTAACCCAAGATACCCGAACGAGGACGTTGGGTACATAAGGGGGGAGTTTGTAACACCCTTATATCCTACATAGGTGAATTATAGGAAGCCTTCCGTGGATATATAGGCTTCAGTTCTAGAACATAAGCACCTGGCACTTATCCTTTTTCAAAGGATAACTCATGTGATGTGGGCAGGTATTCTATTAACCAGTTCTAGACTTGGATCATTACAGATAGTATCAAAGCCAACCCGGGACCACGATGATGTGACATATGGATGTGCATATGCATAATTTTACCAAGACTGATCTTGGATTTAAGAGGCTACTTCAACTGACCCCAACAAAGACGTTTGGTACAAAAATGAGGAGTTTGTAACACCCTTATATCCCAAATGAAAGAATTGTAGGAAGTCTTATGTGGATATATAGGCTTCAATTCCAAAACATAAGCACCTAGCGCTTATCTTTTTTCTAAAGGATAACCCATGTTGTGTATGCAAGTGTTCTGTTGACCGATTCTGAACTTAGGTCATTACATTTTGGCTGCTAGACCTATTGCTGCAAACCATCAGTATGCCTTTCAACCTCATGATCAAGATGGGAATGAAGAGAAAATGCCTCCAATTCAATGCCTGAGAGAGCATACAACATCTTAATACTCACTTCCATTTATTCAAATTCCTTCCTTATGAAAATATAATGCTTAATCAACAAGAGTTCTTTGATTCCATACGTTCTAAAAATCTTCCATAGTCCTTCATGCTTAAACAAAAAAAAAATCCTTCTACTTGATTGACGCTGTCACTGCCTTTACCCCATGAATGAGAATCCAGCAAATTCCTTCCACTTTGAGATGAACCATAAGATTTTTTTACCAACTATTTCAATTGATCCCAACTATGATGCCCGATTTCAACAATACATATTACATCTTCAATTTTGTCCACTCAATAAATATATTGAACGATTTATGTTTAATAACAAAAGAGATTTCAACATCAAATCTTATAAATCCCTATAATTTCTAGAGAGAAGCAAGAGCTTTGCACTAACTACTAAAAAAACTAGCTTTTCCAATAGTTGTTACCAACACGTACGTGTTGAAAAATTCAAAATTACCAACGGCTAGACATTGATGTTGGAAGTAGGCTGCTAGTAAATTGATCGTTAGGAACTATATTACCAACAGCCAAAACTTAGACCGTTGGTAATTACTAATGCGAACACGTTGGTAATTCTGTCGTTGGTAAATTACCAACGATCGTAAACCTTAAGAATTTTCCAACGGCCTAAGGTATTTCCAACGCGTAAGTGTTGGTAATTACCAATAGTCTAGGGCATTGGTAATTACCAATGATCTTACGAACAGGTTAAGCCGTTGATAACTTACCAACAGCTTAGCTGTTGATAATTTACCAATGGGTTGGGCCATTGGTAACAATTTTTTAAAAAATAAAAAATATATATAACTTGTTATATATATTTTATATATTACTAAATTATATTTTATATTTATATAAAATTCATAATGTATTAACAAATATTATATTTTATACTATTTCAAAAAATACTTCCTAAAATTATATTTTTATATTTAGAAAATTGCAAAAAAAAAAAAAAGAAAAACCAACAAAATCACAACTAAAAACAGATGCAAACAAATCACAGAATATAGAAATAATACTACAAAACCACAATTTAATACCAAATCCACAAAAATAAAAAACACAAATTACAAAAATTCAAAAAACGGTGTTTAGGGAGGATAAAATGGTGTGGCAAGGCGACGAAGAGCAGTTTGTGGGAAGGCGAGAGGATGACACGATGGCGACAAATAAATAGATTTGTCATGAGGTGAAGGAACGCAGATATATGGCGAAGTGATTCTGGCGTGAAGAGGAGAGAGGTGTAGCGAGGCAAAAGAGAGCAGATCAGTAACGAGGTGAGAGGACGATGTGATGATGACAAAGAAACGAACGGGGGAGGATGACGGTGAGGCGATGGAGATAGATAAGGGACACAATGGAGTGAGGTGATGAGAGAGGACGAGGATTGAGGTGACATGACGGAGATAAGACTAAGGACAACGAAGATATGGTGAAGTGAGGCAAGGGAAAGCAGATGAGAGAGTGATGGAGACGATGAAAGAAAGGCAAATAAAGGGGGCTGAGTAGCAGAGAGTTAGGGATAGGTATTTATAGGTAGAGTTTGGTTGGGCAGGGTTTTTGGCCAATGAATAAATGTATCTTTACCTTCTAAAATATATAATTTTGTATATGATTATTATTATTATACATTATAATATATAATTTATATATAATTATAATAAGTATTATATTTATAATTATAATAATAATAATATATTAGAGAGATTTGAAGTCACCATATCATTAAAATCATAAATTTTTAAATTTTAGTATATAAATATGTTCATATATATGTTCATACACATTATAATATATCATCTAATATAGTATATCATCTACTATATCATACATACATATATATACATAGATATATATAAATATGTTATCTACTATAATGTATCATAAATTAGTTTCATATGTGTACAATAATATATATCATAATATATATTATGATATATATTATTGTACAATATGAAACTAATTTATGATATTATATAGATAACATATATAATCATCTAACACACACACACACACACATGTATTTGTATGTATGTATGTATATAGTAGATGATATACTATATTAGATGATATATTATATATTATGAAACACAATAATGATAATAATAATAGTAATATAAAATAATAATAATAATAATAATAATAATAATTATATTTATTATTATTATTATTATTATTATTATTATTATTATTATTATTCAATGGGCAAATTATCAATGCCTAATGCATTGGTAAATTTACCAATAGTCTAGCTGTTGGTAATGTCTCCATTTAAAAATACATAAATTATCAATGTGTTTTACTGTTAATAAATTTTAAATTTTTTTACCAACGGCCAAATACATTGGTAATTTACTAATGGTCTAGCCATTGGTAATTTGGGCGTTGGAAAAATACATTTTTTTAGTCGTGACTCTAGACCCAAAACCCAACAGCTCCACGGAATCTAAACATAATTACCTCAAGTATATATACTTTTCTTGTGATAATTTTGAATATTTAAAAAAAATTAGTGGTATGGGAAACACCGAAAGAATGAGGAAACGAGGTTTTTTACCATTTGGGAATTTAACGTAATATTCCCATGATTAAGAACTGATTTTCCCTAATCATTCTGCAGTAAAGCTAATTTCTTTCATATGAATTAAGCTATTTAATCGAATATTGATATCGATAAATCTGGAGATGTTCTTAGAACTAAAACAGAGATGCATGGCTTGTTATATTTTCACTTTTGCATGTGAATTCAACAGGCGTGAGCGAATAAAAAATAATACTCCCTCCGTCCCAAAATTAGATGAAACATTTGACTGGGCACGGAGATTAAGATGTATATAATTTGTGTTAATTTTTTATGTGGTAAAAGTTTAAATAATGATTAAAAAAGAAAAGATTCTTTTTTGGGTTTTGTGCAGTGAGAGGTTGAATGGAGATTGAAAAAAAAGAGTCTTTATTGGGTTTCGTGTAAAAGAATTATTTAATTGTTTAAACTTTCCAAAAGAGGAAACGTTTCAACCTTTTTGGGACTTCCCAAAAAGGAATACGTTTCAATTAAAATGGGACGGAGGGAGTAATTCATCAAGTACTATTTGAGTCATGGTAATATTGGAAATTCCAAAAAGCAATTAGTATATACGTATATTATATATGTAGAGTTGTGTGACTAGCCCGTTGCTTGGGTAATTTGGAATATAGTCGAGAACTAGTTGCTTGCAGGGCTGGATTGCGTCTCAAATGTTTTAGGATTTTGTTGATTTGATATTTCTAATTTATATGTTGGTGTAAATGTGACTTACAAATCAAGTAAACATATATACTTCTATTAGGTTTTGGGTATGAGAGGTTGTGAATTACATGTCTTGAGTAGGGGTGAACATGGTTCAGATAGGTTTAGTTTTATACTGAAATTGTACCAAACCAACTCGAAATGACATATTCTCTAAAAAAATTTTACTCAACCCAAGAACCGAAAACTGAACAAAATCATAATCATAGTTCTAGGTTTTTTGGTTCTAATTCTCAATTTTTTTTTATTTATACCATATACATATAACAACACCAAAATTAAATAAAATTACATCTATAATCAGTTTATAAAATATTCAATATAATATACAATTAAATCAACTTTTAAATACATGTACTTAAACATATTTAAAAGAGTTTAACATGCTGTTATCAAAATTGTTCAAAAATAGTTGCTTGTGAAATATCTTCCATCTCAACCAGTTTATTTCCCTCCAGTAATTTCAATATTTGAACAATATTTAGCAAGAAAAGTTGAGCCTTTAAGACTATATTTTTTAGTATCAAAACCTGAAATATGTTAAAGTCATGAATTTTCAGTTTCACATGGTTTATAAATGAAAAAAATATGATGATTGTGTCGTAGATAGTATAGTATGGAGTAAAGAGATAGAAAACAAAATGACCCAGGACTAGTCGGTATGGGAAGCAAAGTGATTTAAGTAAATATAGAGAAATTTCATAAATGATCCCACAACTTCCATGTTATTTCAATGTGGAACATTAATTTAAAAGTTTAATATAAAAATACAAGATGACCATTATAATTCTTCAAAGAAATACATATATATATGGAAATATTAGTAATACTATAATTTTTATTATATAATTATATATATATCTTGAGTTGGTTCCATATGGAATCAGAATCAACCAAAAAATCGTCCGTTCTCCTATATGTGGAACCAACTTGCAAATCATGCATGGTTCATTTTTATCTAATGCAACCCAACCTAATAGATATGGTTCGAGTTGGGTTTCAGGTTTACCTAACCCATGATCACCCTTAATCTTAAGAGCTGCCCATGGGCATGCATGCTTTACTACAATTACTACACACACACACACACACACACACACACACACACACACATGTACATGTGTGTGTGTGTGTGTGTATGTAAGCATGCATGCTTCACTACTGTTATGGAATGTTATTTATAGTTTAGGAAACATAATAATCTCTCTTTATTCTTAGGGATTTACTGTCTTTATTCCTAGATATTTTCTTTCCTTGTATTCTTCTCCCATATATTATATAAAGGTTGTGTGAGGGTCTTGTATTTATCAAATCCTCTGTTTCTTCCTCTAATATTGTTTAACATGGTATCAGAGCCATAAACTCTAGCCTACCTCTGTCGCAACCAGTACCAGAAACCATATTCACCTTTTCGTTTCCGCTGCCCTAACCAATACCTTTATCTCTACTTAACCAAACTAAAAACCAAGGACATAGCCACACCCAGGAGTCACCGACAACCACAATAGTATCGGTGGTGCTGCCGAAAAACCTCCCATGCGCCACCGTCTGATGACGGCGTTTTGATGGATGTGTTTGCCTCTCTGTTCTAAACAAGTTTATGGTCTTGATTCATGTCAATCATGACTAGAATTTAAATTTCCTCACCATCTGATTAGTCTCTTGTATGTTGCTATGCATCGTTAGCAAAGCCTGTGATCTGTTTGTTCATCTCATCAAGGAGAATGTCAAATCCTGAGGAGAAAAATTCTCAATCAAGTATTTTGGCAATTGTCTCACCAATGGGTTCCTTGACCTAATTCAGCAGTATTCGAATTGCCAAACAATGTTTGAATGGTAATAATTACTCTTCTTGGACCAAAAAGGTGATATTGTATTTTACAGGTCAGAGGAAGATGTCACATCTTATTACAGATCCTCCTACCGACCAAAGCCAATTAGAAAATTGGCAAGCTGATGATGCATAGTTGTTGCACTTGCTGTTTGAGTCCATGCCTTGGTTTGCTTAGCTTTCTACAGGTTGGATGGCATTGTGGATATAGCGGTTTGGAGCGGGATTGTACGAGATGGAGTTTAGGCATGCGAAGCTGTTGAAGATGAAATAAAGCGTTGGCGACGCATTCTACCAAGTTTTGTAAATTTGCGACATGTCGTCGCCATCTTGACCCACATCGCCAACCTTCACTCTGTTTCGCCGAGCCTTATAATTTTGATGATCCCCTACCCCTTCTTACCTGATGACCTGTCCTTGGAAAAAAAGATTTTTTTTATCCCTTTAGGGTTTTGAAAGCAAAAGGAAGGAGAAAGGAGGCCCGGGGTATAAATAAGGGAAGGAAATAAAGAGATCATCATCAACCTTGGCACCCTCTTTCTCATCTTATCTTGAGACTACCACCATTGGAGAAGATTGGAAGCTTGAAAAAGGAGACTAGGAGTCAAGGAGGCTTAGACTACTAGGATCCATCTTGAGTTTCTTCTTCTCCTTTTCTCATTTAGTAGGATTTTCTTATTTGTTTGTTTATGGGTTTATTGTTGAACAACATGATGGATTGTGAGTTGGTTATTGCATCTCTCTAGGATGACACCTCTTTTTCTTGTTATTCAATGGATCTCTATTGATTTTTTATGGATATGGATCACTTGTGTTGTCTGTTCTTATGCTAAATGTTATGTGTTGAATGGTTACCTCACACAAATCACAAATCTCATTTAGTTCTCGAGAGAGGAAGAAAGGGGATGAAAAGGAAGAATAGGGCATAATGGGTTTATTAGATTAGAGGTAATCTAGGAATTCATTAGGTGTTTAAAAGAGGGTTAAGGTTTAATCCATCTTAGGTTAAACATGTGCTTGAGAATTGCCTTGTTTAATCACAGGTGAGCAAAAACTTGTCTTGAGAAAGGGGTTTTTGATCTTTAAACCTCCTCACCATACAAGGGGTGAATGTCTTAGGGCCTTAATTAGCTTGGATAGCAAGAAAAGGGAGTAGAATCCTAGGGGGATGGTTTTCTCATTTTTTAGCATCTTTGAAAAGTCTTTCTTTTCAGTAACCCTTGCATTCCTTTAGCTTAACATCTTACATTGCATTAGTAATTAGCAACTTCATCTATTTTATCTCAATACTCTTCCATGGTAGTTTAGGTAGCTTAAGTAGTTAAAAATTCAAATCTTGGTAAAATCGCAATTTCCATTGGGATGATACCCATATTTGCCCTTTTTGTACATGACGACACAATATACTTGCAGGTAAATGAGGGTTATAAATTTAAAACTCTTGGTTTTACAACAAAGTTTTTGGCGCAGTTACCGGGGATTTTGATTAGATTTTTACCTTGGTTATTGAATGTTGGTTGCTATTGTCTACTTGTTCTTTACCATGTACTAAGTGTGCTTTTCTTTATCCATTTTTTTTAGGTACATCTAGTGCATGACCTGGAGCTCTTGTTCTCAATTAATGCCGCTTGATCCGGAGATTGAAAGAAGCTTAAAGGAACTTCGTTTAAGGAGTAAGGTGGTTGAGGAAGGAAACACCAGTACTTCCAATTTCGTCAATATTGAAGGAAATCAAGGAGTCAACATGAGGAACCTTGGAAGGGAAAGGAATATCAATGTCATGGATCCCAATGGGGTTGAAGAAGTGATGGACAATGGTAATGGTGTTAAAAGAAGAGGTAGACTGGTGCTTGACTACTTTCGTTCTCAAAGGGTGAAGGATCATGATAACATGATAAGACCCTTGTCACTTTGAGGGCGAGCTTTCATGATTCTTAGCCATGTTCTCAATTAGTTGAAGCACATCCATTTGGAGGAGCTCTTGATGAAGATCTAAACAACCATATCAAGAGGTTTGTTCGATTATGTGATACTTTTGATTTGGAGGGTGTAAGTGAATATGGGAAAAGGATTAGACTTTTCCCCTTTTCTTTTATGAATGAAGCTACGGAGTGGTTTGAAAATTTGGAGCCTACATCGGTTCATACATGGCAAGAGTTATATGATGCATTCATTTAGAGGTTTTTCTCATCTCAAAAAGCTTTTGAGCTTAAGAACAAGTTGTTAGCCTTTAGACAAAATGAATGGGAGTCATTTGCAGAAGCATGGGTACGCTTCAAGAGGATGGTGAAGAGTGTCCCAACTCAAGATATCGATTAAGATCATCAACTTCATCTCTTCTATAATGGGTTAAGTTTAAATACTCGGTTGCAAGTTGATGCTGCCGTCAGTGGTTTCTTACTATTGAAAGATGTGGAGGAATGCTTTAAATTGTTAAACAACATGGCCAAAAGCCTTGAGCTTAGTGGAAAAAGGGCTCCAAGAAAGGAGAGTGGTTTGTATGAGGTAGGCAAGGATACCGCTCTTCAAGCACAAGTATCGGCACTCACTAGCATGGTATCCAAATTGGCAAAAAATCAAGATTGGATGAAGTTGCAACAAGCTATGGCTAGTGATGATGTGGAAGAAGTAAAAAATGTGAATTTTGTGGGGTATCGGAATCCTTAACCACCCAAGCAAGGAGAAGGAAATTTCTTCCTAAGAAGTTGTCAACATGAAGAGTTCAACTATTTAAATCCAAAAGGTGTTTTACAACTACAAAGTGAGACCTCTAATGAATCGGATGCCTCTTTGAAGGACTTTATAAAGGGAATGATGGATGAGTTCGTGCATGAGGTGAGGCGAATGGCTAGCGGACAAAACAAAAATATTTGTGCATTAGAAGATGAGATGAAGACAATGCAAGCTAACATTCAAGCATCAATTAAAAATTTGAAAACACAAATGGGTCAACTAGCTACTTATATATAGCAACTCCAAAAAGGGAAGTTTATACCTAGTGATACGGATGTCAACCCAAGGGAATCTTGCCAAGCTATTACTCTAAGAAGTGGCAGGAATGTGGTGACACAACCCAAGGAGCCACCTACTCAAGAAGATTATCCTATTCAAGGACCCATCTTATCGGGTAGTGTTGAAGATGTTCAAATGTTACCACCAAGTAATGAGGAAGCTAATTCAAAGGGTGAGGCAAGAAATGTGCCTATGCAAGAAGAAGCACCAAAGCATGTTCAAATGTTCAAATCTTATCGGGTAGTGTTGAAGATGTTCAAATGTTACCACCAAGTAGTGAGGAAGCTAATTCAAAGGGTGAGGCAAGAAATGTGCCTATGCAAGAAAAAGCACCAAAGCATGTTCCTACTCTTCCATATCCCCAAAGGTTCAAGCCCAAGAAGGAAGACACTCAATTTATGAGGTTTCTTAAAATATTCAAAAAATTGGAGATCAACATTCCTTTCTTGGAAACAATAAATCAAAT
The DNA here is from genome assembly GCA_005392925.1 of Aquilaria sinensis. Lineage (NCBI taxonomy): Eukaryota > Viridiplantae > Streptophyta > Magnoliopsida > Malvales > Thymelaeaceae > Aquilaria > Aquilaria sinensis. Next base: position 416,610 of record SMDT01001656.1, read on the forward strand.
GCCTTCATATGCCAAGTTCATCAAGGAGTTGATCACGAAGAAAAGAAAGTTCCTTGACAATGAACTCATTTTGATAAAAGAAGAAGCAAGTGCCGTTATTCAATGAAAGATGCCTAAAAAACTCAAGAACCCGAAGAACTTCACTATTCCTTTGGATATTGGCTCTTACCATTGTGACAAAGCTTTATGTGATCTTGGAGCTAGTATTAATTTGATGTCTTTGTCTATTTGTTGGAGCCTTGGTCTTGAAGAGGTGAAGCCTTTATCAATTTGTCTCCAATTGGCGGATAGATCCTTCACCTTGGTGTTTTGGAGGATGTGTTGGTTAAGGTCGGCAAGTTCATATTCTCGATAGACTTTGCAGTGTTGGATATGAAGGAAGATCAAAACATGTCAATCATACTTGGGAGACCATTCCTCGCTACCGGGAAAGCCGTAATAGATGTGAAAAAAGGTAATCTCACTTTGAGAGCTAATGATGAGGAAATTACTTTCAATCTTGCTTAAGCCATGAAATCTATTAATGATGAAATGCCCAAGTGTTTTATGATTGATATGATTGATTCTTGTATTAATGAGATAAAGGAATTATTGCTTATTGAGGACTCACTTGGAAGGACACTTGTTTTTGGGAATCCATGTAGTGAGGAAGACTATGAAGTAATGAGCACCTTAGTTACCCTTGATTCTTGTGGGAAGTTGCAAGCTCCAAGAAAAAGGGTAGAGTAACTTCTATCTTGTGATCTTAAGGAAAAGCCTAAATTGGAGTTGAAGCTATTACCGAAAGATCTTAAGTATGTCTATCTTAGTAATAGAGAGTCCCTTCCGATGATTATTTCTTCTACGTTGACTACTTTGGAGGAAGAGAAATTAATTCAAGTTTTAAGGGAGCATAGAGGGGCAATAGTTTGGTCCATTTTCAACATCAAAAGAATTAGCCTGAAAATTTTCATGCATAAGATTCTTATGAAAAATAACTTTAAGCCTTCCATTGAAGCTCAAAGAAGGTTAAATCCAAAGATGAATGAGGTAATGAAAGAGGAGATTGTGAAGTTGCTCAATGCCGGGATTATCTATCAAATCTCAGACTCCCAATAAGTAAGCTCGGTACAAGTGGTGCCTAAAAAGGGTGGTACAACTGTGGTGGGCAATAATAACAATGAATGAATTTTTACTCGGTTAGTCACTAAATGAAGAGTATGTTTCGATTATAGGAAGCTCAACAAGGCTAGCCAGAAAGATCATTTCCTTTTCCTTTTATTGATTAAATGTTAGATAGGTTAGCGGGGCATGAGTTTTATTACTTCTTGAATGGGTGTTCGGGTTATAATTAAATTGTGATAGCACCGGAGGATCAAGAGAAGACTATTGCCACTAGTCTTTGGGGTACATATGCCTTCCAAAGAATGCCATCTGGACTTTGCAATGCGTCGGCAACCTTTCAACGATGTATGATGGCCACCTTTTTGGATATTGTGGAAAAATGCATAGAGGTATTTATGGATGATTTTTCGGTATTTGGTGATTCTTTTGATGCATGTTTGGATAATCTAGTTGTTGTCTTAAAGAGATGTCAAAGACTAATTTGGCTTTGAATTAGGAGAAATGTCATTTCATGGTGAGCTCAGGTATTGTGCTTGGTCATAAAATTTCTTGTAAAGGCATAGAGGTGGATAGAGCCAAGATTGTGGCTATTGAAAAACTACCGGCACCTTCCAATGTGAAAGGGGTTAGAAGTTTCTTGGGGCATGCTAGGTTCTACTAGAGATTCATAAAGGATTTTTTCAAGATTGCTAAGCCCTTATGCAACTTACTTGAGAAGAATGTATCATTTCATTTCGAAGAAAGTTGCTTGGAAGCATTCAAAATCTTGAAGGAAAATTTGGAAAAGGCGCCAGTGGTAATGGCGCCCAATTGGGAGGAACCATTTGAAATTATATGTGATGCTAGCAATTTCACCGTGGGAGCGGTGTTGGGTCAAAGAAAGGATAAGATATTTTGAGTTATCTATTATGCTAGCAAAACCTTGGATGGAGCTCAGCAAAATTACACCACAATAAAGAATGAGCTCTTAGCAGTGGACAAGTTTCAGTCCTACATTGTGGGTTCGAAAGTTGTGGTTCACAGCTATCATGCAGAAATTAAATATTTGTTCACTAAGAAGGATGTCAAACCAAGACTTATAAGATAGATTCTTTTACTACAAGAATTGATTTCGAGGTGAAGGACAAGAAAGGATGTGAGAATCTTGTGGCTGATTACTTATCTAGATTAGAAGGCCTAGAGCAACCTTTGGAGAGACCAATTCAAAAGCACTTCCCGAATGAAAGTCTTTTCAAAATAGTAGGTAAGTTGCCATGATATGTGGATTATGTGAATTATCTAGCTTGTGGAGTCTTGCCGCTAAACTTGTTTTACCAAGAAAAACAGAAGTTTCAAGCCGATGTCAAACATTATCTTTGGGATAAGCCTCTCTTCTTTCATCGGTGTTCCGACCAAATAATAAGGAGATGCATATCAAATGAAGAGGCAAAGAATGTTCTCCACCATTGTCATTCTTCACCATGTGGCTGTCACTTTGGAGCTTCCAAGACGGCAAGTAAGGTATTGCAAACCAGTTATTATTGGCCATCTTTATTTAAGGATGCATATACTTTTGTGAAACATGTGATAGATGCCAAAGGTTAGGAACCATTTCTAGGAAAGATGAAATGCCATTGCAAAATATTCTAAAGGTAGAAGTGTTTGATTTATGGGGTATAGATTTTATGGGCCCTTTTCCTCCCTTATTTGGCAATCATTGTATTTTGCTTGTGGTTAATTATGTTTCAAAATGGGTAGAAGCCATTGTCACCCCTTCTTGTGATGCTAATATGGTTGTTAAGTTCCTTTAAAGAAATATTTTTGCAAGGTTTTGAACACCTAGAGCTATTATCTCCAATGAGGGATCACACTTTATCAACAAGACTTTGGCTTAAGCTCTAGTGAAGTATGGTGTGCGGCATAAAGTGTCCCTCCCTTATCATCCACAAACGAACCGCCAAGTCAAAATTTCAAATCGAGAAATCAAGAAAATATTGGAAAAGATGATGGGCATCAATCGAAAAGATTGGTCACAAAAGCTGAGTGATGCATTTTGGGCATATCGAACAGCATTCAAGACACCAATTAGCATGTCTCCATATCGACTTGTGTTTGGGAGGCTTGTCACCTCCTGGTGGAATTGGAGCACAAGTCATATTGGGCTGTGAAGAAGATGAATTTTGAGTTGAAGAATGCCCAAAAAAATAAAGTCATCCAATTGGATGAGTTGGACGAAATCCGCCTTGATGCTTATGAGAATGCAAGGATTTACAAAAAGAAAACGAAGCTTTGGCATGATAAGATGCTTGTGAAGAAGGATTTCCAATCAGGTCAAAACGTGTTGCTTTTCAATTCAAGGTTGAGGCTTTTCCTAGGAAAGTTAAAGTCCAAGCGGTTGGGCCCGTTTGAGGTGGATAAGATGAAGCCATATGGAGTGGTAAAGCTAAAGGGCCACGATGGATCCACATTTTAAGTCAATAGACAACAAGTGAAAGCCTATTATGGTGATGAACTTCGGCACATTGGCAAATTGATTTTGACTAAACCCAACCCTTGAAGGAGTAGTCAAAGGCGCCTAGCTAGAGGCGTAAAACCAAGCGCTAATCGGGAGCCAACCCAATTTTCATTATCTTTTCGTTTCACATTCATGAGTTACTTTGTGTTTTCTTTTTATTCTGTATTTATTTGGTGCTTTGATGTGTTTTTGTAGGGTTGGAAGAGCCATAGGAAGGAGAAAGGAGGGGATGGACAACACAAGTTCAACATGGGGAAGTACAATTCTTTGATAAGCTTAGGAGTAAGTGAGTAAGTATAGAGAATTAGGGGGTTAAATTGTAAAACCATTAAAAATTGATGGTGTGTTCGCAAACACTGGCAACGCGTCACCAATTTGCAAAAATTGGTAGAACGTTCACAACATTGGCAACGCGTCACTAGAATTTCACCTTCAGCGGTGACGCATCACCGATACCTGAATTGTTGCTTTTATCTATTTTGTTTTCACCTATCTTCACTTTTAAAATCACCCTTCCACCCAGAAAAACCTCTCAACTCTTAAACCTTAGCCCTTCCGTAATCTTCAAGGTTCGATTTTCTTGTTAGTTTTCCTCGAAAGATTTGAAGCAAGTAAGTTCTTCTTCATTTTCTTCCTCGTCTCTTGTCTTTTTTTTGTGCTTTATTGGGTACGAATTGTGCATGCTTGTGGGTTCATGAAATTAATCAATTGCACTTTGGTTTTATGGATTTCTTACTTGAATGTGATCTACATTGAGTATATGTATGTTTTGGGAGTGTTTTATGGCTTGGGTTATGGATTTGGATTGAGAATCATAGTTAGAAATTTGCCCATTAAGAGAGCCACGAATTTTTCATGGCAACTTCTTGAGGATGCTTATTCTTGTTGGTTGTTGGACTCTAAAAATTTTATTTATATAAATTAAGAATGGGTCAAGTTTGAACTTCTACCAATTTGCTCTAGTTTGCTTGAATTTAACTTTTGATTGTTTCCAGAAAAGAATTGCCCGAGTTTCACCATAGATACTTTGCATAACAATGTGGCTTCATGTGCTTCTTGTTTATCTCAATTCTTTGTGTGGGTTGCATCTTGGTATAGCATATTGTAAGTTTGTGTCGTTGGTTTACACTCAGAAGCATGATTTTCACATGTAGCAAAGGTAAGAATTATGTTATGGAATATTGTGGAAATTCTTGTGATTGCATGTTCATGGGCATACAACTCATGGCCTAGGCTTTGTTCTTCCTGATTGATTGCTTGACTAGCAAGCATGTATTGCTTATATGCCTAATTCCAACTTGCCCATACCTCACAACACTTAAAAAGATGTCATAGAGTGCTCGAATATGCTTGCTTGAACATGAATTGGGTAATGAAATACCTCAGCTTTGCATGAGTTTTTCGTGTGTATTTCTGCAAGTTGAAGTTTGTTTCCATGATCATGAATGCTAGTTCGTTGTTCCATTAATTTTTCATATGAATGAATATGATATTGAATTATGTGTTTGGCTTTGTAGGAAACATGCCTCGCAAATCCATGCCAACTAATTCTTTTAAAGAAAAGGGAAAATGAAAAAAGGATACGTGAGGAAGAGCCTTAAGAACTTCCTTATGAGAAAAACCGTTTTGTCTCTTCTCGGGCACTCAACTACTTCAAAAGGTTTGTGAACAGCAAGTTTACGCCGGAGTGGAGTTTTGACTTCTTAAAGAAGGAAAATGAGGGTATTCTCAAAGTGGTGGAGAAGCGAGGGTGGCAGTACTGGGCAGCTCATCCTTGGGCGGAGGTACCCAAAATCCTAATCATGGAGTTATATGCTAACTTCATGAAGGCATATTATTTGAATCACCAGGAGAAGTTTTGCTTTGTGAGGACCCACAGTGTGCATTACGACGCCTCGATTATCAACACTTTACTTCAAATTAACCCGTTCATTAGTGAATCAGTCAAGGAAGCTTCGCTTGAGTAGATGGCTCAGATAGTATGTGGGCACCCGGTCAACTAGACATTGAGTAAGGATTAGTCTCACATGAAGCTTTACTTTAGCTCCTCAGCTTTCCTGCCTAAGATGAGAGCATGGAATTATTTCATCTCCTATCACCTCGTCCCAATGACGCACATTCAATAGGTCACCCCGGATCATTTAGAGGTCCTATATTGCATTGCACGTGATTTCTGGGTGGATGTGGGACGCTTAATCCTCAAGTATATCCTTCGTGTTGCAAAGTCGAAGTAGGGGAACCTACCCTTCCCACAGTTAGTCACCAGCTTGCTTTTGAGGGCCGGGGGTCAACTTGGAGGGCTCCATACAAGTATCTCTGGTCATAAGACCAATTTCTGTGGATAAGCTAAGTGGAACACTAGTGGGCATTGAAGAAGTAACTTTAGAGGATGAGGAGGAGGAAGCTGCTCATGATCAAGCGCAAGTTGAAGTAGAGGAAGAAGAGGAAGAACAGTATAAGGAGCAAGATTAGAGAGGAGATAAGTCGGAGGGGGGGGACTCATGAGCAGTTGATCGACCCATCTACCGTCACTCCAACATCATTAGTTGTGGCGCTAAATAAGATGTATATCTTAATGAAGGAGCAGCATAGTGAATCGGTAGCCCGGTTCGAACCAGTCGGCGGTACTTTTACTTCATTTGCTAGAGAAATACGTTAGGGCATATCTCTCCTCACCGGCAATCAAGAATCTCCCTCCGGCCAAGTTCGTTGGGGCCAGCAGTGGCAGTAGCAGCCCTAGAGCCTACCGTAGGAATACCCCCATTTCCAACCCATTCCTCTTTATTTCCACCCCTCGACATATCAATGGTACTTGCCGCATTCTTCCAATCATCCCCCACCATTCTACCCACATTTTGGTCCACCTCGTGACCTGTTTGAAGGTTCATCTTCCTTTCCTCCAGCCGGCGGCTATTTCGGGCCTGATGACATGGGCAAGGATTAGTTAAGGGCGGGAACATCCACCCCCAGGTATGATTCTTGCATTACTCCGCTCTATTCTTCATTCATATTGAGGACAATATTGTTTGTTGTCATACATGATATTCCTTGTTTGTTGTCATTGTTTTTCATTTTAGCGTGATTTTTGGTTGCTTTAGCCTAAGTGGTTTTCTTTAGAATTAGGTTGTTTGTTGCATTGAGGGTGACCTTCTTTTTCATGCTTTTCCTTCTTTTAATCTTCGTAGATTGCATGTAGGAGCATATAAGTTGATTGATTTTCGTGCTTTCTTGTTTTATTAGGGCCCAACGAAATCCATTGTTGCATGAGGATGGATGTGATTGCTAGTTTTACTCTCTTGAAGTTTTGGTGAATTTGAAAAATTAGTTTTTGTGAACTTTGACTTAGTATGCTTTTGACTTGTTCTCTCTTGAGATACTTATGCTATGTTTCAATCTAGAACTTGCCTAAGAACCCGTTCAAACCCACAATAGTTGTATGAAATTCAAAGCTCATTAGGTTTCTTAGGATGAGCCACTTCCCCAAATGGCTAACCCTATTATACTTCCCCTTAGTAAGCCCATTTGTGCCTAAGTGCTTAGTTCTTTGTTCCACCCATACTTTGAGCTCACACTATATTTATTTCCTTTATTTCACCCAAGGTGGTAAATGTAAATCATGGGCTTAGAAGAGGCTACATTGACTTGAATGAAGTGTGAAATAAGAGTAAGTTTGAGGGGGGATTTTGATGAAAAAAAAACTTTCTACTCCGCTGTTTCGGAATGTTGAAGTAGGTTAAGGTCTTTTCCTAAGACAAGAGTTGATTACTGCTCGAAAATATGCATGAAACATAAGTATGATTTTAAAAAAAATATAGGAAAATCACCTTAGATTGTATTGAGTTAGTATCTTGGGTATAGGCAGAGCTCCTGTTTGAATACTTGATAAACGAAAAAATACATGAAGAGGATATATATATATGAAAAAAAAAAAAGAAAGTTAGGGGCTTTTTAAGTTGGTTAAAAGGTGTATTGTGCTAGTGGACTTTGGGTTGTACGTTTATTCAATTCGTTTGTTTTTTTAAACCCTCGGTTTAAATTTTCTCACCTCGTTAGCCCCACTTAGAAAGCCTTCATCCAGTTCCTCTTCCTTTCCCTAGCCCAGCCCCATTATAACCTTCAAAAAAATCATTTGAGCTTTGAGTTTTGTGCAATTTCCCATAAAGGAATAAGTGTTGGGAGGTTGGATCCTCTCGCAAGCCTATGGAAAAAAGCATAGGATGAGTTCCAAGGTGTTTGACATAACTTTTCTAGGAGGAATTAAGCTTAAGAGATAAGGGGGCCGACTCCTCATAGGTTCCATCTGAAGTAGCAAAACTTTTATTTACTTAGTTACCATTTCTTCTTTTGAAGTTAAAGTAGTGGATCATTGAAGTTCAGGTGTGGCGATTGGTTGTCGTTGTAGTTTCTTTGTTTTATGTGTGTGGTTTTTCAACGTTAGGCACGTTAGTGACTAGCTTTGGTTTAAGTTTGGGGGAGCTTGTTTGGTGCATAATTCAATGGTCAAAGTTGTTGACTTTTTGATAACTTTGACCGCAGTTTACTTGCATTTCTTCCATTTTATTTGAGTATTTTCTTGGTTTGCTTGGCTTTCTACAGGTTGGATGGCGTTATGGATGTAGCAGTTTGGAGCGGATTGAGCAAGACGGAGTTTGGGCATGCGAAGCCGTTGAAGATGAAATAAAGCGTTGATGACACGTTGCTAGCGTTAGCGACATTCTGCCAAGTTTTGCAAATTGGCGACGCGTCGCTGCCATCTCGATCCAGTTGGCGACACGTCGCCAACCTCCACTCTGTTTCACCGAGCCTCGCAATTTTGATGGTCCCCCACGCCTTTCTACCTGATGACCTGCCCTTGGAAAAGGGTTTTTTTATCCCTTTAGGGTTTTGAAAGCAAAAGTGAGGAGAGAGAAGGCGTGGGGTATAAATAGGGGAAGGAAATGAAGAGATCATCATCAACCTTGGCACCCTCTTTCTCATTTCATCTTGAGACTACCACCATTGGAGAAAATTGGAAGCTTAAAGAAGGAGACTAAGAGTTAAAGAGGCTTAGACTACTAGGATCCATCTTGGGCTTCTTTTTCTCCTTTTGTCATTTAGTACGATTTTCTTGTTTGTTTGTTTATGGGTTTATTGTTGGATTGTGAGTAGGTTGTTACATCTATCTAGGATGACACCTATTTTTCTTGCTATTCAATGGATCTCTGTTGATTTTTTTATAGATATGGATCACTTGTGTTGCCTGTTCTTATGCTAAATGTTGTGTGTTAAATGGTTACCTTACACAAATCACCAATTCCATTTAGTTCTCGAGAGAGAAAGAAAAGGGATGGAAAAGAAGAATAGGGCATAATGGGTTTATTAGATTAGAGGTAATCTAAGAATTCATTAGGTGTTTACAAAAGGGTTAAGGTTTAATCTATCTTAGGTTAAACATGTGCTTGAGAAATGCCTTGTTTAATCATGGATGAGCAAAAACTTACCTTGAGAAATGGGCTTTTGATCTTTGAACCTCCTCACCACACAAGGGGTGAATGTCTTAGGGCCTCAATTAGCTTGGATAGCAAGAAAAGGGAGTAGAATCCTAGGTGAATGGTTTTCGCATTTTTTAGCATCTTTGACAAGTCTTTCTTTTTAGTACCCCTTACATTCCTTTAACTTAACATCTTACATTGCATTAGTAATTAGCAACTTCATTCACTCTATCTGAATACTCTTCCATGGTAGTTTAGGTAGCTTGAGTAGTTAAAAATTCAAATCTTGGTAAAATCGCAATTTCCCTTATGACAATACCCATATTTGCCCTTTTTGTACATGACGACACCATATGCTTGCCGGTAAATAAGGGTTATAAATTTAAAGCTCTTGGTTTTACAACAGTGTCTTCTGATACTGATGCCTGTCTGCCCTTTGTATGTCATGCCTTTTGTAAATTCCACTGAATTTCATAGAAGGGACATTTATTCATTTATAAACATATGGGCATGTTCCCAGGACATTATTAATATTAGCTCATTAAGTATTTACTTAAAGGTTTATATTGTGCTATCAGAAACAATCTAGTACTTATGTGGAACTTGTGTGTTCATTTTAAGCTCGTTATCCAATATAGCAAAGTACATGCATGGCAACCAAAACACCAGATTCAAGTTTTGAAAAAAAAAACTTGTTTATAATGCATACTTCTTGCATACTCATATGTGTCTTGGTTACCCATTATTGCACATAAACACATACATGTCTTAATTTTATTGGTTACCATTTTAGCTTGTTATAGGCATGCATTTCCTTTTTAGTTCATATTTACTTAATGTTCATCTTTAAACATACATATACGGCTGAGACATACATGATTCCATATTTCAAACATGTGCTTAGAACATATAATCATGCGTATTTATCAACTTTTACTTAGGCCTAAAGATGACTATCAACCAGAATGCCCAAGAGTTAACATATATGCCATTTTATTTAAGTATCCGAAAGTGTCCATAAGCACTTAAAATCACAAATTTGGTTTTAAGACAAACCAAAATACATAGCACATGCTTATACATGGCAAATCACACATAAAACACATTTTCACGTTAGAAACTTTGTTTCCACAATCTAGACTCTAAGTCCTACACATAAAATCCACACTTATTAGGTTGTTACACAAGCAACCCATAACACTTAAAATACTTAGAATATTGAGCAAACACATATGTACACACACAAACCTTTTTATCAACAAAAAGAGTATAAATTACTCTTGATTTTAGTTCCGTTCTAGTGCTCCTTTTCCTACATTAAGTAGAGAAGGATGTGCATAAAACTCAGTAAGGATTTTGTATGGCTCCCAAAGCCTAACATATGGCTTCCAGAGCCTAACATATGGCTTCCAAACCCTAACATAGCCAAGAATAACATGGCAACAAATATTCCATGCTCCCGCAAAGAAAACACTAAGACAAAGAAGATACAGGTACATGCATATAACAATAATAATAATAATCAAGGGTTAGCATGCACAACCAAATATAGAAGCATACAACACACACACACACCATTTAACACCTTATCCCCTGAAGGGCAGAGCAAGCATGATCAATATTTCTCATTTCTTAGGTTAACCATTTTATTAATCCATTTTAAAATCTAAGCTCTTTATGCTTGGAAATTTAGTTGGCCGACTCAATTCCTAACCGTAATGCTTGCACGGAGCTAGCTAGCACGGAGTTGCCTAAGCAACAAAACATAGCCCTCTATAGCCTTCTTAGGATCACATGACATACAATATCCATCACCCAAGGGCTCGAATACTCAAAAAGTATAAGAATCTTTACCAAAACCGTTAGCAACTTTTGTTGCTCGAAAACTTTAAAAGCTTGGCTCTTTGTTTTTCTTTGCTTGTTGTAACTAGAACTTGTGTTCTAGCTTAAGATCCTACAAGGGCAGAAAGTTAGCAAGCCACATTCTTACTTGACATAACTTAGAAACATAGGAAATGTCAAGAACGCTTGGTAGAACACACAATACCTCAACCAAAAGAGGTATAGCCGAATCCTTCGGCTTGATTTTCTTAAAGCTCCCGCCCATCTTTTCTTGAATCCATCACTTGATTTCTTGCCTTGGAAGGCCTTAGAAGCTTATGTGTATCAAGAACACAAGCTTCAAACACAAGAATGCCAAGAACAAGACTTGGCCGAAACTCCTTTTGATTAATGGTTTCCAAAAACATCTCCTTCTTTCAATTTGCTTCTTGATTCTTGCTCAGAGTGTTCTTAAGAGTTTGTAGACACCAAGAACACTTGGTTTAATGTTCAAGAATGCCAAGGAATGATCTTGGCCAAATGAAGAAGTAAGGAGAATTTGGAAGAGTGTTTGATAGCAAATGTAGAAAGAGATTGAAGAGAGAGAATGAAATGTGTTGAATGAAGTTTGGAAGAGTGAATGAGAGTGTATTTTGGGTAGTATGGACGAATTTTGAGGGGAGAGAATGAGGGAGATCATGTGATTTACATGGGTTGAGTGGAAGACAAATTGGAAAACTTTGGTGAAAGTTTGGTGAATTTGTCAAAAGTGGGGGACAAGTAGGTGGAGGAAGAAATCCTAAGTGATGAGTTGGAGGGAGGTGGATTAAAATTATGGGAAATGGAGGGAGGTGGCAACCATGGCATCCAATGCCTTTAAAATTAACTAATCCCCCCTTAGTCCCTCAATTCTTCGTATTTGGCAATTGAGCCCAACCACCAAAAGTCCCTTTTGTCCAATTGAGTCCTTCACCTTATATTTTCATCATTTTGCTTGACCTAAGCCAAGATTAAATTCTGAGAGTGTCCAACAATCATCATACTCCTTAATCCCACTTAATTTAGCGTTTCCCGAGCTCAATGAGCTCAATTCCCAAATTGGGAAAAAATTCTCCTCATAGCCCGAGGCTTAAATCACTTAGGATTTTGTAGGCATTACATTGTACCTATGGCTCCTACCAATATTGATGTTCCTGTCACTGTTTTTGTTCCGTTAAAGGCCATTCTTGACAATAATCTGGCCTCTTTAGAGCATTTTTATCATTCTGATTTACAGGTCTATACTCGATGTCCTCGTTAAGAAGTACTACCACAAGATTCACACTTGTCTAGACCACCTTCATTTTTAACTCCACCGGTTGATGATTTAGATATTCCAATTGCCCTTTGCAAAAGAAAAAGGTCTTGTACACTTCATCCTATCTCGAATGTGATTTCTTATAATTCATTATCACCATCATACTTTGCATTTGTTTTTACCTTGTCTTCCATTCCCTTGCCTAAGTCTGTTTTAGAGGCCTTGTCTCACCCTGGATGGAAGCAAGCCATAGAGGAGGAGATGGCAACTTTGCGGGTTAATAATACATAAGATTTAGTTTCTCTTCCACATGATCAGACAATTGTGGGTTATCAATGGGTGTTTAATGTTAAAGTTCACCGTAGTGGTACAGTTGATCAGTTGAATGCTCATTCAATAGCTAAGGGATATACACAGGTATACGACATGGATCACCCAGAAACATTTTCTCCAGTAGCCAAAACGACTTCAGTATAAGTTGTCATTGCATTGGTAGCCACAAATTAGTGGCATTTACATCAATTAGATGTGAAGAATGCCTTCCTCCATGTTGATCTTAAAAAAACTATCTTCATGGATCAACCACACAGGTTTGTTGCTCATGGGGAGACTGATCTTGTGTGTCGCCTAAACAAGTCTTTTGTATGGTTTGAAATAGTCACCACGAGCATGGTTTGGTCGCTTTAGTGCTGTTGTTATAGAGTTTGGTTTGCATCAATGTGGCATGGATCACTCTGTCTTTTATCGACACTTCAAAGCTGGTAAAATTATTTTGATTGTCTATGTTGATGATATTGTTATCACTAGTGATGATAATGTTAGTATCCAGTCCCTAAAATCCTTCCTACAAATGAAATTACAGACAAAGGATCTTGGTTCGTTAAGATACTTCTTAGGTATTGAAGTAGCAAGGTCCAAAATGGGGATTTGCTTGACCCAAAGGAAGTATGTCCTTGATTTTTTAAAAGAAACTGGTTTATTGGGAGCTAAGTCAGTTGATAGCCCTATGGAGCCAAATGCCAAGCTTGATGTAGATAATGGGGAATACTTGGAGGAACCTACCAGGTATCGAAGACTTGTTGGCAAATTGAATTATCTAACTGTTATTTGTCCATATATTTCATTTGCTGTGAGTGGAGTAAGTCAGTTCATGGACCCTCCTCGTACTAGCCACTGGGATGCAGTAGTTAAAATTTTGAGATATCTCAAATGAGCACCGGGACGAGGTCTTCTTTATCAAAATCGTGGTCATACTCAGATTCAAGGATACACAGATGCTGATTAGGCAGGCTTCTATGATTGACGATCTACTTCAGGTTACTGTGTATTCATAGGAGAAAATTTGGTGTCATGGAAAAGCAAAAAATAAAGTATTGTTGCAAGGTCAAGTGCTAAATTTGAGTATAAGGCAATAGCGTATACTACATGTGAACTAGTTTGGTTACGGCATCTTTTTATGGAGCTTGGTTTCACACAGTCATCTCCTATAGAATTAATGTGTGATAATCACGCAGCCATCCATATTGCATCAAATCCCATCTTCCATTAGAGAACTAAACATAGCGAAGTTGACTATCATTTTGTTCATAAGAAGTTTTAAGAAGACTTGATCAAGGCCCTATATATCAAATCAGAAGATCAACTTGCTGACTTATTCACAAAAGCTTTAGAAGGGTCTAAAGAAAAGTCTATATGTGACAAGCATGGAGCGTATTATATATATACTCCAGCTTGATGATGAGTGTTATGGAATATTATTTATAGTTTAGGAAACATAATAATCTATCTTTATTCCTAGGAATTTACTATCTTTATTCCTAGAGATTTTCTTTCCTTGTATTCTCCTCCCATCTATTATATAAAGGTTGTATCAGGGTCTTGTATTTATCAAGCTCTCTGTTTTTTCCTCTGATATTGTTTAACAACTATAAATACAATCACTATGTTATATATATATTAGTTGACATATTCTTCAAACGTAAATAAATTTTGTGTAATTAGTATAAATTTATTTAACTTTTTAAATTTTTTATTTAATAATATATTTCAAAAATAAAAATTTTAATAGATTTATCAAAAAGCACAATAGGCATAAACAGGAAAAAAAAAAGAAAGAAAAGAAAAGAAAACACACACAATAGATAAAAAAATTAAAGCACAACTTAATATTAACCATACCATTAGTTGTTATTTGAAATAAAATACTCTCTCTATCCCAAAATAGATGAAATGTTTCTCTGGGTACGGAGATTAAGGTGTATATAATTTATGTTATTTTTTTTTTCAATTTTACCCATGGAACTAAAATTAATTTTTTTTGAATTTTGTATAATGAGAGTTTAAATAATGATTAAAAAAGAAAATATTTTTTTTTCAGTTTTATGCAATGAGAGATTGAGTGAAGATTAAAAAAACATTCTGTATTGGGCTTTGTATAGTGAGAATTTAAATGGGGGTAAAAGAATAAATTAATTATTTAAAATTTTCTAAAAAAGGAAACATTTCAACCTTTTTGGGACATTCCAAAAATGAATACGTTTTATCTAAATTGGGACGGAGAGGGCATATGATAAGAGTACTATATTTTTATCCAAGTTTAAAAAAATTGCTAATGCAAAAGATATGTTAAATTTTGTAGATAGTCTCTAACCTTTAATTTAATTTTTTTTTCATTCTTAACCTATTAGTATTTTATTTTGGTTCTAAACCTTTAAATTATTCTATATTAGTCTATGATTGGATGCAATCTATTAACTTAGAGTATTTATGTTTATGTAACATTAATTTTTTAAATTATTTTAAATTGTTTGATAATTTCTCTCTTATAAATTTGAACAAGGATATAATTTTTTTACACTCAAATAAAATATTTGCATTTTGAATGTTGTCCATATATAAAATAGTTATTGTATATAATGTATGCACTTTTTATGTAACAACTTTTGGTTGGGTAAAATGTGTACCATAAAATTGTAAGTTTTATAAAATATTTAGTATACAAACTTTGGCATTAGTTTTATCATATATTTAAATCTTTTATTCAAATAAAATATTTAGCTATAAATTTTTTTAAAATGCTAAGTTAAAATTTTAAATTTTATAAAATATTTATTATACTTGAGGTATTATTTGAAAGTAACATAGAACCAAGGGCAACAAAATTATATTTTTGATAAAAATGAATAAAATTTTAATCCAATACATATAGTACATGGGAATTTTTTTTCTTCTACTAAAGTTTATTATATGTTCTCTTAAGAATCCTTCAACTTCTTCATTTATCATATATATAATCTCTTATATGGTTAGCACTTGTATTCAAGGCCTAAAACTATGTATTTTAATTATAACTTTTGAACATATAAATCTCCAAAGTTTTCTACTTATTATACTTAATCTCAAATAAAATAAAAATTTGTAATCACAATATAAAATTATTAACTTTATTTCTTAACAACTCCAAAACAACTTTTAGGTTATGAGCCTCCATCATGAAAGATAATATTAAAAAAAATTACTTCAAAATTTTTTAAACAACTTGTAAGATTTGATTGGCTCTAAAAAATAAAAATAAAAATAAAATTTAGTATAGAAAAAGAGTTAAATGCTAAGAATAAAAATTTGTGTTACAATATTAAAAGAGATGACCATGTGAAAAAAAAATAATTTTTACAATTTTTCTAATATTTAAAAACACTAGAAAATGTTAAAACAAAAAGCTAATAAAAATGCCTTTTTTAGAATATAAGTAACTAATTTTAATAGCCAAGAACTTTTTCGCCTAAAATTTTTCCTAATCGCCTTTGCTATAATGATAAGTTTTTATTTTTTTTATAATAGGTGCTTAAGCAATATTTGAATTATATTATTGCTCTAAGATATACCAAATATGTAGGCTTTTATATAGTATATATTCATATAAGTTAGCACAAAATTTAATTAACAAAAATTTTATATTCACTGTTGTCAATTTTAAATCTTAATCGCAAGTGCAAGGTGGATGTTGAAGTTTGGTAAGAAAGATTATCATTCCCACAAAGACTGATTGAATTGCTTGTGAGGTACCCCTACTCTAAGTTAACTTTAGTTAAACAATCAAAGTTGAATGAGGATTTACGCAAGACAAACAAGTAACTAAACTTAGCTAAATAAAATGCTACTAACCTATGATGCAAGAATGCTATGTAAATTTGTGGCTTTTATCAAATTACTAAGGCACGCTTCCTATGGGTTCATCATTTGGGTTGGTTAGTTAATGAATTTAGGCGAGTGATTTGGTCTTCATTACTTATTGGTGAAGTTAATTAATTGAATTCTTACTTTCCCAAGTGAAAGGATTAACTCTCTATTCTAAGCTTAGTAAGAATTCTCATCCAATTACAAGATTAGAAGGCATTAGTCCTCAATTTACCTTCACCTAATGACTTAGACTAGTTTTCCAACAAACTCATTGTCATAAACTACTTCCCCTAGGTCTACTCACTTCTAATATTTTCCAAAAGTTTAAAAGCAATCTAAAATGCAATTAATTGTGGTCATCAATTAGCTCACACACATCAACCACAAGAGAAGAAAAAATAAGCAATAGAATGAAAGCCAATATCACATAGCCATAGATTCAAATAAGTTGACCAATCTAAGTAGTCACGGGCATAGAAAGTGTCAAGACTACTACTTCATACTCAAATAAAATATAACCATAAATATACATAAAAGAGCATTCATATCTAAATACAAGAAGAATGAATGAAAGAAAGAACCCAATAAACCTTAAATGCTTGATTCCTCAAGACTTTTATAAGTCTTAAAGCCCTCCAAGCCTTCTCCAAATAAAAATTCACATGTACTCCCAAGGAAGATGAAAAAATAAGCAAGATGTAGAGAGTAAAACTTAGGCCTAAGTTGAGAAGAAGAAAAATGAATGTCTTTAAGCTTGGTTCCAGGTTTTTTCAAGTCTTGGAGATGTCTTTTCGTTCACCTACCCATTTGGATCAAATCGCCTAGTCAATAACATCCCTAGATTCAAATTAGAGGTGGAGGACCATTTTTTTTCTAGGTACAAGGGTGCCTAAATGCCAAAAAGGGCCAAAATTGGCGCCTGGGCGCCCAAAGCTCGGGATGCCTGGAGCCTAAGAGCTAAAAGATGCAATTTCAGGTAGGGGGATTTTAACTATGGAACCTAGGCCTTGCAGTATATTCCAGCTTTGACTTTCGTTTGCTTATTTTTCATTTCGCTTGTCCCAATGCCTTTCTAATGTTTCGTTCCACTTTTCCAACCTACAAAATGAAAGAATGAAGCAAGAACGGCATAAATTGTTGGGTGATAAGGTAGAAAATTGTTGTCAAAATTAACAAAAAGTTAATATATTTGACCACAAAATTAACATCTATCAAAATCCCCCAAACTTAGAAAAATGCTAGTCCTTAGCATTCACTAGCCTAAAAACATAAATAAATAAAACATAAAAGCTAACAATACATGCTTATTATCATATCATAAAGTCATCTAAAGTACAATTTCAACTAAAAAAAAGTTAAGGTAAGTAAGGAAAGAAAAAAGTTATCACTAATGCTAGACATTTGCTCCCTACGTGTTTTACTCCCTAAGCTATGGTTGCCTAATGTATCTATGGCTCACAATGCTATTTTATCCACAAATTTACAAAAAGACCCAAATTATCCACTAATTGTCCCTAAGGAATATATATGCAAATTCAAGTCCAATGACATAAATCCAAGGTTGTACTGTGGCCGAGTTTAGTATGGACAGGAATTGGTATGAGACTTTTTGAAGTGGCGCTAAGGAAGTAAGTTAAGCATAAACACTATGGGCAAACCTAATAATCAACTCTAAGATCCCACCTGAAGTATCTAAACTCAAGAATAAGACCTTACTAAGCTTCCAAGCAACATCCTAAACAACCTCCACATGCACAATTTCACACAACACCGAAGTGAATTCCCATCAAATGAATGCAGTACTACTATTCCCCCCTTTTTTATTTATTCATTTTCATTTTCATTTTTTTTTTGTTTTGTTGTGTTTTTTTTAGAGGCCTTTTTCAAGTTGACTCGTTTTGTCTTTTTCTTAAGGGAAAAGGTAATCTTTAATAAACTAAAAATTCACTCAATTTTCAAAGCTCGAACAATTATGGAAGATTAATCCATAGAACATGCAAACCATAACTACATAACTTCAACATTAAGTCCATAATCCAACATCTCCCCCAATCTCTTTCATTGTTCACTCACATAACAATCAAGTTTTTACCCCTCCCAAGCGCAAGCATGTAATGCTTAACTTACTTTAAGGACCAAGAGATGATAAATAAGAATGGATATGGCTCAATTATATAGGTTTAACAACAAATATGGCTTAAAGACTCAAACAGGGTTAATGAAGGATTTTAATGAAAGGTTAGCCATTTAGGTATATAGTTAGCCCTAATTTTATCATTTGTATCCTTTATTTGCCTGCAACAATTCGGATATGGAGAGGTCCACAAGCAAATTAAAGAATCTATACACAAAACAAGCACTACTCCAAAGAGAAAAATCATCCACAGTGCAAGCTTATCACATAAGGCCTAAAGTCTCACCGGGTGTTAGTTCTACCATTAATGGCAAATGAAAATCTTTCCTCACTCAACAAAACTTACAATCGAATTGAATTTGTAAATGAATTCCTCCAATCATAGTAAGGAGCATGCATTGGGTTCCTAAATGCACATAACCTAGATGTAACTACATGTTCCTACATGCAACCTCCAATTTTCAAGCTAGGAAATAAAATGTGCAATTAAGTAAGCTAAATAACATGTAAAGGAAGCAACAAAATCAACCAAACAACTATCATGCAAAGAATTGGACAATTACTCATCCATAAGCAACTCCCAAACCGTAAACCAAATATTGTCCTTAATGTGAAAAAAAAAGGAAAAACTAGAGAGAAAGCTTGAAGAATCGTACTAGAGGAGGCGGATGTTCTTGCCTCCAGCTAATCCACATGCATGTCATGGGCACCGGAGGACTCTCCAGCTGGTGGGTGAGAAGAAGGAATAGTGGATATGTCATGTGGAGCATACTGAAAAAAGTGAAGGTAAAAGGGGGGTGAGAATGGTTGAATGGGTAAGGGGTATACCAAGGGTCGGAGGAAAGGTAGAGGTGAGGCAGGATTTATGGGAAAGGTGGATAGTCAAGAGGGAGGTCTGGGTTTTGTTACATGGCCCCCCACTTGACCTGTGTCAAAATCATTTCTACACATTCGGCTAATAGTGAATATCTCTCTCAAGCCTCAGGAGCAAAAGAAGTAAACCACACCCCAAACGATCGATTCATGAGATTCCTTCATCTTAAAACCTGCCAATAACAAGGCGGATCTTGTTAAAGACATCGCGAGCCAAGGCGCCTAGGCGCCAGAAGGTGCAATTTTAGGCAGGGCGGATTTCAACTGTGGTGCCTAGGCTTTATAGTTATATTCCAGCTTTTACTTTGCTTGCCCATTTTTCGTTTCACTTATCCCGGTGCTATTATGATACTTCGGTTCGCTTCTCCAGCCTATAAAATGAAATAACGAAACAAGAATTGGCAGAAAATGTTGTGTGGTAAGGTAGAAAATGGTGATCAAAGTTGACAAAAAGTCAACATGTTTGACCACAAAATTAACATCGATCATTCATAGACATTTTTTATAGTAGAACAAACTTAGGTCATATTTGTTAAGTTCAAATTTTATATTTTATAAAATATTTATTGTACTTAAGATAATTGTTTGATAGTAATATAGAACCACGGGCAACATGAATAATACCAAAATTATCTTTCATTAAGGAAACAAAATAACTTAAATGCAAGGGTAGAAAAGTTGTTCAACATTTGTACACTTTTGTACTTATATATATATATATATATTCCAACTAAATTATGCCTGTTAACCTCAATTATTTCAAGACTTAGAATTAATATTGTTGACTAATGTGATGTTAAGACCTCATCTCTCTCACAAACATCACATGAGACCACAATATTTTGAATACTTGAGCTTTGAAGGTTTGGTAGCGATACATAAACTCAGTATCATTGTTAATTAAGTGATACAAGAGTAGGGTAAAAAACCCCGCTTCTTCCAAAGCTTTAATTCTTATTATAAATTGGTTCTCAATTCCTGTTTCATTACATATTAGTTCCAAAATTTTATAATTAATTGCATATTAGACTCTAGCCTGAGGATATTGGCACAAAAATCTGATTTTTAGATAGAAAATACTAGTAATTTAATTGATCTATCAATTGTCAAAAAATTATAACATTTATTGGAAATTTTATGGTTATAGAATAGTTTAAATTAGAATTCAAAATAAGGTGAAATCAATGAATTTAAAGAATTAATTAAAAATTCAAAAAAATTTATAAATGTTAAATGATTACGTAAGAATTAACAAATTCAAACAATTTGATAATTGTCTTTTAATAAATTCAAAATGTGTCATAACTGTTTTACGGTTAAAGGTCATTTAAACTATCTATTTTTTCTTTATGTAAAATGGATTTTTGTGCCAACTTTACCTAGAATTATGGACTAATACACATTGGTTGCCAATTTACAATGAGAATAAAGGTTTACGATCGACCAATGGTGCAATTTAGCGCATAGGAGTAGTATATATTCTCTTGTTACCATTCATCTTATTATACTTATATTATAAGTATATCTCGTCATTTAGTGGTCCTTGGGGTGAAATTAAGCGAGCAATCAAAGGGAGACAAAACCATATACTCCAATATGGAAGGCCGGCAGCTAAATCTGCGTTCTAGAATCAATCAATATTGGCGCAACAGTCCATGGGTGAATAATTAATTCGTTATGTCGTGAAACAGATGAGTTTGTGGTAGGTTTAGTAGTTAGGAGACAAGAAATCAATTTATCTCACACCCTCCCAATTTTAATTGGGTAAAAATTGAGAAAAGGCAGCAACATAATTGACCAGCCACTAGGAAGGAATTATCACCATTGATATCAAGTATTATTATATGTTGTTAATTGCAAAGTTAAAAGGCAATCAATGACATTTTTTTTGTGATGCTTTAATTTGCGTCTCAAAGTTTGTGAGGAAGGCCATGTGTAATCTCACACTTAAAAAGCAAAAATATTAGTGCATTCGCTGTATTCAGTGAATCAGTGTATCATTTCTTCATTTTATTTTTGGCTTGAGTATTGGAGAAACATTGTTCAAATTAGGTATCACAATGGTTCAAGTTGGGTATGGATGTACCATTTTTGTTACCCATACATGCGGGTATTTTTTCATCCTTGAAGTATGTGTATTTATTGACTGGTAAAATTTTGCGCTCATATTCATGACCCAAATATCATAATCGTGGGTGTATCCATGATATGTTGTCAACCAAAAAGGGGGAAACCATCATTAACCATAACTTGTTCAATTTATGGTGCCTAGCACCTTAACTTTTCATTCCCTTCCATTTTACCAAGTCATGAATCATGGGTCTAGTGACTTACCCATCATGGATCCCCTAAATCCGTCACTCATCCATACTTACTAGACGGATAAGATTTTTTTACCCATTCATTCCACCATGGATATTTTTACCAACAAACCACTCATCACAAACAGATATATTAAGGCATGAGTTCTACCCTTATGACTGTAATCCCTAGCTCAAACAAGTTTTTAAACGCTTCCTTTATGTCGTAGCTTATATCCTTATCTCTCATTATAATTTTTTTTAATACACAGAAGCAGCAAAAGATTAAGGAAAAAAGGAAGAAACAAGATGATAAGCTTGAGCAACATGCTGGCGAGGCACAATAACCACCGTACAGCAATCCAATGACTCCATCATGGTTCGGATGGATTGTGCCAGACCTGCAGTGCTACATAAAGATTTTAAAGGATTAGAACAGTTTGAAAGGACAATAATATGGTGTAAATTAAACTTAACAACCGCCCACACTACTCCTTGAATTGCTCTGAGAAGGCGAATTGAGGATTTGAGTAGCATAACCAGTCTTGACAAAGAAAAGATCTAAACCATTTCCAGTCCACCAAATGATGTCAGGATTTCCTGATCCTAATGGACGATACCACTTGAGCAATATCAGTAAGGAAGAGAGTGTGGACTAATACATGGTCTTAGCCCTAAGTTAAATGGACACTAAGATTTGACACTCTTAAAGATTTGAAGTCCTGAAAAAAAAAATTGGCAAGAGCTTCGCAAATAATCTGGAGAAAACCTTAGGATCCAATAATCATACCAAACCTAAATTGAGTGACCATCACCTATGCCCCAATTTAGGTTTAAGTTAAAGATATTTCTACCATATAGGAGACTTCTCTAGATGGGCGAAAAGTTACTAGATTTCTTCACTGTCCAAATCGACCAAGTATTCCCATATTTGGCCTAAATGACACGATGAACTAAGGAGTCAGGGTTACTCGTAAAGATCCTCCAAAATGTCTTAGCCAAAAAGACTTGGTTAAACAAACACATGTCGTTAATACCAAGGCCTCCCAACCCTTTAGGCATTATTAGAAGGAAACGATTCTTCAAATGGCAGCCTTTATTATTTCTGGCACCCGACCACCAAAATTTAGTCAATTTACCTGAAAGCTTATCATGCAAAGTGATTGGAATCTTAAAAACTGACATAAATAGACTAAAAGCTACAAAGTAGATTGAATAAGAGTGAGTCATCCTACATTATTCAGAAGCTTCTGCTTCCAATTGGCTAAGCTCTTAGAAAGATAACTTGTCAAAAATTAGAAAGTTGAGGCTTTCGAAAAGTCCTAACAAAAAGGAACACCCAGATAATTCAGTATACCGGAATTAACTAGGAAGGGCATGATTGCACAAAGTTCCCTGAGTAACTCAGAAGGCACATTCTTACTAAACATCTATTCTAACTTAGCAAAATTAACTTCCTCACTAGCCGTTAGGGCATACAACTCTAAGGCTTGCTCAATGACTATAAGTGCTTCTTTAGAAGGCCTGAAGAAAAGCAAATAATCATTGAAAAAGAATAGATGGTTGATTCCTGAACCATTAAGACTAACTTTGAGACTTGGTAGTGTATCGGAAAAGTGTAATTGACAAAGGTGGCTAGAGAGGGCTTCAACACATAATATAAAGAGATAGAGAGACAATGGGTCTCTCTATTGAATTCCAACCTGGGGTGTGAACCAATTTGTGGTGCTCCCATTAACTAGAATAGAATAGGAAACCGTAGTTACACATTGCAATCCAATTATCTGGGAATTGCATGTAGTGTAATACTTTCTCCACTAAGGACCAATGGAGTCTATCATAAGCTTTACGAATATCCAGATTGAGAATTGTCTTAAAGTCTCTCAGCCCACTCATTCTTTCCATACTTTTCACAATTTGAGCAATGACAATATTATCTTGGATATGCCTGCCCAAAATGAATGTTTTTCGGTAATCTGATGCTAAAGAAGTAAGCACTGGCTTTAAGCGATTGACAACGACCTTACTTGAACAACATCTCTCATTATAATTGAGTATATTATGTGAATTTTTTTTGTATTCTATATGAATCTTTTAAATTAACTTGCAAATAGCTTCTTGCATTAAAACTTTGGTTTTTGGATTAATATCATATCTTCAGCAGGATAATTAGAGGTGAAGTCAAAAAATTCAATTATTAGAGACAACTAATTAATAAAAGAAAGATACAGTCA
The DNA here is from genome assembly GCA_005392925.1 of Aquilaria sinensis. Lineage (NCBI taxonomy): Eukaryota > Viridiplantae > Streptophyta > Magnoliopsida > Malvales > Thymelaeaceae > Aquilaria > Aquilaria sinensis. The sequence continues at coordinate 440,517 of SMDT01001656.1, forward strand.
TATATCTTTTTTTTGTAAGTTCCTAGTGGGTAAAACTAATAGCTTCTTCAAACAAAAATTGGCTCTACTCTACACAGCTCTGCCTATGGGTAAGAAGGGAGTTACATTCTTCTAGTACATACATATACATGTATTTACACATATGCATGTATGTATAGCTTATTTTAGTTAGTCTACAATGGCAGCACCAAAACGATTTGAATAGTCACAATTGCCTCTGGCCATAGGTCGAGTTGGGTCTATTTGACCAAATTAGTCATAATTTCAGAAAAATTCAATCCAAACTGAAAAAAATTAAAGTCATGATTCAGTATTTTTTGTTATGATTATTAATTATTTTTTTTGTTTTCATCATCTACCTATAACAAATATAAAATTTAATAAAATTTCATTCAAACAAAAAAAAAACAAAGAGCTGAAAATAATTAAATTCATTCAGTGATATAAACATGAATATTGGCTCGAGGGGGTAAAGGAGGGCATTTTAGTTGCTTAAGGGAGAATTATGTACATGGTCTTCATCTTCCTATCACATGTCTCAAAATGACTAAGTTGGAACCTGATCTTTAAGCATTTTCGTAATTTCTAGGGGGAGGTAGCACCCCTCGCCTCTGTATAGATCAGCCACTAATTTACAATTTAAATATACAAGTAATTTGGTCTGTGGAGGTCAATCGGGGAGGTTTAGCAATATCATTAGGTTAGATCAAGTATTATGTTTCAAGTTAAAAGACAAAAATAAACCCAATAATATGATTTTCAAAAAATGAATATATGTGTAAATATATAATGTTATAAATCTTATAATATATTTAAATACATATTTCAAGTTCACTTCCATTTCTAATTGGTTAGATATGGAACTATAGCCAACTCAAAATTTGAGGGGTTTTCTAATATTAGTTGAGCCAATCCATAACCCATTATTAATAATTTGGGTAGTTCAGATTAGTTCTCAGTTCTACCTAACTCTTACTCACCAACCAAGTAGAAGCGAGCATGGGTTGAGTAAACATGAAATCCAGCCTAAACCAACTCTATTAGCTTAGGTTGGTTAAAAATAGATCATGGTTTATATGTGATTCAATATAGGAGAACCATTGATTTTCTAGGTACTTCGTTTCTATATGGAGCTAACCTGAGATAAGACCACACTCGAGGTATATGTATACATGTTTCATAAAAATTTATGAAATTATTATATATATTTCTCATATATTTATGTATAAACATGTACATTTAAACATATGTATTACTAAACTGTTTATATATTTATGTATGGACATGTACATTTAAATATGTATATTAAAAATTATGATATTACTAAATTACTCATATACAAAGAAGATGTACATTTAAATATGGATTAATTGTGTATTATGTTACATGTTTCTTAAGAGGGTAAATATTTTTAGTTGTTCCTAAACTATGCCCAAGTTGCTTATTTGTCCCCAAACTATCATGTGTTGCACTACTAGTTCTGAAACTATTTAATTGTTGCTATTTCATTCTGTCGTCAACTAAACCGTTAAATATGGACGGAAAAATGATGTGGCCACTGATGTAGTATGAAAAAATGATGTGGCTACTGATGTGGCAACACTTTTCTGTCCATATTTAACAATTTAGTTGACGGCATGACAAAATAGCAATAATTAAATAATTTCAGGACGAGTGGTGCAACACATGATAGTTTGTTGACGAATAAGCAACATAGGCATAGTTTAGGAAAATATTTACCCTTCTTAGATGATTGTGGATATAACTTTATTGGATTACAAAGTTGTTAATTACTATATCCATATATTAGGCATTGGAAAACCCGAGAATCGAAACCTAGAAAACTAGACCCATATGGTTCTGGTTCTATTTGATTCAAAGTTCTCGAGTTAGGTAAAAAAATTTTTGAAACCATCACTATTTTAAGTTGGTTTGATTCCATCATAAAACCAAACCAATCCAACTTATGATCCCTCTTACTACCAAATTTGTTTTCAAAAAAACTTCAAATGAAGGTTTTACAATTTCATCTATAATTAGTTTTACATGTGTGTGTGTGTGTCATAAAATGTTCAATATTACTCTCTCTGTCCCATATTCTTTAAAATACTCACTTTTTAGCAATTAATTTATGATTTTTTATTTTCAATTTTTAGTATATAAATAAAAAAATTATATAAATGATAAATAAAAACCTATAGTTTCCAAATATATTTTTTTAATTTTTTTCTAACAACTAATAATATAAATATATTCAAGTTAAACTATAGTTAAAAGTCAATTGATTCAAATAATATAGGACAAAGGTAGTATTTCATAAAGTGTATTGGAGAAGTTGGGAGACTCTGACACAAGCTGATGCTGTTGATGGTCTTGGATTCAGAGATGTTGCAAATTTCAATAATGCATTGCTTGCCAAGTCGGCTTGGAGAATCATTAGAAACCCCTCAAGTTTGTAGGTCAGGATTCTGAAAGGCTTATATTTCTCTTCCTCATCATTTGTAGAAGCTCAAAAAGGTTCAAAGGCTTCTTGGGGTTGGTCCAGCATATTAGAAGGCAAAAAGATTGTGCAACAAGGATACTATTGGCAAATTAGAGATGGTAAATTAGTTAGTGTTTGGAAAAATCCTTGGCTGACTACAAACACTAATAAATTGCTTAACCCTGTTAGTCATATTCCATAGCATTTAATGAATATAAAAGTGTGTCACTTAATGAAACCTTATTCAGGAACTTATTATCTGAGAACGATTCAACATATGGTCGATCTCTACTCAAAACTGGAATGCTATATACAGGCTCCCAATTAATCCTTTTAGAAGACCAGACACATGATTTGGCCGTTGAGAAGTCTGGTAATGTAACAATGCGTTCGGCATACATTCAAGGGAAGGTAATATTCACTTCTCTTAATCCTAGTGGAGGCCATCAACAAACAGCCTGATTCATGGGAAATTCATAGGATAATAGCTGAAATATGCAAATTACAACAGGATTTTGCATGGTGCAGTGTTAGCCACATCCCTAGGACAACTAATTGTTGTGCTAATACTATTGCATGCATCTTATTGCAAAATTAAGGGTAATTAGATCTTGTGAGTGGACCAATAGTCCTTCATCTCCCTTCCATGCTTGGTTTGTATGAGACTTGGTGTATCAACTTCCTTGATTGGTTTCAATGAAATTCATCCTATTTGGCAAAAAAAAAAAAAAAAACTATGAGAGCACATTCTTTTAAAAATATATAAAAATAGATAATTTTTTAAGTAAGAAAAAAATTAATCTGAAAAAAAATGTCCTGTATCAATCGATATATAGTTTGGCTGAATGTTTATAATTCAATCTAACAGTACTGCTTGTACCTTGTAGATACGTGAACGTAAAAGTGTTTGGGCTTCAATTCCCTTTATTAACCACCATTAAGCATGTAGACCAGTTAAAGTTGAAACCTGGGGAAAAAGATCAAATAGATTTCCAAGTATCTAAAAATAATTATTACTACTACTTAATACTCCATTCATCCCATTTTCGTTGAAATGTATTTCTTTTAGGAATATCCTAAAAAAGTTGAAATGTTTCCTCTTTTAGAAAATTGTAAACAATCAATTTACTCTTTTATCCCGATTTAAACTCTTATTATACAAAACTCAATAAATAAGTTTTTTTTAATCTTCACTCAATCTCTCTCTGTACAAAACAAAAAAAAAATCTTTTCTTTTTTAATTATTATTTAAACTCTTACTACACAAAATCTAAAAAAAATTAATTTTAGTTTCATGGGTAAAATTAAAAAAAATAACATAAATTACATATACTTTAATCTCCGTGTCCAAAAAAATATTTCAACTAAAATGGTACGGAGATAGTATATATATAATATATAGTTTCTGTTTCTGTGTCTGTATAATTTGTTTAGCGTGTGCATATGTCCCCAATGACGTCAAAAATATTATAATGCTCAACCTCAACTACAAATAAACAAACTCGTAAATTTTGTCACGTTTATTTAAAGATTTCATTTATATTTGAAATTTTAAAATAGTATTGGGTTCTACCGTTTTTAGATTAGCATAATTGAGATCATATCAACACTATGATCATTTCGTTAAAACACATCATATTAAATTGACTTCAGCTAACCTAATTATTACAGTTAATGGTGGTGATAATTAGCAGGTGCAAAACCTACTTTACAAGAGAAGCTTAAGAAATGCGCTTATGTGTATCAATAATAATAATAATAATAAGAGGAAGAAGAAAGGTGCTTATGTCAGAAATTGAACTTACTAGAAAAGTGCCGTGGTAACCGATAAGTATTGATCACTTTATTAATTAGTAACATTGGTGATTGGTATTTTGAATTTCAGACTTTTTAGCTATATGAATCACAGCTAAGCTGGTCCCATATACGTAAATTCTGGTTTCTCAACTAATCCTAGGAACAGTAAATGGTAGCAGATATATCAGATAAGACAATTTTTTTTAGAAAAAAGGAAAACATAACTACTACTGTAACGGGAATATTATAGCCTTGTTCGTCACCATGATCCCCTGGAAAAGCACTAACAAGAGAGAAGAAAGGCAGAAAAGAGGCAGATATTTACAACAAAAAAAAACACAAAAGAGTATGAGAGAGGTAGAGTAAATTGCGTAAATATTCTTTAATTTTTAATTATTGATTTATTTTAGTTTCTAATCTATTAAATATTCTGATTTAGTTTTAAACCTATTAAAATTGTTATGTTTTGGTCACTCATCTGATGAGATTTATTAACTCAGAATAACTATCTGACACACATTTTAGACATTTTAATTTAAATATTTGATAACTGTCTTCTAATAAATTGAAACAATTTAATATTTTTTTGATAGTAAATAAATAATTTAAATTAGCAATTTTTCTTCTTGACTGAAATAGGTTCAATTTATAGAGAGTAAAAAAAAAAAAGATGATTTTAATTTTCCATTATTTATAAAAAAATTATTGTCTAGATTAAATTTATTAAAATATGGTTGCTAAATAGTTTAAATTATGAGTTAAAAAGTTACTAAACAAATACTTTGAGTTAACAAATTTTATCCAATGAGGACCAAAATGAAATGTTTTTGATAAATTTAGCACTAAAACAAAATAGTTTGAATAGGTTTAAGACCAAAATTAAATATTCAAAACGTTAGTGACTAGAACAAAATAACAATTAAATGCTAGGAGCCATTCAAGCAAGATACTCGAGAGAGGTAGAGAGCTTATTGTCTAGTCTATACTAGAGGCCATTCTATCCTATCTAATATAATCTAATCCATTGCCACAAAAACTTTGCACATTTAAATTAACTTTAGCCAATCATGAAAGTACGTAAACATTATATCAATTATGAGGTAGGATGTTTAAACCAGTTATCACAAATCTAGGCATCTGGTATTTCAATGGCCATAAGTCTCAGGATCGGGCTAACAAGTAACGTGATGCTGCCAAAGAGTTAATTCCGTTGTTTATATATAGTATAGACTAACTGAATGAAAATTTTGGGAATGGTTCAGTGTTGTATTTCTCACACACACACTGGACATATATATCTACATACTTGTGTTACAAGGCAACAAGATAAAACAATGGTAAGAAAAGTTAATTAACAAGGCTCTATCCCTAGCTATATCAGCTTATCAAGTCCATCCCGATCCAAACTTGCCGTATCCGTCCTGTAGCTAGGGTTTTCCAACAGTACTCAAAGCTTTAATTGGCCACATATATATACGTATATATATATACGTATGTCCATTATCCAGATGATGGTAATTCCATCAACTTATCAAGCACCATATATACTTACGTGTTCCTGAATCCACCACAGTTTAGGTTGATATATATATATACGCTTCAGCTACAACACCAAAGCTCATTATTCTCAACATCATGCAAGGTGCACATATACTTCACAACGCCAATGAGCGAATATAAAATCATCGCAAATATTTTAGGGGAAAGAATGAAAAAGTGATGCTCGGTGATCAGTGATGTGAAGTCAAGTTTCATATAAAAGACAAGCAGATTTTGGATGGTGTTCTGATTGTGAATGAGTTGATTCACTTGGCCAAAAAAACAAGACAAGGCAAAAGTTACTCCTATTTAAAGTTGATTTTGAGAGGGCATATGATAGAATAAATTGGAGTTATTGGGGTCAACAACGACTCAAATGAAGTTTCGCTGGAAGGTGGATTTCGGGTTTGCTTGGAGTTAAACATTCATATCCGTATTAGCGGATGATAGTTTCACTGTAGAATTTAATATGGAGAAGACAGTGCGAGAAGGTGCCTCGTTGTCACACGCCTTCTCCATTTTTGTTAGTAACTGAAGCTTTAAACGTGATGATGATTGAAGCAGTTGAAAAGAATTATTGCAAAATTTGGGCAGTTGTCAAATTATTGCATTTTTCCACACCATAGCAAATTTCCCAATTCGCTAGTTAATTTGATACTGGTGAAGAGAATCCTTTAATTTAAACCTTTTCTTGGTACAACTTCACCTAGAGGCCGCGACTTTGATCTAGAACATGATATAGACCTGACGACCAACTTCAATTTTCGTTTGATTGGTTAGTACTGCCCATATCCATAAGCTTACCATCATCATCTCACCTGCCAGGTGACCTCCCATTCCCGGTCCTTTTACGTCCCCTTCACTCACTACGGCCACGATCAATTGCAAGAGACGGTTGGATCCAAACCCATATATAGTTAATAATTTATTTTTGTGTTTTATTCGAGTCACGTAATTCTATTTTGCCATAGCAAGATCTTTAACTCATGAAACGAGCCCTACTGGAGTCAATTATGTCACTTTGCCTATTAATTTTAACAAAATTTTAATGAAAAATAACAACTCCAGTCTCTAATATTTCTTCATCCTACTACTAGCACATTAAAACTTATGAAGCTAACAGCTTAACCATCACCTTCATCTCACTCTAAATATAATTTTCTCTTTCTCCTCCTACCCGCCCGACTCTAAGCACAAATTTTTCATCTTACTCTCTTGCCCCTTTGTAACACTTTCCAACGTCAAATCACATTCTAACTTTAACCTATAAGCAACAATTAAGGTCACAAGCATGGATTTGGAATTTACAAAGGCTTGTTAGTTGCTTCTCTTTGCTTTATCTAGTCAACGATCATGTAGATTTTGAATGAAAATAGATGATTGACAATGAGAGATTGACAATTTGGGTGCCAAAATAAGTGTTTCTTTGACTATTATGGCCTTTAATCTCTATGAAGATCAATTGAAAGGAAGCCCGGATTTCTGGGATAATAGGAGTGATTTATGCATCAACATGACCGGGAGGCGTGCAGTAGCATTAGCCACTAGGGGACTGACAAACTTTATCGGCACCGTTCCTGTGGTCGGTTGCCACCATTCTAGCTTGGTGGCCCTTCTCCAAATTGCGACAATCATGATTTCGCTGTAAGGTTCACCGGCAACAAAAATGTCTTCAAACAACAATGAAATTAGAGGGTTTTACTCCCCAAAGACCGCTAATCATTATCAACACAAGCCGACTATCCAATTTCACATCAATAACATCCAATTACAAAAAATTAGAGTTTGGGTTCTTTAACGATTTTAAAACTCAGATTTGGTACAAATCAAAAATTGATTGAAACAATGGAAAATTGAGTTCAAAAAACATAGGGCTATTGTTATGCAGCCTAAATACTACTAAACTAAGTCATTCACCGGTAATTTTCATGAACACTGATAGCTATGAGCTTCTAGATCAATCTAACTTTATGGTATTTTTCAAGTTCTTTAACCTATACTCCTTGATTAAAATTTTTGACTTGTTTCGATGTTATCTATCACTTCGAAAAGCCATTAGCAATGCCAAACAACAATCACATACAAATTTCATCAAAGATTTATCAACGGAGAAGTGGTTGATCTGTTACATATATAACTTTTATGATGTTAGAAGCAGAAGCAGGACAATTAAAGTCTAGGATGTGAGAACTAGGATAAGAAAAATCTAGGTCTTGAAGTTGTTATTTTCCATTGAGGTTTCGTTAAAATTAATTGTCAAAATTAATGAAAAGGGCTACTGTATGATGTAGTTCATGAGTTAAAAGATTTCTCTAGGATAAAATAGAGGTACATGACTCAAATAAGATATGAAAATAAGTTAAGAAACTCCTGATAGATTTTACTCAAAATAAAGATAAGTCATTTCCTTGTGAGTCCTTCTGTATAAATAAACAATTAAACATGGAATGAAGAGAGTAAATTTAGGCCGAGCTGGAATTGGTGGCGGTTGGGCCCAAAATTGGAATGTAGGTCTGTAGCCCTATCCTCAATTAGATTTGAAGTCACAAAACAACGGGCCAGAAGAAATTGGCCGGTTGACTAATTGTCTGGAAATTGAACCCGACCCATGTCCGATTGACGTCCATCGCATACCCGGACTGGAAAATTTTCTTGGGCAAAGGGAAAGACGATTCATAAGTTTCCTCTCTCAAATCTGAGGAATCTCTAACTCGTTTGTTTGATCTCCTTTTTTGTGATTTTCTCATCCTCGTTGTCCATCCATGGCTCCAGAACAACAGCCAAGCAGCCTTCTCACAGTCAGAGAGGATTCCCAAAGAACGCAGTAAGTTTAGCAGATTGTTTTTCTCTTGTTGGGGAATCGAGGTTTTGATCTATTATGATATTTGCTCTTCGAATTTTTGAAGGTACCCTTATGTCACGGGGACATCTGTTGTGGCTCTGAAGTACAAGGATGGAATTTTGATGGCTGCTGATATGGGAGGTTTGATTTTTTCGTTTTGTCTTTTTTCCCTACATTGCTGATTTATTGGGTCGATCTCGGGTTGAAATGGTTGGTTGGCTTGCAAGTACAAATATACTTGGGTTTATCATGGTTGTGCTGAAATAGAAGTATTATGTGATTTAGGGTTTATCATCCGGAGCACTAATTTCCTATGTGCCCTAATTCAGTAGCTTTCATAACGGGAAATTTCTGTAGAGTTTTACTTTGTAGTCAAGTTTCAGTTAAAAATAGTGTTATTGGAGAACAACTGATGATAAGTGCATCAAGGTTCTGGAAGATCGCACACAAGTTTATTCAGTTGTTGGATTACAGAGAGCGGGTTACCTACTCTTGATGATCATTTTATTTCAGTGCCTTTTATTAGTTTGATCTAACTAATAGATTTAGCTGATGGTCCAATTATTAGATGGCAGCAGCTGTTCAATATCCTGAGTTTTCATCTCTAGTAGTTTCCAGAAAACCTTTAAAAATGTACAATGTGCTTTCCCTGGTGCCCCTGTTCAGCTTCCTTCTCTTTATTAGGTCGTATGATTTTACATTTTTTTTTTCATTTGTCTTTTTTGAACAAGAAACAGGATTTCATTTTTCCATTTAGTGGGGAAGTTTCCCAGCTGATGTTGAATTAGATGGGGGTAGTCTATTGCCATGTCCTATCCAGTTAGTTTTCTGTAGTGTAATGACAGAATGATTGTATTTCTTTTTCTTTGTTTTTTTTCCCCTTTTTTGGTCAACTCACAGCTTCTTATGGATCAACCCTAAGATACAAGAGTGTGGAACGTTTAAAGCCAGTTGGCAAACATTCTCTTCTCGGTGCTAGTGGTGAAATGAGTGATTTCCAAGAAATTTTGCGTTATCTTGATGAGCTAATGTAAGTTTTCATCTTGCAGAAAGAGTGAGCAAATCAGATGTTTTCCCATTTAATGTCCAACTCTATATATTTTGGATGTTTTTCATTCACAGCTTGTATGACAACATGTGGGATGATGGCAACTCATTGGGGCCTAAAGAGGTGCACAATTATTTGACTCGGGTGATGTACAACAGGCGTAACAAATTTGATCCTCTATGGAACTCTCTTGTGCTTGGTGGAGTCAAGAATGGCCAGAAATACCTTGGAATGGTATAAATTGTTCCTTTCCTTTTATTTTTCTTTTTTGTCTTTTTGATACTAAGCAGTGGAATGCACAGTTTCACGGATATTTCTGTATGCAACTTGTATGGACCAGGTTAGCATGATTGGCGTGAACTTTGAGGACAATCATGTTGCCACTGGTTTTGGGAATCACCTGGCACGCCCAATTCTTCGTCAAGAGTGGCATGAGGACTTGAGTTTTGAAGATGCTGTGAAGTTGCTGGAGAAATGCATGCGCGTTTTGCTTTATCGTGACAGGTCTGCTGTGAACAAGCTTCAGGTTTGTGTCTTGGCCCCTGTTTAGTAGTTCTTGACCTTTCAAAAGTCAGTTTGTGTCCTTGCCTGTCATTTGGCTGTTGCATGTGCCTGTTTGGGAACCTTCTCTTATGTTTTCTTGATTGGTGGTTATTTGAATGTTGGCACATTTCTAAGTAGAGTCATGCCAAATGGATCAGCATACTGTTCACAAGTTTTATTTACAGCCGTTCTCCCATTTTCATATGTAGGAGGAGGGGTTCCAATGTGCTGCTGACTAAATAAAGGCAACATCTAATTAATGAACTAAATAGTTACATACTGTAAAAGTATTATCATGAGTAAACACTTTGTTGGCAACCAAGTTAGCCGTGGAGTTAGATTTGTGTATCCAAATACCTGCTCAGAAAGAAATATAACTGGTCCTTTGGGGCAAGACTTACTCGTTTGAGTTGTTGTTTTCTGTTTGATATGAGAATACCAAGGGGAATGGGTACCTCCTTACCTTGTTTACATGTTAGTTGACAAGCCGGAATTAGTGTCACCATTTGGCCTCGTTGACAAGCCAGAGTTACTGTAGCCATTTGCCTCCAGTGACTGACATGCTTGAGTGTGGTGTGGTTGTTGCAGATTGCAAAGATAACAGAAGAAGGTGTTACAATATCACCGCCATATGCACTGAAGACCTTCTGGGGGTTCTCTGCGTTCCAGAACCCGACTGTTGGTGCTGAAGGATCGTGGTAGTTACCTGCCGGAGCAAGTTTACCTTCCATGTTATGTTATGGATTCTCACTGGATGATCGGTTATTTGCGGATTTTAAGTTGTTGAATGTCCTGCAGACTTTTCAGTTGTGAAGTTTATTGTCCAGCGTTGCAGTTTTAGCAAACTTTTTTTAATCTACATTATGCAAGCTCATGGCTGAGGGAGCTCGATTTAGAGAAACCATGTTCAGAAATTGCGATCACTGTCACAGTCAATCCTCCTCATCTCTAAGTACTGTTTTACACTTTGGGAATGAGGTATAGGATTTGGGTTGGATGGTACTAAACTCATATCCTATCCATCATGTTGGATATTCAATCCATATCATATCCACCATCCATCGGTTTTATAATTTTAATATCCATATCCTACCCATTTTAAGGCGGGTAGGATTTGGATAAAATCCACCAACCCGTTGTGTGCTATCTATCATAATAAAAAAGCAATAATTTTATAACAGAATAATTAATTAAAAAATATTAAAATTGATCATCTAGCAAAACAACATTAACAATAAGAGACACATAATGAAGTGCAACAGTCAAATAACTTAAACACGCTGATATAGTTAAATTCAATTACAATATCTAGTACTTATACGATACAATCCGATAAGTTAAACTTATGATTGCAATTTGCACCATTCTTGAATTGACAAATCAAGATGATACCTACAAAAATCTTTGACGCACTAATGCAACTCCTCATAATGTTTAAATCTGAAGGAAACAAGAACGAGTTTACAGAAAATATATATATATATGTGAATGATTCCATATATATGTTCAAACTATATTACCCTTATGTGTATATATATGTGTGTGTGTGTGTGTGTGTGTGTGAATAATTTAGTCATTTCAACCTGTAAAGTCCAGCCACAATTAACCGAATTAATTTTTCTTGTAATTACTATATATATATGTAGGATATGGGGCAGATGGACCTAAATCCATATCATATCCACATCCGGTAGGTACAAAAAAAAAAACTCAAATCCACTCCAAATCCATTTAATTATAAAAAAAATTTTATCCGTCGGATAAGATTTAGTCGAATATCCACTGGGCCGAATATCTGTTGACATCCCTAAAGGTAACTAGTGAGATTTTAAACGGGTGCTTCGGCTACTGGTTAAAGTCTAAGGCCTGCAAATCTGCGGTAAGGACAAATGACAATGAAAGATTTTAACGTATAGCACGCTAAACTGGAATTATTGGTCGTATAATGGGGAAGGTGTCTGTTTTTGGTTTAGTTGAACTGGTGGTATACTGGAATAAGGTCTTGAACCTGGTGGAGTTGCCTTCAAGCACAATAAATGCGGCAGGATGGTAAATTTACAAGCATGTATATGTATTGAACTGGGATTGGTTGGTTACTGACGCGTGCAAGAGTAACAGTTGTATTGACCTGTACTAGGAGCAGTACACCTTCAAGGCGAGCCAATGATAGCTAAGCGTGAAGCGTTTATTTTATATGTGAATTTTGACCTCAAACTTAGGACTTAATTTATCATTATTTTGTTAGTATTTTGCTTTTATTGTTCATTTTATGGGTGTTAGGAGCTATTAGTAGCATGGGAAATGAATAAAAGCAATTAGAGTAAAAATAAGAAAATTTGACAATAAAGAAAGCCAAGAAAAGTAGTGACTTGCAAGCACTTTTGGACATTTTCCTGGAAGACTGAGGCTTTGGTGAAAGCATTAAAGTTGTAGTCTTTCCTCTTAGCTTCGTGTAGGCTTTTGAATTGCCTCAATTGGATATTTGTGCACAAAGTTATAGCAAAAATATTAAAATGTGTCAAAGTTGCCAAAGTGTTGGCACTTAGGGGCCAGGAGCGAAGTCTAAGCGCCACAGTTCAAGTCTCCCATGTCTGAAAATGCACCCTCTAGGCTCTAGGAACCTCTAGCCTGGGCCCCTAGCACCAATTTGGCTCTTTCTGGCGCCTAAATGCCCTTGCACCCAAAGAAAAATGGTCCCCTACATTAAATTTGAATCTAAGCATGCTATTGGCTAGGAGATTTGATCTAAATGAGTATGTGAATGAAAGAGACACCTCTAAGACTTAAAAAAAAACTTAGGCTCTTCAGTCTTCTTTATCTTCTCATCTTATACTTAGGCTTTTCATTACTATTTCCTGTATTTCTTCATCTTCCTTGAGAGCACTTGTGGATTCTTACTTAGAGAAGGCTTGGAGGACTTAAAGACTTATTAAAGTCTTGAGGAATCAAGCATCTAGAATTTCTTGGGTCTCTTCTTTCCTTCCTTCTTATTGTATTTAGACATTGATGCTCTTTATGTATTTTCATGTTTGCGTTTGGTTTGGTTATGGTGTAGCCTTCCTTGACACTTTTTATAGATGTAACTACTTGGATTGATTATATCAGATAAATTTATGGTTATGTGATTTGGTTTTCCTTTAAATGTTTGTTTATCCTTCCTTTGTACTCAATGTTGTATTAGTTAATTGATAACGACAATTGGTTGCACTTTAGATTACTTTTAAGCCCTTGAAAAAAATTAAAAGTAATTAGACCTAAGAGAAATGTTTAATGACAATAGGCTTGTTGGAAAACTGGTCTAAGCCATTAAAATGAAGGTAAATTGAGCTTTATTGCCTCTTCCTAAGCTTGTACCCGGATGGAAATCCTTATTAAGTTTATAATTAGAGAGAGAAATTCTTTCACTTGGGAAAGTAAGAATTCAATTGGGTACTTTACCAACACGTCAAGAAAACTAAGTCACTAACCTAAATCCACAAATTAATCATGACAAGTAGGGAATCCATAGTAAGTATGCTTTCATAATTTGATAAAAAAACCACAACTTTACATTGCATCTTTCCATTTTAGGTTTGTAGCATTTCACTTAGCTAAGTTTAGTTACTTGTTTGTCTTGCGTAAACCCTCATTCAACTTTGATTGTTTAGCTAAAGTTAACTTACAGGAGTGGTACTTGACAAGTAATTCAATCAATTCTCATGAAAATGATGCACTTTCTTACTTAACTTTAATGTCCACCATGAGCTTACGGTTAGAATTTAAAACTCACAACAAAGCACACAACTTAAGATATGGAACTTGAACATGTACAGTTGGAATAAAAATGTTTTTGAATCTGTAGATAGCATTTACGGAGGTGGATAGCGTAGAATCACCCTTTACCTCCAATCATTATTGTAGGTGTAAATTTGGTCTTTCCAGGATTGAGTAAGACACTGGATGAACATCAGGATCCTTTACATAAGAACATTTTTTTTATGATTAATGATATTTACATCCTTTGACAAGCAAAAACACAGAATCAATATGACAAAGAAGAGTATACTATAGTGATCTCTAGCTGGCTTTGTCTCTCAGCATGCGTGGGAACTGGGTCAGGTAGCATGACCAAGCACTAGGCTGCCTGCCCCTCTTGTTGTCTAGTATTACTTGATTTTGGCATTACTTTGATTTCATCATCCACAAACTAGCTATTTCCATTAATTCCCTTTTCCAGTCACATCGCTCTCGTCCTTCCTAACCAAATATGGAAGCCTCGGTTAATTGTTGTAACGAGTATGATTAATTTCTATACCCACCAGTGTCTTCAATTTGAGTTCTCATATGATATGACAGATTTCACCAAAGTCTGATCATATAATACATACACTAGCTGGGTGTGTAACAAAAAAAGAAAAAGAAAGACAATCTAACCTCCACCCTGTAAAGTTTTTTTTGGGTTGAAAACAAAATGGTAAGGTTTACTAAATGAAGGAGCCTCTGCCTCTACTTGTGGCATGGCAATGGCATCACCTTCAATTTAACTAAGCCAACCAGGAAACCCACCTCCATTCACTCACTTCGTTTCCTTGTTTTTATTTCATAATTAAAGACGTTTCTCGTCCCCCTCAAAATTATTGGGCCTTATATCATCAATAACTAAATATAGAAAAAATGTGGAGATATAAATGACTACTCTCATTAATTTTAGGATGCAACAATTTTGAAAAATGTCAAGAATTTTAAATAACATATAGTTTTGGCAAAATAAGGGTTAATTCGTTTTAACTTAAGTTAACTGACTTATTTATAGTTTTACATTTTTTTGTTTGAAACTAATTTTATTTGAAAGCTAATATTATGCAGATGTAATAATCCATTTGAAAATAAATTTTCATGATATTGTTAAATTTTTATGAATTTTTCCTTTTTAATCCCCTAAACTAACAAAATTCATAAAAATTTAGTAAGATTATAAAATTTGTATTTTCAATGGATTATTGTAACTACATAATATTGTCTTTTAAATAAAATTAGCTTCAAGTAAAAAAGACGTAAGAATAAAAATAAGTTATTTTGAAATTAACTAACTTAATTAAAATGAATTGGGCCAATGATGTAAGTTTTTCCTGCCTTGGTTTTAGGAACATTGGCTATATGCCTATTTGAACTATATTCTTTACCAGACACATGAAGTGGAGTAGTAAGCAAACTCCTTTAAGCAATGTATTGAGTTTTACACCCATTTCGTTTTAATTTAAGTCAACTGACTAAAAAATTATTTATTTTTATTCTTACGTCTTTTTTATTTAGAACTAATTTTAATTAAAATTCAATATTATATAGCTACAATAATCTATTGAAAATATAATTTTTGTAATCTTACTAAATTTTTATGAAATTTTCTAGTTTAAAGCCTTAAAAAATTCATAAAAATTTAACAACATCATGAAAATTTAATTTTAAATAAATTATTGAATCTACATAATATTTGACTTTCAAATGAATTAATTTCAGGCAAAAAATATGCAAAAGTAAAAAAAAAATCCAATTGATTTAAGTTAAAACGAATTGGAATCTTATTACGAGTAGAAAAGTATATTTGAGGAAAGCTTTTCTAATGAGGTCTGGCCTAGCTCAATGACCTAGCTCAATTCTAAATTAATTTAGGGATCTTGGATTAAAAAATTGTATTTTTTAAAAGAATTCAGTGACACTTAAAATAAGAAAAATAATGAGAAAAATTAGTAACTAGCAGTACATATAGGGGCGTAGCCAGAAATTGAGCTTGAGGGTGAGGGCGTAGTCGCATAGCATGGGCAGATTGTTAACATGTATAAAATTACAATCAGTAATAGGAAACATTAAATAATATTATATAAAAAAACATGAAATTTGAAAGTTTGTAATAATTAAGTTCATTTAAAAAATTTATAACTCAAAATTGAATAGATAGTTTATGTATATAGACACATGGAATTCAAAAATTTACAATAATTAAATTCAATTCAAAAGTTAAATTTGAAATTAGTAATTTTTTTGTGAATGAAATAAATTCAATTTATAAATTAAAAATGGTTATTTAAATTTTTTATTAATTATAAAAAATTATTATACAAATTAAATTTATTATATAACAGTTACTAGGTAGTTCAAATTTTGATCTAAAAAATTGTTAGTAGACAAATACTTTTAGTTAACCAATTTCATGTAATAAAACCAAAATTAAATATTTTTAATAGATTTAGAACTAAAACAAAATGTTTTTAATACGTTTAGAACCAAAACATAATGTTTAATAGGTTAAGGACTAAAAATAAATAATAATTAAAGATTATGGACCATCACACAATTTACTTAATAAGAAAATGAGAGATCGCAGCAAGACCTAAAAAGGATAAATTATACCAGAGCCCCTTATTAATTATAAAATTTACAGATAGGTACCTAACTTAGTTTTTCTATAATTTTATCACATATCTAACAACCCAAGGAAAATTTTTAAAATTCTGGGGGGAAGGAGTGGCTGCCACCTCCTGCCTCTCAGAAGCTACGCCTTCGAGTATATAATCATTTATTAATTTTTAATAGGTGCTTTGAGGTAAATAAAATAAAATATTTGTTTGGTCAAATCCAAGAAGTTTAATAAATTTAGTTTATTTAGGATTTGGCTTTAGTTTTTCTATTTTTTTAGAATTTAGTTTTCCTATTTTTTTGTAATTTAGGTTTTTGTAAAGTCTATAAAAAGATATGTTGTGGTAGAATTTTGGGTATGAGAGAAAAGTCAATGTGATGAAGAGACAAGATGTAAAGATTTCAAGAATAAGGAAAGGTCCGGAGGCTGAAGAGGGCTAGGACAATATGTATTTTGTGATTCTCATATCTTGTAATTATTTTGAAGAGGCAAGATATTGAGATTATCAGTAATATGTAGGGGATTCATGGGTCAACGTGAATACTAAGGGCATATCTCTACTATAATTTTTATATTTTGTTTGAGTGGATTTCTCTCATTTGTTGATGTAAACTAGTTAAAAGCCAAATCATATTAAATTCGTGTGTGTTTGTCTGATTGTATTTGTTTTTCCGTTGTGCGTGATTGATGATTGAGGAATTTTTCCAACAAGTGATATTAGAGCTTATGTTTTGATCCTGACATGGTAGAGCTTGTGGTACATTTTTTGGCATGGTAGAGCTTGGAGCTCGTGCTCATGTGCATAGATGTTCGTTACGTTGTTTGTTGGAGTCATATTCTTGCTGTTCGTAACTTGTTTACATTCATTGTTGCGTTCATGTTTTTTGCGATATTCGTGGCATTCATGTTTATGATCATGATCGTGAGTTCGTGATATTCATGTTCATGAAGAATTTCAGCCAAGGTGAAGATTATTGGGTTTGTTGCCTCAAATTCTAAAAGCTTGAGGAATTTGATTTTGCTTAGGATTTAATTTTAGTTTTTCTATTTGTTTAGGATTTAAATTTTCCTATTTGATTAGAATTTAAGATTTCCTATTTTGAAGTGGTTTGTATTTGTGTGTGGTCTATAAAAGGCTTCTTGTATTAGAGTATTGAGTATTAGAAAAAAGTCAATTTGGTAAAGGGGCAAGATGTGAAAGTTTAATAAAATTTGAGAGGTTAGGAGGCCGAAGAAGGCTAGGACCATAAGTTTTTAGCAATATTCATAATTGTAATTATGTGAAGGCAAAATATTGGAGTTATCAGTGATGTGTATGAGATTTATAGGCCAGCGTGAACACTAAGAGCATATATTTACTGTAATCTTTATATTTTGTTCAAGTAGATTTCTTTCATCCGTGATAAGTGATTTGATAATTTTTTACAACAAGTGGTATCAGAACTTACGGTTTGATCTTGGTATCAGAGTTTGCAATTTGGTCCTAGCATCAAAGCTTGCAATTTGGTTCTAACATAATGAAGCTTGTAATGCGTTCTTGGTATAATTGAGCTTTTGTTCATGTGTGTTGATGCTCATGATGTTGATATTCATAATGTTCATCATTGTTTTTGTTCGCTAATGTGTTCATGTCATGGTGGTGTTTGTTGTTCATAGTCATGGTTGTTTGTTTATGGTTGTTGTCACATGTGCTTGTGTTTGGGAGGATTTAAGCTAAGGTGGAGATTATTGGGTTTGTCGACTTATATTCAAGAAATTTAAGAATTTTTGTTTTTTTAGGATTTGGTTTTAGTTTTTCTATTTGTTTAAGATTTAGTTTCCCTATTTTAATGTGATTTAGGATTTTGTAAAGCCTATAAAAAGACATGTACTGGTAGAATTTTATGTATGAGAGAAAGATCAATGTGGTGAAGAATCAAGGTATGAAGGTTTCAAGAGGGATGAGAGATCTGGAAGTGAAGCTAAAGAGGATTAGGATGAGAAGCATTTTGTAATTTTTGTATCTTGTAATTATTGTGAAGATGCAAGATTTTTTTGTTATTAATGGTATGTATAGGATTTATAGGCTAACATAAGCACTAAGAACATACTTCTATTATAATATTTATAGTTTATTCGAGTATATTTCTCCTATCTATGGATATAAGTTAATTAAAAACTAAACCATATTAAATTTATATATGATTGCTTGATCATGCTTTCTCTTTCATTATCCATAATGGATGATAGAGAGATTTTTTTCCCAACAATATTGTTAATCGGTGGAACAAAGACATAAAAAGATTAACAATGAGATGCGAACTTGTGGGAAATAAGAAACGGGTCGACGAAAAACTAAAAACACGGCCACGTCCATTACTTGAATAAATTGCAGATGCGGGAATAGAAAAGTAGCTGGTTGAGCCCACATCATTAACAAGAGTTAGGTGGGTCAAGTAACGTCCAGACTTACCTGGGACCCGCTTGCGGGAGATGAGATGGGGAGCTTTTAAAGGAGCCCATTCCATCAACTAGTTTTGCTTGCATGAAGAAGAGTACTGGGAGTAGCAAAGTGAAGAAACCAGAAACAGATTAGGCCAACTTCAATGGATGAGATTGAGAAAGAGATCGAAGAAACCAGAGAGGCTTATAGGTCTGGAAGGACCAAGCAAGAGTCTTGGAGAAGGGCACAGCTCAAAGGGCTGCAGAGATTTCTCAAGGACAAAGAGGTTGAAATTTTCAGGGCTCTCTGGCAAGATTTGGGCAAGCACCATGTTGAAGCTTTTAGAGATGAGGTCACTTGATCACTTCTTTCCAATCTTGATTCCATTTTTCTTTCTTTTCTTTCTCAAGTTCTGGCCCTGAAGTTAATAACATATTCAAGGCAGTTGATCTTTTCTTGCATGGTTTATTTTTTCTTGTTTTAATGAAGTGATATTTTTTTAGGAACTTCTACCAGGTTGGTGTGTTATGAGAATGATATGACAAGGAAATCACAATATTTGCAATGGTTGTAAATTCAATTGTAGGGACCGGAGAAAAATTACATGGAAAGGATAGTTGCTCTCTCCTTACTTTTAGAGTCTCACTTCTAGATTTTTAAAAATGAAAATAATTTTAAGCTAGTTTTTCCCTTATTATAAATGCTAGTACATAATAATAGGGTACTATATATGGTAGGTAAAATTGTGTGTATTACAAATTAAATTCAATCCGTCTACCTATTATTCGATATTACGTACCATATACTAATTGGTGGAAAACTATATAATGACAGACTTCAGTCATGACAATCTCATTTATACCTCATATGGATGAATGACTCAAATGGAGTTCTTATGATTGTAATTATTATAACTCCTATTTGTTTGTTGTACACATCATTTTTAGGAGAGAGATCTTTATGTAATTGTATTATTTCGTATAGGGTTGAGTACTTTAATTTATTTTCAAACATGAGCTATGTAAATATTTATTTATTCTTTTGAAGTTGTAAGAGAGTAGTGATTATTTTATGAAGTTACTCTTATATAAAACATTAAAAGCACTGTGATCAGCAATCAGTAATAGACGTAATTTAGGTACATAAGTGAATCTAAATTTAAGTGCTATGTATATTCAATTTTTTATATTTTTAATTAATTAAAGATAACCTGAAAATTATTTTTTAAGTGGCTAAATGGGAATGGGATTCTAAATCCATGAGAGAAATTGCCTTTTAACTTTTTTTATCTTGGAGGGATGATTATACCAGTATACAACTATCCTCCCCTGTATGCTTTTGCTGCTTGCCAAAAGTGTTTAATTGTTTGTGTTTTCGCAGGTGGGCCTCCTAAGAAAATCTATAAATCTTGCACTAGGAAGCCTCAAAGGATGGATGTCAAGTAAAAAGGTAAATACACTCTTTTCTTTTTCCCTACCGCACCCATAAAAAATAAAGAAAAATAAAAATGGGCTGATTTGCTATTTTTATATAAAATAGAAATAATTCTAATCTTGTGAAGTTTGTATAAAAATAAATTCTATAAAATGATATGAAAAACCAGTGTTTTTGGAATATTTGGATTTAGCACGGAGATTAGGAAAGAAGATAAAGTTTGTATTTATTTCTACTTTTTTCATTTACTTTTTGTATGTAAGTAAAAAAATTGAAAATTAATATATTAAAATAATGCTTTGAATGGTAATATGATAAAGTAATTTATTACACATAAAAATATTGTAAAGATTTAGGAAGATTCTAACTAATAAATGTTGCAGAGAATGTGAAATGAAGATAGAATGTAACATGGTGCATCAAATTTAACCAATTATTTGACACACATAAGCGTCCAAAATTCATTTTTGTAAAATTCTAGATTAACTACACGAACAAATTTTCAAGAGTTGGTGCAATAACCTGGCTAAAGCTTGATTTTTTTTTTTTATTAAAAACCTCATATTTTGCTTTTTTTAAAAAAAAAAATGCTTGACAGGCTAGGCTGCCAATAATTGCTTTGGGCTCTTATGCTGAAGTCCTTCCAGAGCCTTTAGGCCTTGTGCTTGTCATTTCCACATGGAACTTTCCTATAGGTTCGCTCCTGGTGCAATCAGAATCAGTCCTCCACTTTTTTACTAGTTTTCTTTCGACCACTTACTTTCAAGTTGGTTATAACAGGACTCTCCGTGGAGCCTCTAATAGGGGCAGTAACAGCAGGAAATGCAGTTGTTCTTAAGACATCAGAGCTGGCTCCTGCTTGCGCTTCTCTCCTAGCAAACTCAATGCCTGATTACGTTGACAATGAGGCCATCAAGGTCTTCCAAGGTGGCCCAGATCTTGGTCAACAATTACTTCAGCAGAAGTGGGACAAAATCTTCTTCACAGGTCCATGTGAAAATTTTCTTAACACCGTAAAAAGGAGTTCTTTTTAACCGTCACATCTTGGGTTCTTTGAATATGTTTTGTTGAAGAAGTTGTCTTTTAATATGGAAAAACATAATGGCCCAGGGAGTGCAAAAGTGGGAAGGATAGTTATGGAAGCAGCTTCAAGGCATCTAACTCCTGTTGCTCTAGAGCTGGGAGGAAAATGCCCTGCTGTTCTTGATTCTTTATCATGGTCTTGGGACAAAGAGGTAGATTTGTTAAAACTTTCAAACTAAGCAAATTAGTTTGTGCAACAGTTTTCGTTCTGAAAGAACTGAAGCTTGGTCAGTTTGAATAGAGTTGCTTATGACTTGTATTTTAGTTGGCTGTTAACTTTTGTTTATGAGCTTGATGCTTGTAAGGCTGCTGTGAATCGAATTATCGGAGCAAAGTTCGGATCTTGTGCTGGTCAAGCATGTGTATCAATTGATTACATCTTGGTAGAAAAATCATTTGCAGCAACCCTGGTATGGCCGAAAAACACATACTGCTTGTTTCTCAGTAGTTCATTGATTGTTGAGGCCTGAAAAATCTTGAGTTCGTTGGTTCAGGTGGAACTGCTGAAGGTCAAACTCAAGAAAATGTATGGAGAGAACCCAAAAGCAACCCACAGCATTTCGCGGATAGTCAACAAATACCACTTCCAGAGATTGCGAAATCTGGTGAATGAGAAAGACGTTAAGGACTGTATAGTCTATGGTGGCTCATTGGATGAAGACAGCTTGTAAGTACCTTTCTCTGTTGTTGCTTGTGCAGGAAGCAATACCTCCTCTGCTCTCAAGTCTAATCAGCTCCTCTTGTTCTTAGAACAACTGTTTAGTTATTAGACTTCACAAGATTTTAGAAAATAAATAACTTACTTAACTGATCTCTACTCTGTACCCTGCCGTTTCTCTCCTTAATTATTCATGGATAGAAATTTAATCTCAAGTTAATACTAATGAATTTTTCCTTGACTTATTTTTCTTTTTCCATTCTTGGAGGTACATTGAACCAACTTTATTGATGGATCCGTCACTTCACTCGCAAATAATGACAGAAGAAATTTTTGGTCCAGTGCTCCCCATTATCACGGTAAGTCCAACATATGTTTATGAAGAGTTCTAGGGTTCCTTCAAGGCACACACTTAAGGTTTCCCTTTCTCTCTAAATGGGGTGAGTCCGTTGTGTAGAACTCACGGTTGGCCATATATTGGCATACATATGTGTGTGCACGCATGCGCGTGTGACCAAATCAACATACTGATCTTATGTACCTTGTGACACTTATGTGATGATTCAACATGACATGGAAGAATGGTTTGATTTTAACAGCTGGAAAAGATTGAGGAAAGCATTAACTTCATCAACTCAAGGCCCAAACCTCTTGCAATCTATGTTTTCACCAACAATGAAGTATTCAAGAAAAGAATGGTGTCTGAAACATCATCTGGAAGCTTAATATTCAATGATGCACTCCTTCAGGTAAATAGTTAAAAATGTAAGGCCTTTTCATTGTTTCAATATTTATTTTTCCCGACCAGGAAGGTTAAAAACCAAAGAACGTATTAACGCAGTTTGCAGTTGATACATTTCCATTTGGAGGTGTGGGAGACAGTGGGATGGGGAAGTACCATGGGAAGTTCTCATTTGATACATTTAGCCACAGCAAAGTGGTCGCCAGAAGATCCTTCCTGACTGATTTCTGGTTCAGATTTCCTCCATGGAGTAGCCTCAAGATGGACCTTCTAGAACAAGGCTACAATTATGACTACCTTGGAATGCTTCTTGTAATGCTGGGTTTGAAGAGGCCCAGGAAGGGCTTTAATATCATGTAGCTATCTAGTTTACTCTTAATAGCCCTTTGGATTTGTACGCAAACAGGTGCTTGTAATTTTTATTTTCTTCTTCTTGTGCCAAAATAAAGCCTTCTGCTAAATACTTTTGACATGTTCTTTGAACGTAGATAGAGTAAATGTAATTGATATGATTTTTTTTTTTTTTACATTTGAAACAAAAAAAATTTAAATACTATTTTTACAAAATTTAAAAAATATCATTAAATTTATCAAAGAAAAAAACACAATAGATATAAGTAAATAAATAAGCACATAATAGATATTAAAAAACATAAACAATTGTTAAATATACCCCTAGTTTTTAGTTGAAATAATATACAATACTACCATATCTTATTCAAGTTTAAAAAAAAATTGGTAATGTAAAGAATAGGATAAAAGTTGCAAATAGTACCAAGCCTTTAATTCATAATTTCATACTCTGTTATCATCCTTAACATATTATAACATATTAAATACTTTCTTTTAGTTCTAAATTTTTTAAATATTTCATATTAATTCTCAATTGGATGAAATTTAATAACTCTAAGTAACTATGTAATATCTATTTTTTAAAATTATTTTGAATTATTTGGTAATTAGTTGCAAGAAATCTTGAACTCGGTAATTTGTTTTACAATTAAAAAAATTTACATTATCTGATTTTTTCTCATAAATGAAATATTAATTGTGTGCCATGTATGCACTCATATGGGTTAAGGAATTACTTCTAGAGGGGACCAAATTGAAATATTTTTAATGAATTTAGAATGAATAGAGAGTAGTCAAAAGTTTGGAATAAAATAAAACGTTATGGATTGGTTGCATGAATTCGCACATAAATCTTAAATATCAAAGAAGTTTAATTTTTCAATGTGCAATTTAATTATAACTTCTCATCCTATAGACCCCCAAACATTTTTCCCTTATTATACTTAAGCTCCTAGACAATCAAAATCTTTACCATAATCTAAAATTACTAATTTATTCAAAACTTTAAAAAAATTCTAAAAATATAAATTTATTTATAACTTTTCTCTGAATATCTCTTAAACTTCTTCCATACTGCAACCCTCTACCATAAATATAATATTTAAACAAATGTTACTTCCAATTTGATACAATTCACAAGATTTAAATGTATTTTTTCAATTTATTGAAAACAAAAATGGTTCTTGGTAGAATTTCATTCTTCATAGTATTCAAAATTTAAAGTGTTTCAAAAAAAGGTTCAATATTATTTGTGACAAATTCAATATTTTAGGTGGTTATATTCAATAATTTCAAATCTTATAATCCAAGGTACTGGTAACTAAATTTAAAATTAATTAATTTGATAAAAAAAAATTTAAATGAGCTATTTGATAGGTATACAAATTTAAGGGCTATATGTTGTAAAATTTGAATATAGTGAAAAATTAGGAAATTTACTCATAAAAATAATAATAATAAAAAGCTTAAAAAATTTACGGTAATACAATATGATATTTTTATTTTCCTTATACTAATGCAAATTAAATATTCAATTACCTTTTTTTTTGGACTTATTGAAAGAGTAAAGAAACTTATTATTTAAAGACAATTAAGAAAATCTTTACATAAAAGTTAAACTAAGGGTTTAATTAGGATTCAATTTAAGATTTAACGATATATTTAATTGAAGTTATATGGTTATTAAGTTGGTAGAATATTGTGTTGAAGGACTTGATTTATTATATAAATTAAAAATTCAAGGCCTATTTGTTGTAATTTTTCACAAAATGAAAACTTATTAAAGTAAAAAATTAGTCAAAATGTATATTCTTTTCAATTTTTTGTCTTTCTTATAGAATCCCAGTATTGATAAAACTCTAATTGAATAATAAATTTAGTTCCAGCTAGCGAGCTCAACTAGCCTTAAGGGACATTGGCCTAAGTACGATTCATGTTCGAATCTCCAAACATCTTCTTTGGAAAAAAAATATATATATATGCTAAATATGGTTTGACACCTTCTATGTTTTGAAAAACATCCAACATAACCATATCATACTTTATGAACTCTCACATGCACCCTTAATACTCTCACAAAATGCTTTTGATTACAAAAAAAATGTCAATTTTGGTTCTTACAAAAAAAGTAAATAACCTATAATGTAATAGTAAAAAAATAAAGTCATATGTTTCATTTAATTATAAAGATATTATAGTGTTATTTGTATTTCTATCTTAATACTTTTTTTTATCAGCAAAAGAAGAATTTATTAAAAAAATAATAAACAAAAAATACAATAATCATCTTAAAGAGAAAATTGATGACTCAAAAGCCCTAAATACAATAGCCCAACACCATGAAGCAAATCACTAAAAATAAAACTCAAAAGAAGCCCACAAAATAAAGCCATAAAACCCAAACAACCCAAGAGACCAAAAGTGGTAGAATACAGAAAAGAGTAACCCCATAAACAAAAGGAAAATAGGCCAGAACCTAAGCACAATCCAAAGACTATAGTCAAAGCTAATGTAGGAAACCCTACATTGGAGGATAAAAAAATATTGGTTAAATCACAAAGCTTTTTTTTGGTGATGTAACCCCTCATTCTAATTTTTTTTAACTCGCTTGATAGAGCCAAACATTTTGTCCTTAAACCCACCCTTTTTCACCTTTTTCTTGGATTTTTCATCATGTCAAAATTTTTCAAAATACTTAATGCCAGTTTATCACACCCATTTAACGACTTTAAAAGAAAATTGGATGTTTTGCATCCAATACTATCAACAAAAAATTCCATCCCTCCAAGGTTATCCCACCCCTTTACAAGCACACCAGACTTGATTGTTTCAACAAAATCAAGCTCAATAGAAGAATTACCAAGCTGGCCCACAATGGCATCACATGACCTAGGAATCACTTTCTCCACGCCACGTGACGTATGTTTTCTCACTTCCCCAACTAACTCAATTTCTTCTTCATTAAAGAGTCTTTTAGTCCCAAGACAATTATGAGTGTGTTTAGTTTTGGAAAATTTTCTAATTTTTCCAATTTTTTTTTAAAAAATTAGAAAATGAAAAGAAAATGTGTTTAGTTCACTAATTTTTATTTTCATTTTTCTAGGAAAACAATTTTCCACTTTATTAAGAATTAGAAAACTACCATTTTGTTGTTTTCCATTTCTCAAAAATTAGAAAACACGGTTTTCACTTTTTAACTTAAAACTCTAATTGATCTTTGAGGCTCTCGGTGCCCGTCTCTCTCACTTGACCAAACGTCTCAGCCATGGCGTCTCCGGTCTGAGTCCTCGTCATCTGATGCCTACCTCGTATCATCATTTGATTGTTCTGGTCTGAGTCCTCGTCATCTAATTTATCAACTAATTGTTCCACCCTTTCTCCATCACCATTTGATTCGCATGTTTGTTCATCTGATCTCTCATCCTCTCAATCTCTCTCTGTTTTTGCTTGGGTTCATTCATTTGATTCGTCTGAGTTCTTCGTTGAATGGGTCTCTGGGCTGCGTGATCTTTAGCTTTCCAGTCTCACTAGTGCTGCCACCGAGATTTGTCCCAACCATTTGAAGGCCTTCAATAGTTTCATAGGTAAGCCTTTCGATCTCTCTCTCTATTGTAACTCTCTTTGAATGTGTTCTTTGCTGAATGGGTCTGGTTGTTTACAATGATAGATGGGTCTGTTCGTTCATCTGATTCGGCTAGGTTCATCTAATCTCTCTTATTCTCTCAATCTGATTCGCTTGTATTTGTTTATGATTCTTTACTTATTTACAATTCTTTCTAATTTTATAAATTAAGAAGCTGATAGTATTGTTATGCTTGATTTTGTGTATTCTTCATATTTTTGTTTTACTTGCTTGCGGGATACCCTTCCTGTTGATGGCCTCTGCTATGCTTTTTGTTTGTTTGGTCCCTGGAACGCTATCTAGAAGGTGAACATTAGTTCTTTTTGAGCTTTTCTAGTGCAATTATTATAAGTTGTTGGCGTGGTAGTTGATTTGGCAATACTATGTTTTAAACTCATAAACTCATAAAGCCTCTGACTGAAACCATTTGCTAAATTCTAAACTATTTCAAACATGCTTCTGCAATAAGTACTTTAGCATCTCTCAGGATGGTGATTGTTGTGAGAATCAACTAATTCATTATCCATCATAAGTCAGTTAAATTGTTAGCTAAAACCACTTATATGGTATTTATCTTTTTCTAGTTTCCTGATCCTTCTAATAATTGGTTCCTACATCCCCTCCCCACCCTTCCATTTCCCTTTTAATTAAATCCAGGCAAAGTCTTTATGTCCGGTGGTGTTTATGTTGTTGACATGCCACCAAAGTTATTTGAATTGTAGATTTATGCCTAATAATTATTAGGTACACTCTGGTCTCATCCTTTTTGTCAAAATATTATAATCAACTTATATTATTCTAGTGGCTTAGTTGGTTGCCCTCATTGATTTTTTATGCAAATTTGTGGACCTGGCTTCCATTTAAGCTAAAAACTATTGGGCAATGTTATACATGACCGGGGCATTGATGCAGTATTAGTTCATATACGCTAGACTAAATGACCATTTATTTGGTGATACTTACCAGATTATAGCCTTGTTAGTGTAGTTTACCTGGAATTTTATGATTTGTAATTCCATTGTCTCAGCAGTGAAATATGACTGTTTTAGTACAACATGGTTATGCTGGAATTGGAGCTACTGGACAGCAACGAACTAAATTGTTCCAAATTATGCTATAATTCATGTGATGCATATTTAGAGCTGATATTTAGCAAAATTATAACCTTATATGTGTACTTTATTGAAAATTTTACGGTTTGAAATTCCAGTGTCTCAATAGTGAGATGTAGCTGTTTTAGTATAACTTGGTTATGCTAAAAATAGAGCTACTGGACAATAATGACATTGAATGTGGAGCTTATTTGATTAAGGGTTAAAGAGGCACTTAAGGCCTCAACTTGATCAACCTCGTTTGTTCATCATATTCCTAGCAATGTTGATAGGCCAGATTGACTTGCTAGAGTTCTATGCTTATTGTGAAATATTTATTTCATTTTCAGGGAGAACTATTACTGTTTATTGATTGAATATGGAATGCTAGATAATCAAAATAGTGCTAGATAATCAGGTGCTTTAACATGGTTAATTATTACTTACATGCCTATATCCTAGTTGAATTTTCCTATTCTATTCATTTTCTTTTCTCATCTGATTTTGTTGCCAACTCATTCTGTCATTGACTTCTGGCTGAATTTGTGGAGATGGCTGAGAACATTAAAGAGGGAGATGATAAAAAAGAGTGGCTTGAGAAAAATAAATTCACCTTCCTTTAACTTTTGTACGATAAAGTTGTCAATCACCCAGAAAAGGCTCTTTTTTTAACTCATCCACACCTGACACACCTTCAACTCGGCCTCCATGCTCAATCTACTGTGCCTCTTTTCTAGGAAACAAAACACAAATTCCAGGCAACAATCGATGATGGTGATTGAGCGACCATGCGAATGAGGCCGATGACTAGGCAAGATAGTAACAGAACAACCAATGATGGTGGCAAGGTTGACGAGCGAAAAACGGTGAGCAACGTGGGAGGGTGGTGCAATGGCGAATGGAGAAACCAGAGGCTAAATGACAATGCGACAGGTGAAGGAGGTGGAGGAGATGACGGCGAAGGATGACACAATGGGCGAACGAGGTGGAGGCGAAGGACGACGCAACGGTTGAACGATGACACAACAAGGAAAGCGGCAAATGACAACAAGAAAGAAGGGCGGCAGACACACAGGGGTAGCTCGGTAGGAGGCGGCCATATAAAGAGAAGAGGCATGCTAGGGTTAGGGTTAGGGTTAGGGGTAGAGATAGTTAAATATGTGGTGGGCTTGGGCTTGGGCTAGGAAATAGTTTGGGATTGAGCTGAAAAATAATTAGGGAATAGAAAATTGGGACTATTCAAGTTTGATTCAAACCAATCTGATTTTCACTTCTATAAATCGGATCGGTGTTCGGGGCAACTTGAATGTCACTTATTCTTTCCCTAGACCCTAGCCTAACCCGAAAATTAGGGCCGGTTTTCGGGTTAGGGTTAAAACCTTTTCACCCCTAATAGATGCGCTGAAGCATTATAAACGACAATAAAGATGCAAGATAATAATGCACACCGTTTCCATATGACCGTCTAACGCCTTTTGAGAATCCATTAGTTTTAATGAATGGTAAAATTGGAATAACACAATTGAGGCCAGGCTAGTTTTTTCTATAAGTAGTCTAGTTATATATCTTTATTCCTGAATAAGGGTAGTTCCAATCTTATTTACCAAGACAGGGTACTTTTTTGCCAACTCATCATCGGTTGCCACATGTACCAGGTTGGCTTATGCACAAGGGCCGAAAAAGCGGTAGAAAAATATAGGATATTAACCATAAAAGGAAGAAGGCTGGCTCAAATTTGCCATTAAGCTTTACCTTTTTTTTCTTTTGAAAAATATGTAACCAAGCACCAAAATTACCACCGACTTTGGTTAAATGAATTCGAGATTCCATCGCCTACGAGCGCACTTCAATAAAAAGGTTCATTCAGTTATTTTTCGCCTTCTAGATTTTTTCTTATTTATTTTTGCTTTGCACTTCAATTTGTCGTAGTTTTTCAAAATGTGATCCAGAGTAATTAGTTTATATATTCTACTTTATTTTATCAATATCAATGCCATTTCAAAGACATTACTTTACCGAAAGAATGTTAATGAACAAATCAAATTTACAGTAAGGAAAAACTAATAATTCTAATATTCTATTAACCGTCATAAATTATTTCATATTTTCACCTTTTTAAAATACAGTTACATAGTATCTTAGATTAGAATTTAAACAAAAAATTGATATTAGGCTGTTACGAAGATTTTTGTTTTCCTCTTAACCAATCATATAGCAGAAAGTTTTGTGACTAAATGTTAATATAGTTACAAAGTTTTAGAATTTATTTTAAAAAATGCTTTCTGTCTCATATTATTTACATTATTTACTATTTTATATTGTTTCATAACTTTACACTATTTCCATATTAGTAAGTCATTTTTACCATGTCATCCCTAAAACTATCATTTTAATTTTTTTTTCATCTTTCTTAAGATATATGTGCAAAAGTAAAAGGGAAAAAGAGAAAAGAAAAATAAACTTTCTAATATCAGTATCAAACCCAAATATTGATGGAAGAGCTACAGACTTTTAACATTGATATAAAAAAGTAAGGGAAATAATGTAGTTAAAAGTGTCATTCCTTTTTTATTGTGCAAGTAAAAGTTCCTTAAAAAAACCGAGGAGAAGAACAAACGCCAAATGGGAAGGAAAGAAATTAAGGAAAATTTAAAAAAAATGCTTTAAAATTTGCACATTCGTTATTTTTATTTTAAGCATATTGACATTGGAGGTTCTTTGGTTTCAAATTTTATTGCAGAGAGGTGATAATGTGGCAAAAGGATGACAAGTGGCTAAAAGTACTCTTATTTAGTAATTAAGTTCAAAACCACTCCCATCTTGTAATAAAGCTCTGTAACTACCTAACACACTGTTAGAGAAAAACCTCGAGGCCAGGCTATTACATTATAACAGGAGAAAAGTGACACATGGCAGTAAGATAGGTTCCGGATTAAAGAAAAATCATACTTCTATTTTTTATAGAGATTGCCCTGCTTTATATTTATATAATTAAATTTAATTATTGATAGTGCATCTTTGTTGTGTTATCTAAACAAGAAAGACAAGTTGACTTGAGAGCATGAGGCTGAGTACTTATTCGTCACTAGGCAGTGGAACGTACTGAGAACATGCCACAAGCATTATTGATGGAAGAAAAAAAAGATAGAATTTTTTTTATTTATAATAGTAGAGTACTTATAAAAAAAAATTTCTCATGCATTTAATATCTTATTAAATATGTCAAAATTTCTTTTCTTAGTGTAAAATTTAAAATTAATATTATGCAATCTATGAAGAAATGATCTTAATTTAATGGACTTAATAATATTATGTATTTAGAAATTTTATTAAAATTTATTTTAGTAAATTTTATCTTAATTTTTATATTTTAGATTAAAAAACTACTGACCGAACTAAAGATCTTATATTAGTTGGCTCAAAAAATTAAATGGATTTACCATTAATGTATTGGCACACAACTTTACCTTTTTAAAGAGACATAAGTTAAGTTTTTAATAAATATTTTGAGGTTTTATTAAAATAGGAAAAAACATATGTTGAGTTCACTAGTGGGACATTTAATAAGAAACTTAAGAAAAAATAAATTTCTTCCAATAAGTATGATATAAATATGTTCCATGATGTCAAAGTATAAACTTCGTCAGTAAATACTAATTTTTTCTAAACATATGTATAATAAGTAACTATACATTACTTAAAAGCTTAATTATCTGACTCTTAACTTTTATAATAAAAATATAGTCACCCACAAGGTTTTAAATCTTTACCTACCCTCTGTTTTGTACCCAAGTCAATGTAATTGTTCCAAGGATTGAGTTTGAGTCATTTTTAGCGTTTTTTTAATCTTTTTGGCTAATTAATGCTTAAACATTGATTTAGAAATTATATTCACATCCACTAAGGTTTGAAAACTTGGTTTTGCCTGTTGTTCATATAATATAATTAGTTAGCCATAGGAAAATAGACTCCATTAAAATAGAATAAATTCATAGTACCTAAAAGGAAAACTAATAACTTATAATTTAAGTTTTAGTCACTTTATATCTTTGTACATTTTATTATATATAGATATAAATATACATATATATAGATATTAAGTTGTGTTTTTAGGTTTTGATAAAAATATTTAAAGTTTAAACAGTAAATAAATTGATAAACATCATATTTTTAGGCATGTTTTATAGTCATATAAGTCAAAGACATGTTTGTTACAAAAATTTTAAATTTGGTGGCATTTTCAATTTTTTTCCATAAAAAAGATTTATAGAAAACATAAAAAAACAATCACCGATTTTTCTTTTCTATTTCAATCCCCTGCATATGTTACATATTGGGATTTTTTTTTGTTCTACTAAACTTGTTATTTGTTCTTTTAAGAATCCTCCAACTTCTTCCTTTGTCATATAATCCCATATGTGGTTAAACCCTAAAAATATGTAATTTAATTATAACTTTTGAACATATAAACCTCTAAGCTTTTCTCCTTATTATACTTAATCTCAGATAAAATAAAAACTAGCAATTATAATATAAAATTATCAACTTCATAACTATTTCTAAGCTATGAGCCTCTGTCATGAAATATAATATTCATAAAAAAAATAATTCTATTTTTTAACAGCTTGTAAGATTTGATTGGTTTTAAAAAAATTACTAAAAAATAAAAATAATATTTTAATATTATTTAACATAGAAAAAATTTAGTTACTAAAAATAAAAATTTGCGTTTTAATATTAACAAGGAGGACCATGTGGAAAAAATAATTCTTATACTTTTTTCAATAATTTAAAACATTGAAAAGTGTTATAAAATTATTGCTAAAAGTCCCCTTATTTTAATGTAAGCAACTAATTATAATAGCAAAGAATTTTTTTCCTAAAATTTTTCTTAATGACCTTTGCTACAATGATAACTTTTTATATAATAGGTGATTTAGTCATATTTGAATTATATTATTGCTCTAAAATGAACCATATATGTAAGCTTTCATATAATACATATTCATCCAAGTTGGAAAAAAAATAATATTGACAAAAATTTTCTATTCAAAGACATTTTATAGTAGAAAAAACTTAGGTCATACTTGTTAAGTTGAAATTATAAGTTTTATAAAATACTTATTGCACCTAAGATAATTATTTGATAGTAATATAGAACCAAGATAGCATGCTTGATGCAAAAAGAAAAAAAAGAAAAAACTTTAGTGACAATACAATTTAGGAGTTTTAGTCATTAAAGGTGAGATTAACTCAAAAAACAAAAGTATATGCAGTACTTGATTTTAGGGATGACAACAGGGTGGATCGGGCACGAAACCACCATACCCACCATCCGCCCGCCAAGCTTGACAAGTAAGAAAAGATGCTCGTGCTTACTATCCGCGGGTCACGGGCAACCAATAGATTATCCACCGGCAATTGATTCCAAATTTCCCATGTTTGTCAATCCTTTGATCAACTTCGCAAGTCAATGGGTAGGGAAGCTAGGGTTTCAATGGTTGCAAGATAGTTGATTGGTGACCGGAAAAAAAAAAAGAAAGAAACGTGAGAAGCAGGATGGATTTGGATTAAGCGAAGAAGATGAGAAAAGAAAATGCGAAGACAATGAGATAAGGGATGAAGAAGAAAAGGTTTTTTTTTTTTGTAGAGACAAACAAATGAATAAGATGAGGTTTTTTGGTACAGACAAAGAAAGAACAAGCGAATAAGATGAGTAAAAAAGAAAGAACCTGAATATAGCTTTTAGGTTTATATGTTTATTAAATTACACTCTGGTCACTTGATTTATTTATTTGTTTCATTTTAGTCTATTATTTGACAAGTTATAATTAAGTCATTAACAAATAAAGGAAAATTGTTGCACGTTGCGGGTGTAGCGGGTCTACTCATGAGATAAAATAAAAATCCATGATTGGTACACAGGTGCAATTTTTACTAAATAACCATAGCCCATGGTTCGGGTATCCGCGGGTTGCGGATTTTAATCTACCTATTGTCATCTCTACTTGATTTTGTAATATTGAATTAAGTGCGGGCTAGTTTATAGAAAAAAAAAAGATTAGTGGCAACTTAAGGGTCCTTTTAGTATTCTAGTGCTAATATAACTCAAATTAAATAGATAATGATACAATCAAATTTCATTAAAATAACAAAATAACTTATAATGTAAGGGTAAAAAAAGTCATTCAAAGATATTTATGTGCGAGTAAAGTGGTTGTAGATCTTTAAAATTAGTCTAAATTGAAGGAGCCACCAAAATCTAATGGGCATATGGCGAGTTTGACCATAAGAAATTAGGAAAAATTGGGTAAATTACACCCCATGACCCCTAACATTTTATTATTGTCCTATTTTGGACCATAACCTCAAAACTTTGCATGGGATGTCCTCAATATCAATTTTTTTTATTTCATTTTAGACTTTTAGATGACATAAATTGTTAAAAATAACAGAAATAGCTACGTGGTATGCTAACTTGGGGTAGTTGCTCACATGACACAATGAATCACTAGCTATAGATGTCCACAATTAGCCACATTAGACATTTAGGGCTTATGTTTCAAAACATAAAGAAACTTAGGGCCTATACAGGATTAGCCAACATCTCTCCTTCCTCCTCCTTCATTCGTCGTTCCAGCTTTTCCTTGCCTCCTCCTGTTGCATGACGTTTCAATGCCTTCCAACCTCCATCCGCCACCATCAGCCCTCATAGTTGGCTGCCCTCAGTCCACCCAACGTTGCACCACACATCCTAGATGTTGCCTCTCTGTCGTCCGCGCCAAGCTGAGGGAGAAGAGGGGAAGGACAAATCGTGTCCATCTTGGCTGCTTTCGGTTTGCCGACTGCCTCCACTAATCCTAGTCATATCCATTTCATGACACCACTACTGAAGCCCGAGCAATCGTCATCCTCCGTTTAGTCGTCCGGCCAGCGAATTGAAGTCAGACCCGCAACTTGACCAGTCTCCCACCATTGACCTAGCGAAGCATTTGGATAAATTGCACCTGTGGCCGAAATCGATGGTTGGAATCGGACGAAATCGAGGGTTGGAATCGGAGAAAATCGAGCAGCAATCAGTCGAGGCCAGAGGAGGCAAATGAGGGCTAGATGCGGCAGAGTAGAGAAGAGGAAGCATAGATGTGGGCTAACCCTGTATAGGCCCTGAATTTCTTTGTTTTTTTGTAACATAGGCCCAAAATGTCTGATTTGGCCAATTTTGAGCATCTGTCCCAAGTTGGCATGCCATGTGGTCATTTCCGTTATTTTTAACACTTTCTGTATTCTAAAGATCTAAAATGAAACAAAAAATTGAAATTGAGTACGTCCCATGCAAAGTTTCAAAATTAGGGTCCAAAGTTGGATAATAATAAAAGGTTAGGGGCCACGGGTGCAATTTACCCAGAAAAAATTGGAACTTTTTTATTGGCCTAAATGCATATTTGGTCCCTTAACTTTTTCAACTCAAACGAGTTAATCCCTCAACTTTGAAACAGCGCGACTTAGTCCCCAGCTTTGGAAAACGTAACGATTTAGTTCATAGTTGTACGGAATGAGATGTGGTGTTAATTTCTTTTGTTGACGCCTGAACATTCAATCCCTTTCAGCTGTCATCGGCATTCCCTACCTAGAACATCCGGCATTCTCTCTGTTGAATCCACCTCGCCATCTTTGCATTTTCCTTTCTGCAATTGAAGCAAAATTTGGGAATTGAAAAGAGTCTTCAAAGACTGGAGGTGACTGGGGAGAGGAGTTGCCGTGGAGGGCGTCCCTCAACACGGATCCGGTACCATCGCGTCGCCCTCCTCTTCTCCCAGCATCGTTGCGTCGCTCTTCATTTCAGCCGAGCACCGCCGCGTCGCCCTCTTCTTCTCCCTAGCACCGCCGATCACCCTCCTCTTCTCCCTAGCACCGCCGCGTCGCCCTCCTCTTCTCCCTTTCATCCGAGCACCGCCGCATCGCCCTCCTCTTCTCCCTGGCATCGCCGCGTCGCCCTCACCCTCTGCCCAGCACCATCGCACCAGCCGTTGGTTTCAGACTCCGCGAGCTTGCTCACAAACCAATCATGGACGATTGCTCAATGGTTTCATGTCAATCGATCTCCAATTTCAGACTTCTGCTTAAGCCTCCGATTTCTTGCCTCAAATCCGTCGCGAGCTCCCTCAGATATAAAGGAAAATCGACCAGCCTCAAATGTCAAATCCATAGCCCCCTCACTGACACTGTCAAACCACGTGACTGGTTAGTGCACGCTTTCCGTCTTATAGGGGACTAAGTTGCTTAATTTAGGGAAGTTTGAGGACTAAGTCGTTATTAGTGCTAAAGTTTGAGGACTAAGTTACAATGATTCAAAGTTTAAGGACTAAATCGTGCGCCTTTACAAAGTTTAGGGACAATTCTGCATTTAGTCCTTTCATTTGCAGATTGCTTTGGCGGGAACAGAGGTGATGAGACGACGATAGAGGTCACATGGTCACGTTCTTGGCACGTGATCAAATCATGAAGAAAGCAAAGCAACGATTTTCACCAAAAACTGAAAGATTCCTTTTTTATTTCTTCGTGTCTTTTACTTTTTGTCGTCAAGGCTCCCGCTTGAATCGCTTCTCCAAAATCTATGCCTTGCCAACAACAACGACTTGATTTTTTAGGTAAATCTCTGAATAACCCAGCTATATTTTCTCTGTGAAGTCTATACATTTGACTTTTTGTTTTTTCCTTCTCTTCCTTTTTGCGATATTGTAGCTGATTTTGGGGTGAAGAGGCATGGCGGTCCTAGCGGCGATTTTTCTTGTTCCTATAGGTGTGCTCTTCATTTGTTCTGGCCTTCTTGTTAATCTCATCCAGGTATTGGGGAGTTAACCGTTTTCATTTTTCAATTTATATTTTTTTGTTTTCATTTTTCTTGCTTTAATCTTATGGGGATTGGGTTTAATGGCTACATTGTCATGTGAGTTTCATCCTTTTCTGTTTTATTTAACCAAAAAGAAATTTAAATTCTGTTCTGATAAAAAACCAAATTCGTTGAGGTCTTGAAGATCCTGCTAGTTTCTAATTCTGTCTATGAAATCATGAAGAGACGGGCTATTTTGATTTAAATGTATAGAAGTCCTTGTACTTGGGAGAGCAGAAGCAATATTAAACAGCAAATTATATGTATTTGGATCCTTCTTTAAAGCAAGACTAAGAAAATTAAAAAAAAAACCTTCAAAGGAAGAAATATAAATGATACACATATTTCTTTTCTGGCATTGTGTCTATGTACTTAAACTTATTCTGCATTTTGTAAGATCAACTTGAACAGAATAGTCCACTTTCACATCCTCTTATGAACCTGAAGAACCCCTCTATAACCTCAAGAATAACTCACGGAAAAAACTTAAGAGTTCTCCCTGGGTTTCTCACTGAAAAAAACTCAATGCGGGTCTTCTGCTCTCAACCTGAAGACATGCTAGTATTTGTAGAATTAGGCCGCCAGTGAAAAAGGGGTCCAGTAATTCTTGTTTATCAAGATTATATTGTACTTCAACTTGGAGCCCAATCCTTGCTGATTAAGTTTTCCTAAGAAGAAGCATACAAGTAGTCCGAACAAGGAACATGTAGATTTCATGGCTTGATATATATGTAATCTCCATCTACAGGGAGAAAGAGGGTCCAAAGAACTTACGTAATACAGGAACCTATTTTCTGTTATTAATCTGCTCAATTTTTTTACTTCCCAAGTAAATGTACCTAAATTCTCAATACTAGAGGAGCCTCGATCAGACAAAAAAACACAGAAGGATGCATGCTCTGGTGCATGTCTGGCCCTAGTGCAAGCATCCAAAATTCAACAACTAATCCGAATGAAAAATTCAGTGGGGTTTGTGAATCAAAATTCCCAAAATATATTTGGTAACTCAATAGAGTCATCAACAATACTACCAAACGGGAAATGTAAAACAGACACAGTTTTTGTTTCCTCATTCTTAATCTGGTAAAAGAGGTTCTGATTACTTCATTCCCCACATTGGACATATATAACTTTCTTCAGTTACAGTTAGGATATTTGTTTTTATTAACCTTTGGTCATGTTTTTCAGGCAATTTTGCTTATAGTTGTTCGTCCGTGGTCAAGGAATGTGTATATAAAGTTAAACAAGGTGGTTGTTGAGTTATTGTTTTTGGAGCTCATATGGCTAATTGATTGGTGGGCGGGTGTTAAGGTAACTCCTTTTCTTCAAGTTGCTAATCTGAATTGGCATACTCTTATCTTTAGCATCATTGAAGTTAAGATCTTGGATACACCACCGAATAGCAGTATGGTAGCAGTGATGATGTTAAAAGGAAATATCTTGATTATCTTGGTAAATCTATTTGAGAAAAGAAAAAAAAATTAACTTATAGGAAACATATAACCAGAGTGCCTTTTTAATATTATAGTATGATCAATGAGATTTATTTAAACCAACAAAAACAAATACCTATCAATTACAAGACAAAAGTTTAACTTCTCATGAGGTTTTGTGATAAGAAGAAATAATGTAAGGATTTTCATTCTCCTATTGCTTAGCTGGTTGAGTAGAGAAGCAGGCATGGTGTAAGGCTCACTTTTCTTGTTTGTTATGTGAGGATTTCTCTCCAGTATTTTATGCCACTGTATATGTGATGGTTGTAAAAGCTTATGTATTTAATTTGCCTGGAAACATTCTTGGGTACCTGATGTATTTATGAGGAGAGCAATTTGTGATATTGATAGCATGTACAAAGCATACCGAACAGTTGGTAAAATATGCATGATATTTTTTTTTCTGAAAAAACTAATCCAGTACTATATAGTTGCTTGTTGCAACTAAGTACTTGAATCTTGTGGCTGCAGGTTAATTTGTACACTGATGCAGAAACTTTTAAATTATTGGGTAAGACAACAACTTCTTATAAATTCAATGATTTACTTGTATTATATAAAAGAGGAATTAATAAACTAAAACGGAGGTCTCCCTTGTGGATATTTCAGGTAAAGAACATGCATTGGCTCTTCTCAATCACAGGAGCGATATTGATTGGCTTGTTGGGTGGGTCATAGCTCAGGTGCTCTTTCTATGAAAATAGAAGATATTGTGGTATCATTGCATGGTAGTTTTGTCACTTCTCCTTTTCATGACATTTCATGTCGTGCCACCAGCACCTGTAGGTTACATTTGTGTTCAAGGATTGATGTTTTCTTTTGTCTTCATACTGCCTCTAATCAAATATCCTGTTAAAAACACAGCGCTCAGGTTGCCTTGGGAGCATAGTGGCCATCATGAAGAAATCAGGAATGTACCTTCCAGTAAGTCTTTTACCAGGACTTCTCAATGCTAGTTTCATTAATGGCCATTTGCTTTGTTGCTTAGAAGCTAGGAAAGGTGTTTGTTTTTATTGGGAATGGTATCGTTATCCAGATCAATCTTCCTGTTCCCAATGTTAGATTCTCCTGAATAAAAACTTATAATGTACCTATCTTCTTGCCTCTTATCTTTTGTTGTTACACTGGCCATTTTCCCATTTCTCACTATATCTCCTGAACAATCTCTAACAATCAGCATAATGGAAAGTGCTGTTACATTCTAGAGCTAGTAAATGATGATCCAGTTACATTCTTGGCTTGCCAAGTTCACCTCTCACTTTAGAATAATTTCCTGGGCATGCTATTTCCATTTAGTTTATGGGATTTTAGCACTAATGATTTTCAAGTAACAGATGTAAAGACTTGTGCAGGTTTTGGGTTGGGCAATGTGGTTTGCTGGTTATTTGTTTCTAGAAAGAAGTTGGGCCAAGGATGAGGATACATTGAAGGTAACAAGGGAGAGCATTCTCTCTCTCTCTCTCTCTCTCTCTCTTTTGTTTTTTTTTTTTTCTAATGTAGTGTCTTAATATGGTTGGAACTTATCATTTTCTTTACTGCAGTTAGGCTTCAAGCAGCTGGAGGATTTTCCTGTACCCTTTTGGTTAGCTTTTTATGCTGAGGGAACACGCTTTACGCAAGCCAAGCTTAGAGCTGCTCAAGAGTATGCTACCTCCAGAGGGCTTCCTGTTCCCCGTAATGTTTTGGTTCCTCGTACCAAGGTGATACTTCCATTCAGATGTTTCCCAACACATTTAACATATTTTTGCTAGTGCTTCTTCATCTTGGTACGAGCAAAAAGAAACTAGAACTAAAGGGGGAACGCATGGGAGAGAAGAATAAAACTAGAGGGAGGAGAAATTTCACTCAATTCAATATCATCCGAAAACTGTCCTCAAATGTCTGATTTCCCTAATTTATAGGATGAGAATTTTAAAGGAAACAATAATTAAGGGAAGTGAATAAACTATTAAAGGTCATAATGAACTAGGTAATAATGAGGACCACCACCAATAGTAGAGTTCAAGAATTCATCATCTAGAAAGTTCTCAATCTAATCCTTTGCCTTACTAAACTGATCGGTCTGTGGGATAAGTGTTCCTGCAAAAGTTCCACTTGACAAAATAGGAGGCTCAAAGATGCCTCGATAAGGTGATAAATCTTCAACGTTAGAGACAAGACTTGTATTAAGTTTTGCAGGCAATTCAAATACATGCATTTGGTCCAAGCTTCTTTAAAATGAAAAAAAAAAAAAAAGAGCCCATGGCTCTAGCATGCAACTTTTTGAAATTAACACTCTAGTCTTATGTGAACCATGACTTCATCATCAACATTAAACTCCTTGACTCTGCAATGTACACAAGCAACAAGTTTATAGTTTAAATTACTCATGGCAATCTTTCGTTTAACCTCACCGTGCAAATCTTGGATATGTTGGACAAAAGATTTAGTAGGTTCAAAAATATGGAAGTGAGGGGGAAGGTGAACTAAGTCAAGAGGAGTGCGAGGTTGAACCCGTAGACATACTCAAAAGGGCTCAACTATGTTGTCTTATTAATGGAGTTGTTATAAGCAAATTTAACATTAGACAACAACAAATCCCTTGCACCATGTTTTTCACCAATAATACATCTAAGCATATCCCTAAGACTATGATTAGCAACATTCGTTTGGCCATCAGTTTGGGGGTGAAAAGCAAATGAGAAAAACAAGTTTGTACCGCACAATTTCCAAAGGGTCTTCCAAAAATAGCTAACAAACTTGACATCCCCATTATACACTGTGGAATATGGCAACCCATGAAGCTTAACTACCTCACTAGAGAACAACTTCACAATATGGGATGTTTCATTTTGCTTAAAATAGGGAATGAAATAGCCATTTTTTGAAAATCTATCAACTACAGCTAAAATAGAGTCATGACCTTGAGCAGTTCGAGGTAGTCCTAACACAAAATCCATGCTCAAATCCTTCTAAGGATCATGCGACAGTGGGAGAGGCATATAAAGCCCAGTGTTCTTCTTTCCAGCCTTAGCTAGTTGACAAGTTTGACACCTAGACACAATTCTTTCCGACTTTCTCCTTAAGGAGGGCCAATAGATACTATCCTCAACCAACAAAATAGTCTTGTCACTACCAAAACGTCCAGCCAACCCTCCCACATGTAATTCCAAATTAGAAAATCTCCAAATGTAAGTGCAGGGAACACACAACTTATTAGCCTTGAATAAGCAACTTACCTAGTTTTTTGATGATATTGAATTGAGAGAAATTTCCTCTTCCTCTGGTTTTCTTCTTGTGTTCTCTCTTCGGTTCTAGTTTCTAGTTGCTACTACATCATATCTATTTAGGTACATGGTCTCAAAAAATTCCTCAAAACATTTTTTTTCCTGGACCACAATATGCATAACTTATTCTACCTGAGTTCAAGCCTCTACAGAGATGAACTATCAACTTTATATTGGCTCATTTATCAGGGTTTTGTTTCTGCTGTTTATCACATGCGCACTTTTGTTCCAGCAATATATGATTGTACATTAGCAGTTGCAACTGACCAACCTGCGCCTACACTACTGCAAATAATCAGAAGGCAACCTTCTGTGGTAAGCCATCTAAACTTGGATGCAACGATTAAGCAAGATAGACTTTATCACCATTTTTTATATGCTTTATATCCCTCTCAACTTTTTGTTTTTTAATAACTGTAACTTGATTCTGCCAAATAATTTTCTTCCTAGAAAAAACACTAATTTCTTTTTGGTAGAAGTCATGCCCATAATATGGATATTTTTTGCAAAATGATCAGTTAGTAGTTTTGTGATTTGTAGTTCTTGTCTTCATGGACAAAAAAGCTATTGATTCGTAACTATGATACAAGTTCTAAGATGTGTTTTTTAAAGTTCATAAATTTTGCCGATTTTGATACAGTAGCCATCTGCTATGCTAACATTTGTTGCATACTTGTTGATTGGGTTTATATGTTGCCAATACAATTGTTGCTGTTTTAATCATCATCAAGCAGCCCCCATCCCCCCAAAAAAGATGGAAGAAATGGAGAGCGCATTCTAATCATCAATTAGAATCTAATTAATTTTTTCCAGATCTCAAAATCTATGTGAATTCACATAGAAACAAGATATATGTGCATGTAACACATGATTTTCCAGTAAAAGCAGTTATGTTTCGTGACTTTTTCACAGGTAAATTTTCAGATAAGGCGACATCTAATGCAGGAGCTCCCTGAAACAGATGATGGGATTGCACAATGGTGTAGAGATGTATTTGTGGCCAAAGTAAAGTGCTCGATTACGTATTTCCTGCACCAAATTTGTTCAAAAATTTTGTCAAATTTTAAGTGTGGATGTTGTTTGCATTACTGAGCTACTCAGTGATGTTCAGAGCTTAAATGGCAATACATGTTCGCAATGCAAGCTTATAGGGTGCATGGTTGCAGATTAAGGTATTATATCATCATCCCTTGTTAACTGATTTTATGTTACCCTTTTCTGGTTCGACATATAGGATAATTTATTGGAGAAATACCAAGCAAAGGGCACTTTCAGTGACCTAGAGCTTCATGATCTCGGACGATCTAAAAGATCACTGTTTGTAAGCTATGATATACTTATTTAATACTACATTTTAGCATAAGATTTTTCTGTCATCCGAAATTTCTTTTCTATTTTGAGCAGGTTGTTATTTCTTGGTCATGCCTCATCATCTTTGGATTCGTGAAGTTATTTCAGTATGTCTCTTTCTCATCCTCGTGGGAGCTAATCGCATTTTCAGCAACTTTCCTGGTACTAGTTACTATTGTCATGCAAATCCTCATCCAATCTTCCGAGTGCGAACGGTCAACACCTGCTCAGGTACCCTCTTCCGAATCAGTAAAAGAAAGGCTTCTCGAGCCCAACATTAATGTTGTATAGCTGGTCATGTGGTTAAAAATGTCACTCGAGAGATTATCAATTGATCTCTGGCGTCTCTTGCATCCTGGAGCTGCTCGTGACGCGATACCTAGGACATGCTCCTGCCACCGTTCTTAGAATGGCTTTGTGCAGGATAGCTTCTTCAAGTTTTGTCATTAGCCTGCTCTGTTCTCTCTTTTTCTTCCTTCCTTGCTTGCTTTTTGGTTTTCTCTGGAGGTAAAGGCTTTCAGATGTACCCCGGGAATCCCGTGTGCATGGAAAGAAATTGTACTTAGCTTGTGTTGAACAACTTCTGTTTCTGTTTATTGATACTTCCTTCTTTGATGCGGACTGAACGAAATTATGTGAATAAAAGAAAACATTTTGTTCCAATGCCATGGTAGTTGACTAAATAAGGATTGATTTTATCCTTAAAACTTGAATGTGCTGTCCAAAAAGGCTACTTAGGATTAGTGGGTTTATTCAGGTTTCTAGTGGCATTGACCTAACCTGAAATAAGCTTGATTCTAAAAATTTCTCACCCAATCCAATAACCAAGAACCAGATAGAATCAAAATCAAGGTTTTAGGTTTGTCGGTTTTGTTCTTGAATTTTTTTGGTTTATGTCATATGTCTATAATAATACTAAAATTCAATAAAATTGCACCTATAACTCTTACTTGATGATGATCTGTGAAATTAGGAATGCGTTTGTGTAAGAAGATTGTGATATTTAGGATTTAGAATTATGTTTAGAACTAAAAAACTAAAAACCCTTGCAATATAATTTTCAATAACTAATTATATAAATAAAATAAGTATTGTTCTACTTGGCCCATACTCACTCATATTTAAGATACGTTTACTTGATCATATTGTGTAGTTGTACGTGTGCATCACAATTTCTTAATAGTACCATTGAACTTCTGTTTCTGATTCTATGCTTGAGGAGGGAGCAAAGATCGCTAGTTTGGGAAACAACACTGTTCTACGTGTTTGAATATGAAAAATATTTTTATTTTTCTTTTTCAAGTTTTATTAGATAGAAATTCGATTGCATAGTTTGCTTTCTCAAGTTTGAAAAACTCATATGTTAAATGTGAAAACATCTAAAATAAAATTTCCCATTTTAATACATGAATTTTCTAAATTTTGAAAATGAGGTTTTTCACACCCTTAAAATAAGTCATACACTAAAACTTTTATTAAAGAAAATTTGGAAAAAAAAATTGTGAACATTTTCCATTACTAAATCTCACCTAAAACTCGCCACTTTTTTGAATGAGTCCTAAAACTTTGTAGTTATATAAAAAATTAGTTCTAAAACTCTGGTTTTGTTGATGACCAAAAGAAAATAAAAAAATCATAGTAAATATTGAATATAAATGTTTTTTAGATGTTTAATTTAAATTATTTGCT
Source organism: Aquilaria sinensis (assembly GCA_005392925.1). NCBI lineage: Eukaryota > Viridiplantae > Streptophyta > Magnoliopsida > Malvales > Thymelaeaceae > Aquilaria > Aquilaria sinensis. Next base: position 485,253 of record SMDT01001656.1, read on the forward strand.
AACTATTTTGCAGAAAATTCAAACTAGGTAAAAATTTTTTACAAGTAATGAATAATTTAAATTATTTTTTTTCTTCTTTATAAATCTTTGTTCTGTTCTGTAAGTGTCTTCAAATGAATTTACCACTAACTTTTAATAACTTAGTAAAGTTTTAGAAATGATTTAGGAAACCAGAAATTTTAGAACTCAAATAGAAAAGTATGACACACACACACACATATAATTTGCTGCAAATCACTCTTTTCCCCTGGTAGGCAAAGCACTATTTTTCTATTTTGCGTTGCAAGAAAAAAAAAACTGTCCTTTGAAATTTTCATTGATTTTCAAATTAGTATTAGAAGTAGTTTAAATTTAGGGAAATGCGGTGGTCGCAGTCTCGGAGTGTAAAACAGTAAAAGCTTTTGCACATAAATTAAAAAAAATTAAAAAAATAAAATAAAAATGATAATTTTAGAGATAATGTGGTAAGCTAGGTAATTTATAATACATAGAGATGGTACATAAATTTTAAATTATCAAAGATAGTGAATGGTATAAAGAATGTGTCATGCATAGAGTAAATAATTGTTTTCATACTCTTCATAGGTCACACATTCTTTAAACAATTCACTATTTTGGATTATTTAAAATATAAGTGCTATTTTCATACTTATTAAATTAATTATTTTACCATATTACACTTAAAATTATTAATTTAATATTAAATTTTTTATTTTTTAAATTTATATGTAAAATTTAAAAATAAAAATAAAAATAAAAATAACATAAAAACTTTCTTCTATTTCTTAATTCACTTGTGTCATTTACAAATGGTGCAAAACGGGAGAGAGTACTACAAAAGATTTGACTGTTACTGTGTCAGGCAGTAACCCTTTTATGACTTTTGGCTTCGGCTTTTACAATGAAATTAATTAGTTTAGCTTTAGAAGCTATCTTGGAAATCCATGAGTGGTGGATCAATGAGTTTTGGCATCTCATTTGACTTTTTCTCTCTGGCTTTGGCATTTGGCAATCATGAGTAAACTATTTCTTACTTTGATTATATATTTACTGTAAGCCTGCTTAATCACAGTGAATTACAAATAATTACTATATATAATTAACTTGTACTACAACTTAATTAACGATTACTACTATGCATAAAATTGATGATAATGTACGTTCAACTATGAATATACACTGTTATATATGCCTTCTGGTGGTTAAAATGACCGGACCAGAATGAAATTATCTGCCAAGGTGAAGACTGATTTTGTAACAAGTTTACCTTCATAATTTCTAGCTCATTAGCATATAATCCAGTCAATTTCTTGAAGACCTACTTACTGCAAATAAATGAAAATGTTTCGCAACTTATAATATGGCAGTAGCATTAGCTGTAGCACACTAATAATGGGTTGAAGCCTTCAATTGCAAACATCACCACAAGTAAGTTGTTAAAAAACAAAAACAACTGTGATTATGATGTAATTCTAATCGGTGATTTAATCAATTAAGCAGCTGTAAAAAGGTCAGCAACGACCAATTCCCTTCTTTTTTCTTTTCTAGTTTATTTTTCTTTGCCCTTAAGTACTATTCTTATGAATTCGTCCTCCTCCTGTCGCTGCTCCTAGCTGCAATTTGCTCAAATTAATTTAAGTCGTAAATCAATAAGTCCCTGTGTTGACCAAATGGTTAGCACTCTTAATCATAAGTTTACATTTAGAACCCAGTTGCACTTGTCAACCAGCAAACCAAGAAACTTAGGTTTCAAGTTATTGTCGCTCACCAACACTTCATAATTATATGGTAAGTTTTACAGGTTCAAATTGATGACCGTTTCAAGATATGCATATGCACACATGAGTCGTTTCATAGAGCAGTAGGATATCATTTTCACTGATCAATTGTAGATTAATTAGTTATAACTATTAGTAATTATTAAACTTTTTCTATCAAAGTTGTTAGAAGGAAGATTCGTGGGACATTAAAAAATTTTAGTCAGCATTCAAAGATGGTCACTATAAAAGCTCATCAGTCTCTCAGGGGGGGTAATCATCAACAAGCTAGTATACTAAACCAAGATTTAACTTGGGCCAATTGAAGGGGTGCCGAATTAGTGGCACTAAATTACTATCTTGATTTTGCCCCGAAAAAATGGCCAGCATTTGGCCTAACCTCTATCTTGTTTTGGCGTTGTGTTTCGTGGTTTTCAAACATGTAGCTGCTGGTCATGATGATTTTCCACCTGACAAATACATGCCTGCACCAGCTCCTAATTATTACGAGCACAAGTCACCGCCACCCCCTCCCCCTCCCGCTCCGTCTCCTTATGTTTACAAGTCTCCACCACCTCCTCCGTATGTCTATAAGTCGCCTCCACCCGCACCTCCTCCGTACGTATACAAGTCTCCTCCACCTCCTCCATACATCTATGAATCCCCACCACCTCCCCCTTATGTCTACAAGTCTCCTCCACCCCCGCCATACATTTACAAGTCCCCGCCCCCTCCGCCATATGTATACCAATCTCCCCCTCCCCCTCCCCCATATGTATACCAATCTCCTCCACCCCCACCGTACGTTTACAAGTCCCCGCCTCCTCCACCCTACATTTACAAGTCTCCTCCACCGCCACCATATGTTTATAAATCCCCGCCTCCTCCACCCTATGTCTACAAGTCTCCTCCACCGCCACCATATATCTACAAGTCTCCTCCACCCCCACCTTACGTTTACATGTCCCCGCCTCCTCCACCATATGTTTACCAGTCTCCTCCACCACCGCCATATGTCTACAAGTCTCCTCCACCACCACCATATGTCTACAAGTCTCCTCCACCCCCACCATATGTTTACATGTCCCCGCCTCCTCCACCCTACGTATACAATTCTCCTCCACCGCCACCATATGTTTATAAGTCCCCCCCTCCTCCACCATATGTTTACCAGTCTCCTGCACCACCACCATATGTCTACAAGTGGCCACCTCCTCCACCGTACATCTACAAATCCCCTCCACCCCCACCATATGTTTACAAGAGGCCTGCTGCAGCTCCATACAGTTACACACCCCCACACATCCAAGGATCATGGTCACCATCTCCTCCATATAAATAAAGAAGTGCTGCCGCCACCGCCGCCATTACTTCTGATCCTGGCACCGTATCGCACCCCTTCCCCTCCTCATCGATAGATAGAAGTGGCCTCTTCGTCGTCATTGGAATAAAGCCAAGGAAGATTACGTATATGGGATCATTTTCATGTAATGAATCGCAAACGTTTTCTTGGTATTTTCTATTTAATAGAAGTTATTAAAATTTTATGTTGTATTATGTTATCTGATGTTAATTCAGCTTCATGCTTTGCACTGCCATGCCATGAACTGGTGTTTCCCAATTAAAATACTTCATTCAAGTTTAAAATTACAAAAATTGACAAAATTTTGGGTTTAGAACATGTCCCAAAAATATATATAAATTAATTCAGCAGGACATATTTATTACAAAAGTTTAACTTATAATTGAAATTTAAAACTTTTTCACCATTAAGAGTAAAGACTATGGCACATTTTTTTTCCCATATAGAGTCCCAATTACAGTTAATATATAACTTTAAATAAATATATTAAAATAATGGCATATTCCTAAACAATACTCAACTTTTCTCTAAATGAACTATGTAATTAAACTTCTAATCTTGAAGTTAGAAAACATTAATGAACCGACGTAACTTTTTAAGTAGCTCGAGTTAACGCCAAGGTTTTTGCAATATTAGATGACATTTGGCTGTAGAAGAAGAGTGGCATTTGACACTAATTTAGTGTAGGGGGAGGAAGTTTGCTGATGTACACTTAGAGAACTATATGGCTAATTCGGTTTAATTCATATATAAAGTTTGAGTAGTTGATTTGTCTACACGAATAGTCAACTGGAAGCAAGGCATATATGATCTATCTGGGTGGATGTCCATCACTAATGGTGAAGCTAATGATATTAGGTAGTTATTATTAATGGGTGGAAAGTTACCATTTTTAATAAGTATCTCTAATTATGGAGGCAACAATTCTTGAAGTGTTGCATTGTCGTCAAGATATGGCGAGGTAGGGATGGTGGTTAGGTTATTCACAGTGTCAATCTCTAACCCAAACGTAAACCCTAAATGGACATGGGTGTTTGCTTCTCCATCCACCACCTACATCGATGTCTACGATGGCAATGGTGGTTTGAAGGCATCCAAATTCATAAACAAGCCTGATTTCTCTCTCTTCATCACCCTTTGGTGCTCCGATCGAGATTTGCTACATCCATATCTGGTAGATTGGTTGGAAGAGGAGCCAATTGGTCACAAGATGTTGAGAAAAATTGAGGGATTTTGGGGATGAGGTGGTCAGAGTCCAAGGTGAAGATTGAGGGATTCAAGCCAAAGTAGAGGGAAAAAGGATTTTGTTTATGAGTTTGAGGGATGAGATGGTCGATTTCCAGGCTATATGCTGAGAAAGATTGAGAGATTTTGTTGATGAGTTTTGTTTTTGTTTAGATGTAGAAGTTGGGGGCAAAATTTTTATTGAAGTTAAGAGGGAAAAATTAGGGATTTTCCCTTTCTAGTGGTAATGGTGAATGACAGAGTTAATTTTTTAGGGAGATAAGTATAGACATTTGAAACAATGATGACACAATATAGGTCATATACACCTTAGGAAGTTTTAGTAATTTTCCCTATTTTGTATGACATAGCTCTTAATAAGGGGTGAAAACGAGTTGAGTCGAGCCCGAACATCTTAGTCTTGAAGCTCAGCTTGTTAAGAATTGGCTTAGGTCGGACTTGAGCTTGAGTTTGAGCTTGACTTAAAAGAGTTCGAGCTTGGCTTGGTGACTCGAAGCTCAATTCAAAATTTAAGCTCGATTCATGATCGAATTGAGGATGAAACTCAATTTAAAGAATAAAAGTAAGAATTTTAAGGTGTAGGTATATTAAAACATAAAATTAATTTTGTTTTTACATTAAAAAATATTACACTTGTTAGACTCGATAAGAGTTCCAGCTGAATAGTACTAGGCTTGAATCTTGACTTATTAAGAGTTTGAATTTAAAATAAAACTCGAAACTTGTTAGGTTTAGCTGGATAACAAAAAAATCAAACCCAATCCATTTAATAAGATGCTCAACTAATTTTCATATTTAGTTCATATTTAGGCTTAAAGCTCGGCTTGTTAAGAGTTTGAATTTAAAATAAAGCTTGAAGCTTGTTAGGCTTAGCTCGATGACAAAATAATTGAACTCGACTTTGACCTGTTTGACAAAAGGCTCAACTCATTTTCACATTTAGTTCATGATATGCTAGGACTTTTATTTTTTCATAGCTTTTTCTTTAATTTTTTTTAGTTCTTTTTCCTTTTTCACATAATTTGCCGCGATGGCCTTAGCGATCTCTGTGCTACTTGATTGGAATTATTTTCAAGGATATTAGAGGACTATAAGCTTTTTTCATGTATTTGCTTCGTTCGGCAAGAATGTATAGGATGATGAAAGTCGAAAAGATATTGGACATCACAATGAAATAGTGTTGGATTTGTTCAATTCATTGCTCATATTTATTTGATTTTGATAATAACAAAACATATTTATTTTATATGTTTTAAAGCTCTACCTAAAGATTTATACATTGGTCTCTTGTTGATAAAGTTTTGATCTTTGGAAGGAAAATTATTTCTTAAGTATATTTGAAGTATTTATGGTGATTCAAGCATTGCTTGTGAAGGAAGAAATATTTTTGGTGAAAAATTCATTGAGGTTTGGAAGTTTGGAAGTGAAAAAAATATGGAGCTACAGTTTTAACAGGGTGAAAATATTTCAACATGTTAAAACTGGAGTATTTTTTTCGAACCCGAGAGCATTTTGGTTCTGGAATAGAAAAACACTCGAGTGAAATTTTTTCAACCAGGTGAAATTGGAGCGATTTTTATGAACCAAAGAGCATTTTGGTTTTGGAACAGGAAAACACTCGAGTGAAAATTTTTCAACCGGGTGAAACATGATTTCAGACCTGCGCATGATTTTTCGGTTTGAAAAATCTTTTTAAAATCATGTCATATTAGATTGCCACATGGACCAGGTACTAACATGTCATTAATGAGCAATATAGCCGTTGGAGTTCAAACTTGGGGTTTCGCTATGAGGCCAAATTTTCAATCGAGTGAAAGTTTCTTACACGGGTGAAACTGAGTGACAGAAGCAAAAATTTGTCAAATTTGACAGCAACGATCACCTGTTTTCTTGGAAACTTTTTTGACATTCCTAACAGTTCTTCAATGTATCTTTGGCCCCCAAATGAGTATAAATATATGGAAAAACACCTTGAAGATAGCTCTTGGCCATTAGAAGTGAAAATTTATCATCAAATCCAAGAGAATGAGCTTACCTTGAGAAAATCATTAGTGTTCTTGTACTTTCACTTGTATATCTAGAAAAGAGTGCTATTGTATGAGCTTGTGAGTTTGAAAACACTTCAAACCTTAGAATCTCTTGTGTGAGGAGTGGTTCTTAGTAATCCTTGAAGAAAACTAGGGAGTGATTTTTAGTTAACTTTGTAGAAAACTAGTGTTTGGATGGGTATGAACATTGAAGAAAACATAGTAGAGGAAATCTCAAATGGGTAAGCTTGAGGAGAGGACGTAAACTACAGTTAGTGGAGTTGAACCTCTATAAATCCTAGTACACTCTTTTCTTTATCTTCCTTTATTTACTTGCTTTATTTGAGCTTAACATTACTTGGTTTATTCTTAATCTTTGGTTGAGTGAATTTAGTTGTAAAATTTGATTTTGCTAAAGTTTTTAAAACAACCAATTCACCCCCCTCTTGATTGCACTTGGGCTAACAATTAGTGTCAGAGCTTAGTGATTTTTATTTTCAAAACCTTGCAGTTTTAAAATCAAAAGATCCATGGCAACCACTAGTTTTATGCATCTTGAGGGGCAAAGTACATCTAGGCCTATTTGTTGATATTTGGTCATTTTGCTTGATCTAGAAAGGAGGAGAAATTGTTTTTTATATGCTTGGACTAAGGGGGAGCATGTTTCCTTGTAAAAGTACCTTAAAGTTTGTATGTCTTGATTAAGGAGGAGCTTGTTGCATGTTGTGGTAATTTCTCTAAAGAATTTTTTATGATTTATTTTGATTACCCATATGTCTTTTTGATTATGACAAAAATGGGGAGAGATAGAATTAGAGAATCAATGTTCATGCTTGTTGTTTAGATATTATATATGTCTTTTGAAAGGTTGTTTTATCATCATAAAAAGGGAGGAGATTGTTGGATTTGTTCCATTCATTGCTTATATTTATTTGATTTTGATGTTAACAAAACATATTTGTTTTATGTGTTTCAAAGCTCTACCTAAAGATTTATATATTGGTCTTTTATTGATAAAGTTTTGATCTTTGGAAGGAAAATTATTTCTTAAGTATATTTGAAGTATTTATGGTGATTCAAGCATTGCTTGTGAAGGAAGAAATATTTTTGGTGAAAAATTCATTGAGGTTTGGGAGTTTGGAAGTAAGAAAAATCTGTAACTACAGTTTCAACAGAGTGAAAATATTTCAACGTGTTGAAACTGGAGTTTTTTTTCGAACCTGAGAGCATTTTGATTCTGGAACAGAAAAATACTCGAGTAAAATTTTTTCAACCTGGTGAAACTGGAGTGATTTTTCTGAACCCAAGAGTATTTTGGTTCTGGAACAGAAAAACACTTGAGTGAAAATTTTTCTACCGGGTGAAACGTGATTCCAGACCTCCACGTGATTTTTCAGTTTGAAAAATCTTTTTAAAATCATGCCACATCAGATTGCCATGTGGACCAGGTGCTGACATGTCATTAATGAGCAATATAGCCGTTGGAGTTTAGACCTGGGGTTTCGCTATGAGATTAAATTTTCAATCGAGTGAAATTTTTTCACCCGAGTGAAACTGGGCGACATAAGCAAAAATTTGTCAAATTTGACAGCAATGGTTACTTGCTTTTTTGGAAACTTTTTTGACCTTCCCAATGGTTCTTCAATGTCTTTTTGGCCTCCAAATGAGCATAAATACATGGAGAAACACCTTGGAGATAACTCTTGGCCATTAGAAGTGAAGATTCATCATCAAATCCAAGAGAAAGAGCTTACCTTGAGAAAATCATTAGTGTTCTTGTACTTTCACCTGTATATCTAGCAAAGAGTGCTATTGTATGAGCTTGTGAGTTTGAAAACACTTCAAACCTTAGAATTTATTGTGTGAGGAGTGGCTCCTATTGATCCTTGAAGAAAACTAGGGAGTAGTTCCTAGTTAGCTTTGTAGAAAACTAGTGTTTAGTTGGGTGTGAACCTTGAAGAAGATACCATTGCAATTTTGATCAAGACATAGTGGAGGAAATCTCAAGTGGGCAAACTTGAGAAGAGGACGTAGACTCCGGTTGGTAGAGTTGAATCTCTATAAATCCTGGTGCATTCTTTTCTTTATCCTCCTTTATTTACTTGCTTTGTTTGAGCTTAACATTACTTGGTTTGTTCTTGATCTTTAGTTGAGTGAATTTAGTTGTAAAATTTGATTTTGCTAAAGTTTTTAAAACAACCAATTCACCCCCTTCTTGGTTGCATTTAAGCCAACAAATAGTTTAAGAATGAGGACCACAAACGAATGAACTCATCCTTGTATCTACTATCTAGTTAATTCAAGCACCGAACATTCATATGATATGACTATTTGTATACTACTATCTTATATGCTTCTGAGAGCAAAAATATTCAATCACCAAGAAAAGAACTTTTATTTCTATGAATAACTCAAACATATTGGGTTAAGGGCATCCATTACCATATCATTCATAAAATAGGTAAAATCACCAAAATACAAAAAACTTGCAAAACTAAGAACATTGTATGTAACAAAAAAGTACAATTGGATAATCAAACTAGGGGAAACCATTGATTTAGTATCCCTTTGGAGGTGGCTATAAGTTGTAATAATAAGGAAGAGGAGACTGGGATAGAGGGGGTGGCGGCTTGTAATCATATAGAGGAGGCGGTGAACAAGATGGTGTTGGTGGAGACTTATAGATATAAGGAGGAGGAGGTGAGAGAGATGGGGGTGGAGGTGACTTGTAAACATATGGAGGTGGAGGGGAGGGAGAAGGGGGTGGGGGAGATTTATACAAGTAGGGAGGAGGTGGTGGAGACTTGTAGACATATGGAGGAGGAGGAGATGGAGAAGGAGGTGGTGGAGATTTATATACATACGGAGGAGGTGGAGATGGTGATAGGGGTGGAGGAGATTTGTAAATATATGGAGGAGGTGGTGACTTATAGACATATGGAGGTGGGGGAGATGAAAGAGGAGGAGGTGGATATTTATAGGCAAATGGAGGGGGTGGAGGAGACTTGTATACATAAGGGGGAGGTGGTGAAGGGGAGGGTGGAGGAGGTGATTTGTATACATAGGGAGATGGAGATGGTGATGTGGGCAGAGCAGACTTGTAGACATAGGGAGGAGGTGGTGATTTGTAGATATATGGAGGGAGTGGTGGAGACTTGTAAATGAATGGAGGAGGAGGAGAGGAAGAAGGTGGAGGAGGTGACTTGTATACATAAGGAGGAGTAGGTGATGGGGATGGTGGTAGTGGTGGTGGTGACATGTAAGCATAGGGAGGAAGGGGTAATGGTGATGGAGGCGGAGGAGACTTATAGACATATGGAAGAGGTGGTGGAGGAGATGGAGGAGGCTGTGACTTGTAGATATATGGAAGGGGTGGTGATGGGAATGGGGGTGGTGGGGACTTGTAAACATATGGAGGAGGAGGTGATGGAGAGGGTGGAGGCAGTGACTTGTATACATAAGGAGGAGGAGGCAATGGAGTTGGGGGTGGTGGGGATTTGTAAACATATGGAGGAGGTGGTGATGGTGAAGGAGGTGGTGGAGACTTGTAAAGATAAGGAGGGAGAGATGGGGATGGTGGAGGTGAGGACTTATAGATATAAGGGGGTGGTGGAGAAGGAGAAGGGGGTGGGGGTGATTTATAAACATAAGGTGGAGGTGGTGGGGGAGATTGGTAGACGTAGGAAGGTGGTGGAGATTGATAATAATATGGAGGGGATAGTAGTGGAGGCTTCAATGGAAGAGGTGGGGACCCGTAGTAGTATGGGGGATTCCCAACATGCTCCGGTGGTTGCGATGGATTTTTTGGTAGCCACCACCATGGGTAGTCGGCTGCGGTAGCAACGGCCAAAAGACAAAATGTGAGAGCATAGGCTAGATGGGCATGTGAGTTAGTCCTCATATTTTCAAAGATCCTAGTTTAGTTTCTATGGTTTAGTGAATTTGCAAGGGTGAAGACCCCCAATTTATAGTGTCCACTCCAGTGATTTGTGACAAAGATATGGTAGTATGGTATTGAAAGAACAAGACAGGCTGGGAGAAACAATAGAGAAATGGGGTGAAAATTTTGATGACTTAGATTTTGTTAGAGGATTTCAACTTTGGTGATTGGCTCTCCACTCAGCCTCAGGCGAGCTCATGCTTGTCCGATGAACTTGTCAAAATATGGAGTTGTTGGCAATCATATGCTAGCTGTACGACCGGAAGCTCATTTTCATTTATCTCCAAAAGCGTGTTTTCTGAAGACAAATGAGCAACAGATTACTTGCTCCAAGTGACGACGTCAAAGTCTTCGAACTTGCACTAAAATATCCGTCATCGAATCGATCGATCGGTTTCCATACGAACGTAATTAACTAATAGGCATGTTGATGGATAATTCTAAATGGGGATTTAGTTTCTTGTTGGTAATACAGAGAGTAGTTAGCCAGGTCAAGCCTGGTGCCGGGTCGATGAGATTAGAGAAAGACGAGCAGAAAAAAGATGGGTGGATTTTGGCGAATATAATACTAGCATACTTATTGCCGTCTCTTTTAGATTGCTCAGACCGAACCAGCCCAGCTGTATAGAAATTCCCAGAAGCCAGTTTGTCCGTCCAGGCCATACATGCCCTCCGTCGCCACCAGCCACAAACACTGCGTCGCGCACCGAGCGCGGTCCCTTTGGAAGTCATAGGCAACGAAGTTGTATCCCCGTAAAGTGTCCCATCCCAAATCGCAGTAAAACAGAGTCGTCCCCCAGACATTCGACGAAAAGTCCCAACCAAACTCACCCCCACTGGTGATGTTGTGCGTGCCCAAATCGTTGTCCTTGGACTGGCAATGCAAGGTCATCGTTGTTCCAGTTCCCAGTCGGTTCTTGACCCCTACGTGCACCCTATGGCTATGGGGCTGGACAAGAACGCAGCTGATGAAGCAGAGAAGTAGAAGCAGGTGGGTGAGAGGTTTGACCGATGATGCTGAGAAAGCAAGCATGGCGGAAGGGATTGGTCGTTGACTTGATCCAATCGAGGGCGGGAACTTAATCGGTTGATGGTGGAGGTGGTGGTGGTGTTGTTGGGGCCGCTGTTAGGAGCAGCAGATTTATAAGTGCTGGAGAAACATTAGTGGTCACCCCATTTGCGGTAAAGGACAGGATAGGCTTCATACGAAGACTTTAAATTTGTTCCTGTATAATATATATATCAGGGCGAAGCAATACTTTCTTTCATTGAAAAAGTAATTCTAGTACAATACACTATTTTGTAACAATATATATATATTCCGAATTAGGTATTATAAGGAGTTAATGATCAATGAAATGGGGGAAATGAGAAAGGGTCCGAAACCAGGTTTAGATGTGTGAAAGAACACATATGGGCCCTTAACTTGTTGCCACTTGAACTAACACAGGACATGATATGACTATTGATTTGTCCCAAATATGATATCATTTTTTATTCGACAGAGATAATTATGATAATATTTAACAACAGAAACATATTACTTCACAAATCGCAAGAATCTATTCGGTGATGGTTTGAGGCCTTGGGCAATCCGAAAGTTGCTTAAGCTTAGGCTTGGTCTTACCTTCCAAAGTCCATAAAGATCCACTATCCTTAATGGACTTCACGGTATTCGCAAATTAAAAGCCCATAATTATCTCCATTAAAAAAGGCCCATAATAATTGTGGAAGTAACATTTTTTTACCCTCTTCTCAAACAGAGTTGAGCTACCATCACAAGATCATTCACAGCTTTTGTCATCTTCTCCTCTTCATAAATTTAGAAGATCAAACTAAAATGTTATTCATGGATTTAAATGTAATGTATTTTTTTAATAGCTTATCCTTTAACTATTTTTTCCTTAAAATGTTCCTCGGTAAGCAAAAATGACTTCATGTTGGCTCTCCAAATTAAGAAATTATGGCTCCACCATTGTGCCCCAAGTAGCCGAGTTGTTGATGAACCCGTAACACCCTCGCTTCACTGTGGTGAACCAGTTGCTCCTGATTGATTCCATCAAGTTGATGGCTGAAGAACAACAATTGGAAGCTCTCGCAGGAATCTCAAGTGCTGGAATGAGAATTTCCCTCCAGGACCTCTTGGGTGGCTTCTCATGTGCCCGAAAAAGACTCTTCCACGACGAAAGAATTTATCGTGCCAACTTCAACATGCCTCCCCTATACCCGATCCTATCCATGTTGATGGAGACAGTAAATTTGAAAATTAGTGAATTTTGAGAGAGTTTGTTACATATTATAATATCATCAGATGAGTTTTGGGGAATGTTCAGATTTAGGTGTCTACCCACCCCGCATATATATACACTATTTCCTTTTAGCAGTTAACATCCAACCTTTATTTTGAGTGCATTTGTTTAGGCCCGTAATCATTAATATTGTCTATCCATTAACATTATTATTTTTATTGGAAAAACCGATGTTTGTGGATATCATGATTAGAAAATAATTTTAGACAGCTAGCCACTATTGTTTATAGTATATTATTGTAGTTTTCTTCGTAAATAAATGCCTATCCCCACCTGACCTGACATGGGAAGGATAAGGGCTGGATGTGTTGTAGTGTTAAGAGCGTCTTGGAATTGTTCTTCCTTTCTCAAACTGTTGTTGACATCTCTATAAGATTATTATTCAAATATGTATCTTTCATTTTGTCTTTTTTTTTCCCCATCTTTCAAGTGTTTCACTTTTTTTCATCATATATGTATATTATTATTATTATTTTTTTGTCGGAAATCCTTTTTATTTTTCAATGATTTTATTTGGAATACTTCATTATATTGATTATGTCAAATTTTGCATTACAAGTCAATAAATCTGCGTAATTTTGCCGTTGTCTCATCTGTACCGACACTTTTGAAATTAAGATTGATTCAATTTCATTTCACATTTATTGGCTCAATGACACTGAAAGGAACATTGGCTCCTTCTACTTGTTTTATCTCCGATTTGAGCTCCTTTTCTTTGTACGTTGATAACTCTTGTGATTTGATTACCCAAAGAAAAAAAAGATTAATTCAATTGATTCAATTTCTTCGTATAAATTGTTTTAAGAAAAGTTTTGGAAAATCATAATTAAAAACTACAAAATCTTATCTACCATTAATTCATATATTTATACGTCACTAATAAAAGAATTTACCAAGTTAGATACAACATATTTAAAAAGTCATTAATTACTGACGAGAAAAACAAAATACGACGGAGACCATCCATCGAATCTGAACCCCCGGCGCCCCCCTTCCCAATTTATTTTTTTTTTCAAACAAAAAAAAAAAAGAAAAAAGACAAAGAAGAAAGCCAAAAGCCATGGGTTGAGGATGGAGCTGATTGAAGAGAGATTTTAAATCTACGGCTGTGGATGCAGACATAGAGATACGCACATACACAACATGTATTTCAAGTTCAACCGGAGAACAGAATCCCCCAAGGCTTCTGGTTAACCATAACCAGAAAAATCTCACCAAGAAAATGAGTTCAAGATGACCCAATAAATAGTGAGGCTGAAACTAAAATGTCATAAGACTTCTATACAAATCCATGTCTCTTCATCTGACCTATTTTATATTTCATTTGATTATTAGAAACCCTAAAGCATTTTCTTCGGTAAAAAGCAAGTGGAAGATCAAAACAACAAACTCCTTTCTATGGCAGACAGACATCTTCCTGTTGAATACACTATTCCTTAACGTTTTGCCGCATCTCCAAAAACCTCGGTGTAACATATCGGGCAAGCCTGAAGATGAAAACACACGATGAGAATCTTCTGAAATGTTTGCCAAAACAAGGATTAGAACCAGCAATCTCAACTTTCTCACCTTATTGATGCTAAGCCATCGGGTTCCACAGCTAGCATGGTAGGCATGCTTGCAAGGTAAGGTTACCTGCTTGTCACCTCGTTTATATTCCATCTGACAAATAACACACCTAGTTGCGACATGGAAAGCATCTTAAGATTCTCAAGATCAGGGATGATATTTTATTGATGATAAGGATACAGATTTCAAGTTCATCAAGAGAGGCTACAAGTCCGAGGAACATGCAGAATATGTGGAGTAGAATAAATTTGTCATGCATGCTCTTATAAACCACAATGCAGCAAAAATGCAAGCCCCGAAGTTTTAAAGTACCTCTTATTGCATGGTATCTAACTATCTATTCAAAATAAAAGCTGGGATAAACATCCACCACCTTAGTTCATTCACCATTAGAAACCAAAATAACTTGCAGCAACAATACGATCCATGAGCAAAAACAAGTGAGAAGATAAACTCATGATATAGCTAAAATTTAGACAGGAGCAGTAGGTATTACAACACCTACAGTAGCAACGGTAGGCTTTATGCTGAGAATAGCCAAAAGTATAAGAAGCATAGCACAATACTTGTTGAATGGCCCAAAGGAAGTTCAACCAATGGAGAAGGAACCAAAAAATAGATTCACATAGGCATAGCTCAAAAGAGTACCTCTCAGTCCTTGATCTCTTTCTGGAGAATATGCTGCGTTTGTATTTGGAGATTGGAAGCAAAGAGATAAGCTCCTGCGGAAGGCCTCGATTTTGAGTCCCCACTGTCTCCCCTAATTCAAGTAATTCCTAAGATTTGACAGATACATAAAAGAATTGTTAATAGAGAACAAGAGTTAAAACCCAGGCAAGTCATTACTACTACCAAAATAATGAACACTCACATGCTTCCAAGTTTCAGAATCATTATAGAATATCTGATATAGGACATATGTTGAATTTAATTTTGTTGCTATGATTGTCACAAAACCACCTATTCCAGTTTAACGCTTGAAGAATAGGAGGCTTAGGGTAACACATTTTGTTAGTAGCTAGTAGATTTTCATAACAAATTTTAAGGAGAAGAAAAAGAAAAGAAAAAACCAATTTTCCAGCAAACTCATGAAATGAACAGAAGGAAGGCATATAAGGAGCTTCCTTGTGTAGCAAGAAAGTAATTTCTGGACTGCATTCTAACCTCATAAGTCATGTTGTCAGGATCAACATTGTCTTGCCAAATTACCTGCATTGTACAAAGAATTTGGAAAGTGTTCAGTTGATGATTTCTACAACATTTATAGATCCTTACAGGTTTGTTGATTTGTGTGTACACAAGTGAGCGTGCACGCGCACACACACACACACCTGATAGTCATGGCCAGTATTATTCCTCCGAGGACCTACAATATGAAGAACAATAAAAATTGAGGTTAAAACATTTTGCAATTCTTAAAAGTGATTGTAAGTTGTACTCGGCTGCTGCCAATGCGAAAAACAGAGGGAAAAGTGTGTAAATTACACTAGTAAACCAAACCAAGTCACGTTCTACTGGGATTACCTAAAAAACTAGTTGCTAATTCCTTCAATTTAATAAAATCATCACACCAGAAGAACAAGAAAAGGGAAAGTGTTTCTAAGAACACAAACACTTAGAGACACTTGGCTTTGTTAGTTTTTCAACCCCATTTGCCCTGTATTGCACAATGAAAGCAGACAGCTATTGGACTTGTGGAAATATGTTTCCAGTTATGACCTTCTTTGCCAAAGGAAGGGATCCTTCTAATAGGAAGTGCTGCACCAACACAAGGACACACGCATACACACATGATTATGTGAAGGTAAAGATTTTAATGCACTTCTGATCATCAATACATGTAGGATGCTGCCTCAGCCTCATGAAAAAACTCCTAAGTGTTTAAGCCAGGCCGTGACAAATGCATCAGGTCCAGTCAGCTCGTTCAAGAGAACTAGTCACTCAGATCTGAGTCTGGGAACATCTTCAGAAATTAAAACCATCTTATTCACTAATAATATATTAGATCATTCTTTGGTTTGACAAGATTTTTTCTTTTTTCCTTTCTGATGCTCAGAATAGGTTGGCCAAGATCCAAGGAAGAACAAGTAATGCCCTAATATGCGAGACATAGGAGGTGAGTAAGAAAAGGCAAAGGGTAGAGCTAAACTGCATAGGTCGAAGTCGTGAGAAGGACTAAAGTTAGAGCTTTCAGGGAAACATAAATCCGGCATGGAAAAAGGTAGACAGGATCCATATAACTAATACTAACAAGTTTGGAACCAACACTATTTTGATTGCTATGAACAGATCCTTTGCTATATTGTTGATTACAGGTGCTTCAAGGAAAATCCTTATTAACAAACAAATCAACTACATGGGCTTAAGAAAATGATTATATATACATATTGCTACCAATAAAAACAAAAAGCAATGGACTAACATCTAGGAAACATAAACTCAGTCAAACTCAAAACTCACAGTCCACGAAATATCCACGAGTTGTGGCACTTGCATTTCGCCCTGCCTCTAAATTTTCTGTAGTCCGTTCACTATTCAAAGTTGAATTCTCCGAAAGTCTTCTCTGTTCATAACTACGCGGTTCACAATCATTCAGTTCATAAGGCTGACCATAATATGGAAAATTCCCAGAATCAAACGGCCCAAACTTGTAAAAGCCAGTCGCTGTCGACGGATAGACACTTTCCTGCACATGGAAAACAAATCTTTGCAATTGGTGTACCCAACCACAGCCGTGTGCCCCCATTTACAAACAACAAGAACCATGCTTCACGATGAGCGATAATTCTGAATCGAACTTGCATTCAGCATAGCATCAGCATATTTCTTGTCCATGATTATTGGAAATCTAACATAAAAGGGTTCAGACATTGGTACCTGAACATGGGAGGAGCCATCAAAAATAAAATTAACATGTTGGTAAGTGAGGCCCTCGAAATATTCGATAAAACTCCCAGCACTATTGTAAGGGTAGCTAGTGTTGAAATAGTGAACATCCATGTGCGGATTCCAACTCATTTCCAAGCCTCCAGCCTAAGAAAATGAACCAGAAAATAACCAAGAAAAAAAATAAATATCCATACTCCACTACTGCTGCCGTAGTTGCAAAGAAGCCAAGGAGAAAACTGAAGTAAATTTTTAAGACGAATTTCTTTTTCAGGATAAAAAAAAAAATAGCTGAGTCGTTTCCAAACCTGATGGCAAAAATTTCCCAAATTTCAGGAGTCACTCTTGTTTTTTCATCGGGGTTTCCTGCAAAAGGAAACAAGCTTTTTAATGCTACGAATTCATTAGCATTAATTGATGCACCTTAAATCCTTCAGGCTTTAAAATTTTCTAATTTCTAAGTTCCCGTAATTTGAAATGCTTCATGGACCAAACAAGGAGCGATCTTTAGAAGAACTAATCCTCCATTTGGTTCCAAAACAAAATGCAGGAAAATATACGCAAACCATGCAATAAAAAACGAACCTTTACCAGAGAAGAGAATGCCCCTTTATACTCACGGATCTGAGATCGCTAAGCAGAGAGAAAACCTCGGATTCTCTGCGGAAAATGCGAGAGAAAATCGAAAAGCGAAAGAAGAGAGAGAAAGAGGGGTGAAGAAGAAAGCAATATATAGTGCGGAAAAAGGAGGAAAAATGAAGAAGAAGAAGAAGAAGAAGATGAAAGAATGTTAGAGAGAGAGAGAGAGAAAGAGAGACAGAGA
Organism: Aquilaria sinensis; assembly: GCA_005392925.1. Classification (NCBI taxonomy): domain Eukaryota; kingdom Viridiplantae; phylum Streptophyta; class Magnoliopsida; order Malvales; family Thymelaeaceae; genus Aquilaria; species Aquilaria sinensis. The sequence continues at coordinate 503,172 of SMDT01001656.1, forward strand.
GAGAGAGATTCTTTGGAAAATAACGGAAGAGATGAAAGACTAAAGAGCCAACATTGATCGCTTTCTTCACCTTCAGAGTGAAGGAAATTAGCTCCTTCTTAGCGCTCCCCCTTTATATTTTATCTGCTCCTTTTTTCTGGTTTTTTCCCCTCGGGTCCTCTTCACTAGTTATCTTTACCCCTGGGTAATGGGTGTGGGTGCAGACGAACGAGATTTGGAATTATTAGTTATTTTATCTACTCAGATTTTGAGTTTCGGAATATTTGAGTTTAAACACTTACCACGTCATAATTATGATTTAACTTTTATAGTTAATTTTTTTAGTAAACTCCACCGATCATTCATAAACTATATCTAATGTTACTTTATTTGCCTCTAAACTATCAAATATTACTTAATCATCTACTATATACAGTATTACTTAATTGTCTTGTTGTCTATTGTATCTTTAAAGATTGATAGAAAAATGATGTCATATCAGTAACCACGTCATTTTTCCGTCCACTCTTAACGGCTATGATAGAAAGTAGGACGATTAAGTAACACTAAATATAATTTAGTAGGGGTATAAATGAACAGAATGTTTAGTGAACTGTTCATGAACTGTTTAGCAGGAGTTCGTTTATATTTGTTTATTAGGCTAAACAAATGAATACGAACACAATTTTCTATTTATTTATTTAAACGAACGAACACGAATAAGCCTATGTTCATTTGTTTACGTTTGTTCATTTATGTTCATTTAAAGCGTTTACAAACATATTCTATACATTGTTCGTGAACATGTTCGTGTTCGTGTATTATCGTTTATGAACGAGTTCGTTCATTTGATGCGTTTATTGTTGTTCACAAACATAAATGAACGAATACGAACAACCATTTTACACTAAACGAACGAACGAACACTAACAATACTTGTTTGTGTTTGTGTTCGTGTTTGTTAAAAACCTAAACAAACGAACACAAATAATTCTAGTTCGTGTTTGTTCAATTCGTTTACAACCCTATGATTTATGGATGATTAAGTAATATTTAATAGTTTAGGAACAAATAAGCAACATTTAATATAGTTTAGAGACGACCGATAGAGTTTACCCTTAATCTTTAGTTCTACCACCGTCTTATCAAGTTTATTCTCTATACCATTCATAACAATTAATTTTTTTTTCTCCCTTTACTTTTAATCTCTCTGTTTTCTGGTAACATCTTAAAATTGATATTTTTATTTTACCTATATAAAAACATTTAGGAGGAGATAAAATAATCTTATTCTACCCTCTCTTACTAGTTGAAACTAGATTATCATGGTAGTTAAAGAACGAATACCAATAATATACTGCTATAAAGAGAAATTTATTTCAAAGAAAAGTGAATTCGATCTCAGAAACTTCATTATATAAAACCAAAAAACAAAATGTTACTATTCACACTAAGAAGATCGAAAACATGATTATGGTGTTTGTACATACAATTGCATAAAATATATTTGGACAAAATACATTTGTGATATCTCTCCATGAAAGGTTAAATCCCTCTTTTCTCTATTTGTTATCAGGCAAAGTGGAAAAAGAAAAAAAAAAGGGTTTACTCAATGCACTATCATGATTTAATTGGATTTTCCAATCATCGTGGATCTAACTATAATTTATGATATCAATCAGAATCCCAACACAGTTGTCAAATATTCAATATGTATCTAGCATCTTCCATCAAACAAATTGTTAGGGTGAAAATGAATTTTGGAGAAAAACAAATGATATACTGCTAATACCAAAATGGAATAGAATAAATGAAGGGATGGTGACTTACCAATATGCCAAAAGAGAGCTCAACAAAATCACAGACAAAGGAAAGGAGGGCTCAACTCAACAAAAGGCGCAACGTGGGACCCAACCACAAAGCAGAGTATTGGGGACTGTTGTTAGAGGAGAACTCTAGGTAAGCTACTAAGGTGGTTGTCTTTAAGATTATTGGAAGAATGGACCCGAAGATGTGTGTTGTTGGGAGTCTTGAGAGAGGCCACCAAATCCAACGGACCCCTCAAGAGGGAAGTTGGGATCAATTGAGGTATGGTTGGGACTTTGGAGGAATCTATCTACCAGACCGCACAACTGATTGAAAATAGTAAAGGGTTTTTTCGGCTCATTAGCCAATGTATTCAGTAGTTGTTATTAATAAATTTTAGTTAGATCTATAAAAATCAAACTCCTCTTTCCTTCTTTTTTTTTTTTTTTTTTATGGAAGGAGAATTTATTGATGACACAAAATATACATGGTGTGAAGTTTTATGAAACTAACAATAAATAGCCAAGACAGCCACAAAACATACTATTAGCAAGTATTAACAATCCTTGCAAGAATAGTCTGCTTCATAACTGTCTTTTAAGGTATGCATACTAAGTCGCATGATCTTTCTATTCTGGGTCACCGCTTTCGTTTTCAAATTACTGCTTCTTTTCTCAATTGCTGCTTCTAGTCTCATTTTTACAATACTTTTACTTAATTTTTAAGAAATAACGTTTTCCGCTCTTACTTTTGGAACGCTTTTCATGCCTTAATGCACCACAACACGAGAAGAAGCTTGATATCAGACAATCAACTTCAACAAAAAAGTATTATACAATTTCTGAGGTCTAACATATAAATGAAATGAAAAATCTGTTACTTCTGCAACCATAAGTACCATCTCGCATTTGTACTCAAAACAAAATTATTTAAGTAATTGTTAAAAGGAATAAAATAACTCATTGCATGACAAGAATTCAATGGCCAAAAAGATAACAACATGGCAAATCTCTTATTTAAAATTATTCGTCACGGATTCATAAGTCTCCGTCCTACCATGCTTCCAGACTAAGGTTCACAATCTTTCTAGTGAAAAAAAAGGAGAAAATCAAAGAAAGAATGTTGTTGATTCATGTCGTAATTAGGTTGCTACCATGTGACCTGGTTACTTGGAATATTTTGGCATGTTTTCACCATCTACTCAGCATCAATAATGCTTTATTCCCACTTTGGATCCTACAGAAGAAAAAGTAGGGACTCGGTCCCTATTGGGATAATAAGCATGTGGGAAATGAATGAATTTATACTAAAATGTTAAATATAGATGCATAGGGCAGTTTGGAACAAGTATCCTTAAACTTCTTTTTCTGATAATCGATGAATTGAAGGATTGAGCTCCAATCCTAAATGGTACGATAGATTTTCAAACTGTATGATACATCCTTGTACAAAATTCAATTTGGAAAAGAGGCATAAAAAGAGTTGCCTTAGGCAAGTGACTGCCTGTTTTTGTTTATCTACTACAATTATTCTTCATGTTTGTTTACTTTATAATACTAGACGCAGGCAGGCCCACAGGAAAGGGGCTTTGCTGCTGAAATATGAAACCCAATGATATTGTTGGGCGATGGCTTTTCACAGGTGACTCCCAACACTATCTTCCAAATCCATAGGCTACTGCAACCCCTGGCCCTGCTAATACCGTATCCAAAAGCTGTCAGCCATGTGGAGAGAGAGACATGAGTGATGATGAGTGAGAGAGAATGGAACTCCACAAAACCTAGCGTGCAAGCAAGAGGAATCATAATATTCCCACATTCTTTTTGTCTGCACATTTCGACAGTTTCATATAATCTACTTATGGGATTGGAACAGTCCCATCCCATATTTTAGGCAAGACTTACCCCAACCATTCTCTGGAACAAAAGTGTTTACTTTGATCCAAATGTGCACCCCCTAAATGTTTGAAGCCCACACCCATATCACGAAAAACACTTGACGAACCGGTTCATTTTTATGGCCCCTCACAATTCAACAGCCCAGCTTGCCCAATTGGCTCTGGGTTTCGTGCTATAGAGGCTCTGACCAACTCCTGCAGCCCTTTTTTTTTTCCTGCGCTTAGGCTCTGACTCTGTCTTTTACATTTCTGAGTTTAGAATAAAACATAAGAGAAAGAAAATCTCATGGAAGCATCAATTTAAGAATAATAAGAATGATCAATTCATACACACACACACACATCAGTATGCCAAGAATGAACAACGACGAGGCTGTATCTTTCTCCCAATTGAAGGAGGGGAGCATTGGTTCAATATCTCACTTTCATTTCCCTTTTTTTGGCTCAACTGAAAAAACAAAAACAGAAAAGTTGAAAAGGAGGGAGGATCACCTGCTCCTCACAACATTTATGCCCGTTATCCCTGGGGTTCACGCTGGGGATGTAATCGCAAAGCTTCCTCAAGACAAATTGCTAGAGTAGGGAATATTTTAAAATCAGCATTAGGAATAAAGATCTGCAAAGCAAGTAACTTGCCGTCCTCAATATGCGAGCAGAAGAATTTTATGGAATACCAACATCAGCCACACAGGGAAAAGAAAAAAAAACACATCAATTTATCACTGAGAGGTGCATAAATAATGTTATTTGTTAGAAATAAATCAGATTATGCAGCTCTTGCTCCTTTAACAACCAGATTATAAGCAAGCATTACAAAAACTACAAAGCATACACAATTCCTACAAAATCTATCAGATATACAAAAGCATCTAATTGTATGTTTATCTCATTTCAAATACACTAAGAAGGTTTGGTAATCGCAAGCTATGTATCGGGCATCATGTTCAGTCTAGAGTAATGTATATATCTGAATAGATCAAACAGCAATCAAACTGCAGCTTGCTACCTTTTGCATGTCATAACACTGACCTGAAATTGTATGCTGATGATAATAGTTGAATTCTGATACAGCAACAAACTGCAGCTTGTTACCTTTTGAGTTGCATCCATGCGCAATTCTCTTGGTGCAGCTTAGAAGCCTTCTGGGAGAAAACAAATTGAAAGAAGACAATCAAGAGATGCCTGGTGCCAAAGGTAAGATTGGAGGGGCCACAACTGCAATCACTGTATTTGATGAAGTTGGACATAGGACCAACAGAGCCCTTCTGAGCACCTCAAAGAAGTTTCAAGTCTCTAAAACTGGATTCTCCCACTAAGTTTGCTTAAACTCCGATGCCAAAGATGTAGGAACTCTGGGCAGCACAGACAAATAGAGTGGAAAATAACATTCATCCCCTACTATATGAGTGATACCCTAACATTAAATAGTTGAGGAAAGCAGAATTTTCTGATGTGTCTGTTTCCAAAAATAAGGGCTCAAACCCCTAACACCAAATACTGGCAACCACTTTCAACTTTCAAGGCAAATGATGCATTTTGTTTTTCAAATTCTGAAAACCTGCCGTAATTCCCATTTAACCAGCAAACAACTTGACACTGGAGCAAGTGCAACAGCAGCAATAGATGATAAGATAAATAAAAAATCTAACGTAGAATGTTATGTATAAGCCACTGGGCAATCTGCCATCAAATAACTTCCAGAACAAGTAGGTTCTTGGATTTCAAAATCAGAATTCCAAATATACTCATTGCAAGGAAGACCTGCTGTGCATTCAACAAACTCCATTTGTCTTTTTAGCTGAGCAAGGCAATCATATATCTCTTTGGAATTGGGATGAGATTTATCTCTTATAATAAACTCATAAACAACCCCGCCAACCTCAATTGAACTGCAACCAGGAGTTTTCTCAAGCCCTCTCTCCTTCATCATGTTCCTCACCCTTCTAGCTTCCTCCCACATATCTGCATCCCCATACATATTTGCAAGCAACACATAAATCCCACTGTCATGAGGGTCCAGCTCAAGCAGCTTCAAGGCTGCTCTTTCCCCCATTGCAATATTAGCGTGAACTCGACATGCAAAGAACAATGCTCCCCACAGGACCACATCAGGCTCCATTGGCATGCTTTTGATAAGCTTCTCCGCCTCATCCAAAAGACCAGCCCTACCAAGAAGATCCACCATGCAAGAGTAATGTTTTACCCGAGGGGAGAGACAGAATTTGGAGCTCATCTGAGCAAAATACCTACGACCCTCATCAACCAAGCCGCCGTGACAACAAGCCGATAGTACCCCAAGAAAGGTAATTTCATCTGGGATCAATGCAGCATTAATCATCTGAGAGAAGTAAGATATGGCATCTTTTGCATTGCCATGAAGGGCCAAACCTCCAATGACGGCTGTCCAAGTCAAAGAGTTCCTTGCTGGCATCTCATGAAAAACCTGAAGAGCCTTTTCTATGTTCCCACACTTCGCATACATGTCAACTAGGGCAGTTCCTACTGCAACATTCAAATGAAGATTATTTCTTTCAATGTAGTGATGAATCCAAATCCCAACATCAAGTGCTCCGAGTTGTGAACATGCAGATAAGCAATGAACCATGGTCACCTCATCCGGCTTGACATTACTAGCTTGCATTTCATGAAACAAAGCAAGAGCCTCCTTCATACACTTGGCTTGAATATAGCCTCCAATTATCGCATTCCATGGCACTACATCTTTTTCAGGCATCTCATCAAATAGCTTCCGAGCAGCATCCAAGTATCCGAACTTGGAATAACCTACAAGCATTGTAGTCATTGACACAGTTGTCTTGTTCTCCATCTTTCCATATATTCGTTGTGCCTCCTCAAGATTCCCACATTTAACATACATGTCCATTAGTGCATTCGCTAGTGGGATTGTAAAGTTTAAGCCACTTTCTTCAATATAACCATGAAATTCTTTACCAAGCTTCAAATCCTCTAACTGGGAACACGATGAGACCACACCAATCATCGTCACCTCATCAGGCATGACTCCCTCCGCCCCCATTTCTCTATAAAGAGCAATGGCCGTCTCTGCTCTCCCGCTCCTAACATAGCCATTAATCAACGAATTCCAAGAAATCAAATCTCTCACACAACCTTCATCAAACACCTTATGTGCCAATTCTAATTCTCCGCAAGAAGCCAAAAAATGAATCATGGCATTGTGTACATACTTATCCGCATCGAAACCCAGTGCCAACACATGACCTAGAATTTCATGACCCACGAATTTCAACCCTAGGCTAGCGCAAACTTTAAGCAACAAAGGATAAGTGTAATTGTCCGGTCGAGAGCTACCATCCCTCAACATTCTCCTATACAAAATGATTGCTTCTTTCTGATTCAAACTCTCGGAGCTCCCTCTAATTGCTACGTTCCAGGAAAAAACATTCGGGTTATGCAAGCCGAACAATACCCTTTCGCAGTAATCGAGATCACGAGACTCTGAGATAGCGCAGAAGGCAACAAGGCGGCTTGAGGCGAACCCATCCGAGATAAAGCCTGTGAGGGTCATCTGAGCTTGGATTTGCTTCAATTGGGGCAGAGATTTGCATTTTTCGAGAAGAGAGAGAAGTGGGTTGTTGAGAACGAAGGTGTGGTTCGTGTTCCAATTACTGGGCTTTGATTTGAGCGGCGAGAGAGAGCGCTTGTGGAGAGAAGAAAGAAGAAAAAGAAAAGCGGGAGGATTACGGGGAGGTTCTGAGATCGAACGCAATGATCTCAAGTTGATAACAGAATAAAGGTTCATCAGATTTGATCAGTTCAACTCAAGATGTAAATGGAACGAACGCGGGAAAGATTGAAATTCTGTCGTCGGGACGATAAAGGAATTTACACAGAAGAGCCTTACCAATTCTTAAAATCTACAAATATGACCAATAACAAGAATAATGTCAAAGTGACAACGCGAGGAATTTGTTTTCTTTTTCTCGTGATGCTACAAACGGCCTCAGGGGATCGCTGTCGCTGGCCTCTTGGAATTTGAAATTCAAATGCACTTGGTTGGCTCCAGAGAGTCGACACACCCTTATCTTTAAAAAGTACGAGTCTCGGCAAACGCACTTCAACGGTCGATTTTCCTTGAACGGCTACTCTCTCTCTCCGAAATTTGAAACCCAATTGATTATTGCATTTTCTCTGGAAAATCTCAAAGCTGCATCAGAGTAAACGAAACTAAATTCTTCATCCTGTTCCTGTTGACCAATTCAGAGGAACGAAAGCGACGAATTGTGGCTTACCTAGTGGGACTTCGTAAATCCAGTACGTGCCGGTCAATGTTCTTCGGATTCCATCAATTATCACACACTTTCTCTTTTCAATTTGCATATTTCTTCGTGACTTCTTCTTTGCTGTGAATTTACGTTCTCCGTCCGACTGTTTTGGTGTTGGGTATACAAACTTAAGTCGCATGCTGGGAGATCCACCATGGAGACTTACGGCGGCGATGGTTTTGTTCGGGGGTTTTCATTTGAAGTTTCAAATGAAGTTGGGGAGTTAATGAGGAAACTAACTAGGAATTCTTTTGGATTCTATTGGACAATTTTAGTAACAAATAGGGGAGCTTCATGATTTGTTGCTAAATTTTGTTGCCTGTTACAAGAATCAGATGATTTGAATCAGATGAATTGTTCTGTTTCGCTCCGTAACAAAGTTACTTTCAACAGGCACAAGACTCCAACATGCTGAGTCCGCAACGTGATTCCCTTCTTCAAGTTGAAACGACATGTGGCACCCTTCTCTTTGAACTTCAGGTTTTTCAAGGATCTTCTATACAAGCTTATTCTTTCACTGGAATGGTTTTTAATTAATGTTCAATATTTTCCTTCCCTCCTCTTTCTGCCCTCCCAGTTAACTTGTCTTTCTTTGTCATGTATGTGTGCTGACCTTATCTATTCTATCCTCCTTTCGCCATGATTACTTGCAAAACTCAGATAATTTGGGACGAAATTGGCGAGGCAGATGCTGACCGAGACAAGATGCTGTTTGAGCTTGAGCAAGAGTGTTTGGAAGTGTACAGAAGAAAAGTGGATCAGGCAAATCGATCCAGAGCTCAGCTGAGACGGGCGATTGCTGATTCTGAGGCTGAACTAGCAGCTATCTGTTCAGCAATGGGTGAGAGGCCAGTGCATATTAGGCAGGTATTATATTGAAACCGGAAGAGAATCAAGAAGAAATCATACCTTTACTATCCCAGATCACTAATTTTCCTTCATTAAAACTGCAAAATCCGGGGTGTCATAACATTTTGAAGTGAAAGCTGAGCTCTGCTGTCTTATGGTATGACTGCATGAACAATTCTCTGGCCTGGTAGTCAGTTGTGAGAATAGTTCGAATTTGTGAGTCGTAGTTTTCTGTCGTTAGCATCATACACAAGGTTAACAACATCACTAAATGGACGCCAAGTTCTGAATTGAGTAAAGACACTAGCTTTATCTCCTGAAGTAATTTCCGTGCCGTTATGGGACCTTGAAACATACCGCTTTTGTTCTTCTAATGCTTCAGCCTCCCAATTTCATATGAATGAGTCTTTATTTTACATGAGAGATTGAGTTTTCCTTATGACCAGAGAACTTATTTACACAAGGGTCCATATTTCAGTCTGATCAAGCTGCTGGAACCTTGAAGGAAGAGCTTGCGAAAATAATCCCACAGGTAGAGGAGATGCGGAAAAGGAAAACTGAGAGAAGAAATCAATTCAAAGAAGTTCTAGAGCAAATACAGAACCTGCAGAATGAAATCAACGGTTCCACAGAATTAGTTTCTCATGAAACAGTTGATGATGAAGCCGATCTATCACTAAGGAAGCTAGAAGAATATCAGAGACAGCTTCAGTCACTTAAGATAGAAAAGGTTGATTTAGAGCCCTTTTATTCATCTGTCGGCTTGCCCCATGAATAGTTTATAGCTTGTTCTTTGTCTAATATGTTGATCTTCTATTTGTCAGAGTGAGCGACTGAAACAGATTGAGGAGCACCTAAATACTTTGGAGTTGCTTTGCTTAGTGATGGGCATGGACTTCAATATCACAGTTAATGAAGTTCACCCCGGTCTAGGCAACTCAGAAGTATGTAGGAACATAAGCAATAAAATGATACAGAAGCTAGCTATGGCAATCCAAAAGTTGCGGGAGGATAAGATTCAGAGGATGCAGAAGGTACATAGTGCTAATCTTGGTTTTAGATATCCTGCCAAAATTTATTCTGAAATAATGACCCTTTGAGCATTGACAGCTCCAAGATCTGGCAACTGCATTATTGGAGCTGTGGAATTTGATGGATACTCCTATAGAAGAACAACAGAGGTTTCAAAAGGTTACCTCTAATATAGCTGCTTCAGAGCATGAAATCACTGAGCCGAAGATTTTATCAGTGGACTTCCTGAACTACGTAAGTTTAGGAGATTATAGAAGTGCCATTATCATCTGTTTATTACATGCGTAATTTCTATCCATATAATGGTCCAGCCCTGTATTCACCACCAATTAAAATCCCTGTGCAGGTAGAAGCTGAAGTTTCACGGTTGGAAGAGTTGAAATCAAGTAAAATGAAAGAGCTAGTGCTCAAGAAGAGATCAGAGCTAGAGGAGATCTGTAGAAAGACACACTTGGTTCCAGAATCTGACAGTTGCTTTGAAGATACCATCGAAGCCATCGAGTCAGGTAATGCCTCAGTCACGGAAACAGTAATGGCCTTGCTCACCTTATAGGTTCTTAACCATTCTTGATATTCCAAACGATGCAGGAACTGTTGATGCTGCTATTATACTTGAACAAATTGAGGTTCAGATTGCTAGGGTTAAAGAGGAAGCTTTAGGCCGAAAAGAAGTGCTTGAAAAAGTTGAGAAATGGCTAGCTGCCTGTGATGAAGAGTGCTGGCTTGAAGAGTACAATAGGGTACTGTGCACAGAGATTTTCTTTAATAGTTACCTTTCCTTTAATCTCCTTGCTTGGAATTTGATTTTTGTCCCATAGGATGAGAACAGATATAATGCTGGGAAGGGTGCTCATCTCATGCTTAAACGTGCTGAAAAAGCACGTGCCTTGGTTAATAAACTTCCAGGTAATCGCAGTTATAAACTCCAATGGATCAAAACCAAGTTCAGCATAATTATATGTTCTCATGAACTTTTTCTGGGACAATATAAAGCAGCTACTCAACAATCCGTTTTGTTTAGCAAGTAATTCAAAATCATGTTCGTATATATTGCCACAGGAATGGTGGAGACACTTGCTTCAAAGACCATACAATGGGAAAACGAGACAGGCATGGAGTTTTTATATGATGGAGTCAGTATTCTAAGTTGATGTACTCTTTATGTTTACAGTGTGAGAATTTTTATGTATCTCTTTGGTGTTCTATAGGCTAAATGGTATCCTTTAATGCAGATTCGATTACTTTCTATGCTTGAGGAGTACACAATACTGCGCCAAGAGAAAGAGCAAGAACGCCAAAGGCTGCGAGTATGTGTCTTGGAATGGACATTTACTGCTTTTTGTCACCTTTAAAATGCACACGATTACATTTGGACAGAGCTTACAGAATTTTAAGTTGTTTGAAAGAAATTTCCGTGTATACATTACGGACTGTCTGTCATTCACAATACACTTTTTTCTGCATCAGGATCAAAAGAAGCTTCAAGGACAATTAATAGCAGAACAAGAGGCACTTTATGGGTCAAAACCAAGCCCTTCAAAAGGCCAGAGTGTAAAAAAAGGCCCTAGATATTCAACTGGAGGTGGAACCAATAGAAGACTTTCTGTGGGAGGGGCAGTTCTACAAACTCCAAAACGTGAATCATTCCACTCCACAAAGGCTACCCCTAGAGCTCGCCTTTGCAAGAAACCTGATAGAATGCTTCAAAATGATGTGTGTGTCAATCATCGCCAAGATAATGGCTTTGCAGCTTCATCGGGGGGTAAGCTATTATGCATTTTTTTTCTTTTTTCATAATAGGGAGTAAGCTTTGTTTAGCTTCTAGGTTTTGCAGATTCATAAATGAAGAAAGAAGATATGTTGCAGTGGATTAGTATTATTATGCTCATTCGCACAAACAAAAGAAAAACTATCTTTTAGCAGCTTTCATCTTGTGATTGGCCGGTAAAGAGGCTGATAACTTCATTAACATCTTGCATTTCTGAAGTACAGAAATACTCACCTTAACTGTTGACAATGATGCAGCAAGGAGAGGACTGGACATTGCTGATGTTGCAGTCAAAAAACAGTTAGCCAGTGCTGTAAACGCCAAAGAAGTAGAGGCGGAATTAATCCGAAAACCCTTCTCTCCGATTTCATTGAAAGCTTCATCTAGAGCCAACAGTGTTACAAACATAGATGATCATGGCGATTCTTGTCCGCAGAAAATGCTTCCGTATAGCGATCCATTGTGCACCACTCCCTTGAAGACAATGGCCTTAGCTGATGAAGAGAACAGGACGCCAAAAGCAATGCACATTCCTGTGCCCTCTACACCGCCAACTGTCTCAGTTCCAATGCAGACAGCATTGACCCCAGCTGCTGTCCAAATTCCCTTCCTTGTAAAACCAGTTGAGGAGATTCATGAAGAGATTGAATACTCATTCGAGGAAAGAAGGCTTGCTTTTATGCTCTCAAATTCACAAATGAAGTAAATGACACAAGTTAATTGGCTTTTCTGCTGTATAGAGACAGAGACGTGGATTACTTCTGTATTGACAATGTTTTTTGACTAAGCTCAACTAGCATTTCACATTTTTATTGGCTTTTCTGTTTTTATTGATTTTTTTTATCTTCTTTTTCTCATTTTTTTTTATTTTTTGAAAGGCAAAGAAAAAATTATTATAAAAATGAAAAATAGAAAATAAAACTCCCAGTTCCATAAAGAGACCCCTTATAAACAAAAAAAAGTACATCGGACTCCTAAATTATAAAGGGAAAATTACAAAAGCCCCTATTATGATACCTACACTTTGTCCCCTCTATTTTTAAAAACCTACACTTTACCTCTACTTCCTTTATAGTATCCGACAATAATTTTTTAAACTCTAAATTAAACTGTTTGATAGCCATGTTTCAGTAATTTCAAGATTTTTTATACTTTTTTCATGGAAAATTTACAAAAGCCCCTCCCCCCTCGGGCGCACGGACGTTTGGCCTATCCTATACCCTATTTATTTTGTAAAACCTACACTTTGCCCCCGAGGAATACCACATCCATCATCTTGTCTTTTATGCTAGTGGGTCTAATGTCTTGAGTGCCCAACAAGATTTATAAATTGTGCAAACCAACCACAATATTCATCTTATGCTACCTTAAATCCATTTTTTCAAAGTATATTATATACTTCTAATAAATTTTCTATCTTTGAATAATTTCTATGTCTATAAATTCACTAATAATTTCTAAATCTATAATATATTTTCATGTTTATAAACAAAGTTCCTGCTTGTGATTATATTAATATTTTATTTTTAACATCTTATTTATTTTTTCATTAGTTCAAATAAAGAAGTATAATCTTTTAGGACAAGTATATTTTAGCTAATTCCATTTTATTTTGAAAACTAGTTCTCACCATATAAAAGAAATATACACATTTTATGATTTTTATCCACACATAATGTACAATCATGGTTTTTTTTTAATTTTATTTGCCTATGACTAGGTCCTGCTATTTTCTCTTCTTTTTCTTAGTAAATTACCATATTGAGTTGTACATCAGTCTCTTGTATGGGAAAAAATCATATGAACAAATTACTTAGTTATCTTCTAATTAAATCTATTAGCTATAGATCAGTCACTAGAGAAGAGAAAAGAGAGAGAGAGAGAGATTGATTATTTGGAATAATATTTAATTAAACAAATAAGGTAAACTCTAACGGTCATCCCTAAACTATATCCAATGTTTCTTATTCGTCCCTCAGCTATATCCAATGTTACTTAATTGTCCTATAATCTATTATAGACGTTAAGGATGAACGGAAAAATGATGTGACTGTTGATATGTCATGGAAAAATAACGTAGCTGCTGATGTATCATCACTTTTCCATCCATCTTTAGCAGTATGATAGACGATAGGATGATTAAATAACACTAAATATAGTTTAGGGATGATTAAATAACATTGGATATAGTTTATAGATGACTGGTGGAATTTACCCAAACTAATAATAAATTTGCATAGTGGAAGATAAATATATGGAAGCAAGATTTTTTGTTTTTTCTTTTGAAATTTGTTGTAATTACTAGTATCACTAATTAAGCTAATTAGTTCACATTATACTTCCCTCATTTGTCATCATCTACCAATTAAACCCTCACATACTTCCACCCATATAACTAGTTCAACGAGATATCATATAGTTTAGTTCATACTGAAGATATTCATATAAGAAATCCATCAAATTAGTGACAATAGATGTATCAAATTATTTAAAATATATTTGTCCTAAAAAATGGCACTTCTCCATTTGAATTAATTAAAAAATAAAAATATGTTAAAAAATAAATTAATAGTAAACTTGGTTTATAAACATGGAAATATATTATGGATTTAGAAATTAATAGTAAATTTATAAATATAGAAATTTTTAGGAATGAAAAAATTATTAGAAATATATCATACATTTAGGGAAAATGGATTAGAGGTGGCATGGAATGAATATTGTGGTTGATTTGCACAAATTGAAAATCTTATTGGTCAATTAGGGCAGTTGATCCACTAACATATAAGACAAAGCTGACAAATGTGATGGTTTGAGGGGAAAAATTGTAGGTTTTCTAAAATACAAGGGGTAAGTGTAAGTTAGGGCAAATGTTGAAAAGAGGGGTTTGTAAATTTTTGCTTTTTTCATTGCTAATTGACCTTTAAAAAATACTAATATGCATTTACAAGAAGAAAATATATTTACAAAAAGAAAAAACTAATAATTTAAAATGCTTATTAACTATAAAAAAAAATATTGAAACACCAAAGTTGCTGAAATATAACTATGATACAATTTAAATTACAATTTCAGAAGTTGCTATTAGACTGTATAAAAGAATCAAGTAGCAAAGTATAGGTTTTTAAAAATGAAGAGGTTAAATTGTATGTTCGGGTAAACCTCAGTGAGTAATTGTAACTTTCCCAATTATAAATATTACCTAGAAACCCTAACTAAATCTCCCCAAATCTAAACAAACCCAACATTCCCTATTAAAACCAAGTCAATACAACCTTTATCACCAATATTTACAGCTTCCAAGACCCAAAAAAGGCAATAAAAATAGAAATTTATTCTTTGCTCTTTTGTCCCAATCTTTTTTAATTCACAATTCATTGCTGATCCTTATATCTACAATTTTTTTTTCTTTGCATCTTCCTTTGATCTTTAGACTTGTCAAGATTCTCTAAAATACTCAGCGTTAGTTCATCATAGCCATCAAAGGACTCCTTATTAAGATTCATACCCACATCTCCAATATTCTCCTCAGCACAATCTAAATAAAACTTGTGCTTATTAATAAATTCCCCAACCACTAAATCAACCTTACTATTATTTAATCCTATACTATAAGAAGGTCGCCCATTCTTTTCAACAATTTTTGATTCAATAAACTCAACTATAGATTCATTCTCTAGCCCACCATAATTCCTCTCTTGCAGACCAAAATCCTTACGATTTACTAGCCCGTCACCATCATTTTATCGGGCTTACACCCTAACCTACTAGAACAACCTTAACCTGGTTACACAATTGTCTGCCGCCGCCAGGAGCACCTTCATCCACAACCGTCTGGTCGCCCTGGTGCATCTATCCGCCATTGCCAGCTACTGTTTCTGATGAAGTCACCTTGTCACCCCCATCCTTGATTGTCCTATTCGCAGCCCGCCATGCTTCCCTACCAAACAGCGCCTCCTCACCAATGCTAACCCTCTTCGTTGCCAAGCCATGATTACCATTTTCTTCACACCTTGGCTTCTCGTCTACACTACCTCATTTCCCACATCATGTCATTTTTCTAGCGGGCCATGTCTCTTCCCCTCCTCTTTTCACTGTGCTTTTCTCTCTTAAACGCTAAGCAAAATAAAACCCGCCACTGTATTTGCATCCACCATCGCCACCACTAATGATCCAGCCTATGTCCAACAAAGCACCTAGCAAACGATGAACTCTGCACCATCCCCATGAATTTGTTTCATCCGATATTATTATGGTTGATTGGCCTGGCCATCTTTAAAAATCGCCCCCGTGTAATTTTCTTTGAATGATAGATACAAGTCTCGCCCAACTGATCACTGAAGCATTTGCCTCTCTTTGCTGTCTAGCCGCTACTCTTCTTCCAACATGACATAAACCACTTAATCTTCTCACCCATAAGATCGATTAAACTCAGACACCAAAATCCATTTTCAATGATTTTTACCGGATAAAATTTACCAAGGGTCACCTAACTTACTTTTCTATCCTAAATAAGTACCTGACCTTCATGTTGTCCTAACAAAACACTTTAGTTCTCATTGTGTGTCCTGTTCAATTACTTTCTGTCAGTTTAACCATTAAATCAAATGAAAAATGTTGACTTGGTATAAATAAACATTAAAATTAATTTAAAATATCAACTTTAGTGCCCCCAAACTTTTATAATCACAAAATCTAACCTATGTATTTTTATAATTCTAATATTTAAATTTTGAAGTTACAATTTAGTGCCTCTATATTGAGTTCAGGCCTACATCTCGACCTCTTCTACTCTAGGTGAATCAAGCTAAAGCAGCACCATCGTCGACTCATCCTCTTATAAGACTTTAGCCTAGACTCCCTCCAACGCCGTTTATTTTCCGGCAGTCTTGAGCTGCTGTCGAGCGTGAAGAGTAGGACCAAGAGATGAAAAGTGGTGGTGTTCGCAGCGACTAAGGGATGTCAAAAGGTCGTGGGATGGACTAGTCGAGACATCGTGATTATCCGACACAATTGAGACAGATGGGCTTGGAAGCCTTGATTCAATGCCATGTCAACCTAGCCCAGCCTTGATTCACCTGAATTCGGCCTTTTATTGTTTGCATCAAGTCACGCAATCGTCTTCCATGGTTTTATTGTTTATGTCACCGACAGTGAGTGAAATCCTAACCAATGACTAACTCTCCACCTAGATCTATTCACAAGGGCGGTCGGCGATTGACTTGGGGGCTGTTGACGGTGAGGTTAGCGGCTGGAGGGTAGTCAGTGGTATGGCTGGTGGTTAGATTGCGGTCAGCTAGGCTGCGACTATTGATTAAAGTTATTTTAAAAATTTAAACAAACTCAGATTTGATAGGAAAACAAAGCTCATGGTTTAAGTTATTGATATGAAAACTTAAAGGACTAAAAGTGTTATTTTAAAATTTATTTAAATATTTTCTTTTTTCATGTCATCATTTTCTGTCAAACTTAACCCTAAAATTAACGGAAAGTACGTAGATAAGATGCGCAATAAGATTTAAGGTACCTCGTTGGGACATTAAGATCAGGTACCCATTTAGGCCAAAAAAATAAGTTAAGTGACCCACGGTAAATTTTATCCAATTTTTACCATATCTTCATCTTTTACTCAATCAATAAAAATATTAAAAGATTTTTTCTCAATGAAAAATTGAATTAAGTATCAAATCTTATAAACAATGCCCAACTTTTTAGGGAAAAAACAGAGATATTTTTACTCTAGAACTCTTCTCCCTTATGTTACCAAATCTGTTCAATTGAACAAAATCTCTTGGCTAAGGAAATAGCATTCTACGACATCATCCTCTTTATTGTTTGGTTTTAATTTAAGCTTTTCACAACTATGGTATTTACTAAAAAAATTGCATGCTTAGGGGCTTAAATTGATTTTGATTTTAACATAAGATCATAGACAAGTGAATCACTATGATTGATGTAAATGATAAGAGAATCATTACAAATAAAGGTAATCACAAAATTAAAGTAAATGAAGTAATAAATTTTATACGAGCTTAGAAATAAATGCTAAAGAGTGCAGATACTTCATTAATATGCAAATTTTTTTCAAGAAAGAGCTACACCCATGTAAGCTAACTTATTAATTGGAGGCTATTATGGGATAACAGTTGTATTCTTATAATTATCTTTTATATATGGATATTAGTCTCTTATTAATCAAGTTTATCATTTCTTGTATGACAAGTCTATTATATGGACTAGTATATATGTATGCTTCTACTGTAAACAGTTATTATCAATGGAAAATATTTTTCCACAAAATCTTTTCATGGTATCAAAGTAGGATTGCTCAATCTTTAAACACAAATACTCAACATCAACCAAAGCCTACAAATGAAAGATGGGTGATGAAGGAAACAAAGTTTCTATGGTGACTCCATCAGCCTAGAATTCACTTGGAAACAATCTAAACTCTCATTTCATCTCAATCCTTCTGGTACTCTAGGTGCAACTCTAATGAATTGTTTATTAAAATGTGAGAACTGTCCTACTTGGTGTTAGGCAACATTGAATGCACTACGTGTAAAAAACAAGGTTACCTTTGTCGACGAAACACTACAAAAACCTACAAATGATGATCTGCAGATCAACAACTGTGAAAAATACAATTCCATGGTTATTTTATTGATCTTCAACTTTCTCTTCCTTGAACTTTATAGGAGTGTTGTATGCGTTGAAATTGCAAGAGAGATGTGGCGGGAACTATAGGAAAAATTCTCACAAGGTAATGTACCTCTTGTACATGAAATAAATAGAAAAGTTGCTTTTAGGCAACGAAGGGATTTGTCAATGGTAGTATATTATATGAAGCTAAAAAAGTTATGGGATAAACTCAACACCTACAGCAATGTGCCGTAGTGAATGTATGAAGTAGCCAAAAAGCTATTGGCAGAAAGAAAAGGTGAGAAAGTGCACTACTTTCTCATGTGATTGAACGAGCGATATAGTATTGTTCAATCTCAAATTTTGAACAAGAAGCCTTAACCAACTCTTAACAAGGTCGTATGCATTAGTCACTAAGAAGGAAAAACAACAAAGCTTGGTTATACATCATACTCTTGCCCTAGAGGCTGCTGCTTTTGTTGGAAAGAAAGTTTAATGAAACAAGAATGTAAACTTGCATTACGAACTTTGTGGGAAGAGTGCCATGAATCTGAAAAGTGCTTTAAAATCATTGGTTATCCTGACCGGTGGCTAGGAAAGGCAAATGGACCAAGCAATGTAAAAAACCTCAAAAGGCTAGACAGCCAATTGCCAACAAAGTCTACACAAGCAATGATGAATAGTCTTATTTACTAATGCACAAATTGAGCAACTGTTGTCTATGCTAACCATATAGAAGCAAGACATGATTGCAAAATTATGTTGGTAAGAAACCTTCACGCTAGATTCTTGATAGTAGAGCATTCGAAAACATGGTTTGTCATAAAGAACTTATATGCAATATCAAACCAGTCAATACTCGTACATGTTAAAATTGCCTAATGTTTATGATCTATCAGTGCACTCTTAATTTACTACTCTTCTAATTGAAAAGTGCAATATCATCTTCCTTGATTATGACTTTAGATATCTGTTTATCATCCTCAAACTCTGATAAAGTTGGTTAATTCTTTGGCCCATCCACAGGTCAATAAAACAAGTCCCTCAAATTTTGGCCTCAGCACATGAATGATAATCCTCTACATTATGGCTTCACTAATTTTATTCTCGAAATCTAACTCTAGCATCCCATTATAAATAGATTTGACTTTTGTAAAATATTTACTTATAGTTAAATCTTATTGAACAATTAAGATGAGTTCGTTCTCTAACCCTTGTAGGTTCACTTCTTTCATCTTTGCGAACGCCGTGGCAAGAGTGCCCTGAGCTTCCTTGGGTGTTATTGTATCCTTGATCCACATTGGAAATCATCCTTTACCATGACCAACAACAGATACAATGCCTACCCAACCCTAACTTTATTCCTTCAAAGACGTGACATCTTTGGGTTGTGTGGTGTTTTCACTTTCTATGAGGTCCCATAAATCTTGTCCTTTTAAGTAAAAGCTGACACAAGTGCTCCAACTAGAGATGAACTATGAGCTGGGTCCAACACAAAATTAGCCTAGGTAAAACTTGGCCCAGACATGGTCAAAACATGGCATAGCTCAACATAAGGTAGGCTCAAAAAATATTGGGCCATGTACGGGCTTGAAAAAAAGGAAATAAGGACCAGCCCAGGACTAGTTGAAGCCCAGACCCAAGCACGACTTGAACCAGCTTGTTTGATCCGATTCGGTCTGGACCAGGCCTACCATTTCACTTCCTCTTCAATAGTTACTTGGTTAAAAAAAAATGTCAGAATAAGACCTTTGGCTATGTGTAATGTTTATTTTAGCCAAAAACTTTTTTTACCCTCATCCAACTCCTATAAATGGCTAGTTTTTTAGGGTATTTTCATCCAACAAATTTTTTGCCACACCTATAAATCGATGGTGTTATTTTCTTACTTCCTCACATCAATTCCTTTACTCTTCTTTCTACATCTACTACTATCTTTACAATTATCTTCAACCTCTCCACCAGTTTTTTTAATCTCCTACTAATCTATCCTTAATCTTTCCATCAATTTGCATCAACTCAATGACATCAAGAAAAAGTATTAGCTTTGCCCCTGCCAAGGGTTCTTTCTCCCGCACCAGCTTGAGATCATTTTTTCATTGCAAGAGTTTGGTGAAAAAAGGGATTCACATTCAAAAGGTCAATAAGCCTGCCAACATCGATATTACCAACATTGATTTGGAGTTTGAAGAGCAACAATCCAACGATGATGTTGAAGCCCAAGAGATCGATGCTCTAACCATTGATCTGCAAGGAGGTGACAAGTCACAACATACACCTTAAAACCAAGTCCCTGAGGACATTGAAGGTAAATCTCACTTCAAATCCTTTGCGTGGGAGCATTTTGAAACAGTTTAGGAGAACGACAACCATTTCGCCAAGTGCAAGCACCGTAGGAGGAAATTGACCCACAAGGTGAACTTCGGGACGAGGACACTACAATGACATATAAGGAATGACCATCCGATACACTATCCAAGTACCCAAGGGAGTTCAGGTGGACAAACAAAACTTGGGAGTATGACCAACGGTTCACGTATATTTAGACTTAATCAGCAAAAATGTAAGAAAAGTATGGTTAATTGGATGATGCTTATGAAAAAACCTTTTTGTCAAGCTAAAGATGTGCATTTAGAAAATTGGATTAGATTTAACTTAAATATAGCTTTTAGAAAGACATTTAGGATAGCTGCTAGACAAGAAGTATTTAAAATGTATAAAGTTGATAAGTCTAATCCACAAACATGTTTTCATTCACTTGATCATTGCATTGCTTTTATTAGTGATATGTGGATATCTCCTATAAGGCGTAACTATTTTTGTGTTACTGCACATTGGATAGATGATGATTGGGTAACTCAAAAACATATTATTGCATTCAAATGCATAAAATCTAACCATATTAGGTACAGTATCTATTAAGGTATTTCAGATATACTTCGTGAATTTTACTGTGTTGACAAAATTTTCTACATTAGCTTTGCCAATGCCTCTAATAATGGTTAGGCAGTCCGAGAACTCTGTAATGCACTGAAACCCCTTCAAAATGATGTTTTTCTTTCATGTTAAATGCATGTATCATATTTTGAATTTGTGTGTACAAAAAGGCTTAAGGTTTTATAGACTAAAATCCTTCCAATCTAAAATGCAACATTATATTTGAAGTCTAAGCCTAAAATTATTCATGAATTCAAGGAAGATTATCTTCAAAACAACTAACCATTTTCGTGGAAATGTTGTAAACTTGATTGTCTCACACGTTGGAACTCCACATATAAGATGTTGATGGATGCATATCCATATGCACATTTGTTGACTATGTTTTTGAACTTAAAAGCAAACTCAGAACTTCTAATAGCTGAAATGTAGGACAGGTGTTACAAACTTTGTTAATTACTACGGTATTTTTTATAAGTCAACTACTTTTTTTTTCCGGTGTTTACTATCCTACTGTCCATAAGGTTTTGATGTATTTGATAAACATCATTTATGTTTTGAAACAGTAAGGTTGTTAAGATTTGGATCCTATCCAAGATTATTTTTTATCATACAAAATGGAGATCATAAAATCAGATTATAAATTGTAAGATCCTAGTAAAAGATCAAAATTTCTTGTAATAAATACTATAATTCTTATAAAGACCAATTATATTAAAATTTTAATAAAGTTCAAGTATTATAACAATGATACAACACAATTAGTATCATAGTACAAACAAAGCTAGAGCACTAATAAAGCATACATCAACATAACTAATACAGTAACAACTATAAGTCTAAAAAAAATTCATAAACAAACATAACTAACACAATAATGACAAATTTATAGAGGTGATTTTGAAGTTTCGAATTTTATCTCTAGAATGATAGAGAAATAAGCTTTTTTCCTTTTTGAGTTTGCATCATAATTCAAGTCAAATAACCACTATTTTAGGGCCCAACTTGAGCAATAAAGGCCCAATCACTTAAAATTTTTAATTTGGGCTAAAATACAAGTGTAATTAATAAAAAATCAATGCAAAGTAAGATCGATAGGATCAAAAGATCCTACTAATATTAAGATCTTAATCGGGATCCTACCCGATCCTACCACATCACCGATCTTATTACTTTCCGATAAAATTTTATAATGTTGGATTGTAAGATTAGGAGATCCTAAGATTCGGATCGAGATCTTAACAACCTTGCGAAACAGTATAAGACAAATATGTTTTTAAAAACACCGTTAAAGCAATGAAAGACAAGTGAGTTTCATATTTTTCTAACATCTCCTTCATCTTTTTACTTGCATCTTCGCTTGATCCGACCATGAAAATTTTGGGTGCATTGTCTTTATTTGAGAAGATACTATAGTTTTTTTGGAAATGTAGCATATTAGTCGTTTAGCTCAAACGGCTAAATTAGATGAGCACTTGCGAAAGCTCTACAATAAGTAGTGATCCTGCCACAAATACAAGGTAAGAACCACTACTTCCTCCACTAGTGACGGTTCATTCTCCTCATCATTAGCACCATTTAACCCCACAAAACAGTTACTCAATCATCGCCAACCCACATTTTCTAGCCTACCGAAAGTAGATGATTACCTCCACACCTCATTTAAGATAAATGAGGATGATATTTTAGATTGGTGGAAAGCAAAAAGCAACAGATTTTTTATTCTGTCCAACATTGTGAAGGAAGTTCTTGCGGTTCTGGTTTCCACTGTCACATTTGAATCCATTTTCAATGCCAGCAAATAAGTCATTTCAAAGAAACAAGCGAGATTGACTATAAAAACAGTGGAGGTCTACATGTGCAACCATGACTAGGGTATTACTACCTTAAAAAAGTAAGACAAAAAAAATTCGGAAGATGAGGTGCAAGATGAATCCAAGGCTCCACATCCTAGGTTTTCTTTTTCAATTTTTAGTATGTATTTGATTTGATTATACTGTGCAGCATGGATCATAGGTTTAAATTTTGGCTATTTTTTTTATAACATTTCACCATTTTATCATGTAAGGTTCGTTCCTAGTTGTTTGTAAGTACTGCTTGGCTTTTTATTAAGAAAAATGATATCAGTGGTATTGTTTTTGAAAAATATAAAAATATTAGAAAAAAATTTCCAAAACTAAAAAATAAAAATAAAATTAAAAGTCTGGCCCATGCCTAGTTCAGGCCTGACATAGATTTAACATGTCATGCTTGGACCTGACCAAGCCAGGCCTAGGCCTGGCTGGTTTAGGCCCGGTCAGGCCTAGTGTGCATCACTAGCTCCAATTTTGATAGTTGTGATTATTTAATTTTTTCCAAGGCTACTCAAAGAGTTGCCAAGATCTCCTATTGGTCCCTAACCAACTTGCATAGTCCTACACTATTGATTAGCAAAGTCTTGTCTTCAATAGGTCCTTAACCTCTTACCTTGTTACTCATGGTCCTTGAGCACTATTTTTGGTAATTGTTCACGTACCCTGTACATGATCACTTCGACAAACCCTCTATATACTACGGTACTTGTCACACAAACTCTAACAGAACGTCATCATGCGTGACACTCAATTATACCAGTTCTGATACCGAATGTAGAAGGATAAAAATTTGGCCTTTTTTAATTTTTGACTAAATATATTATACACACCAGTATTACAACACAATTTTTAATAGCATTCTCTCACACACTCACATTTTACCGAGTACTCACTTTAAAACATTTTTATCTTCTTCGCTCTTTTTCACTCACACTTCTTTTTCACTCACTTGGTTCCTACATCAACCAACCCCTATTATAGTTGTCTATGGCAGTTCAACAAAGTTAATTCCATAAGCTTCTAGAATGTTGTTTATACTATATATTTCCATATATTTCTTTAATATCCTAGCTTAGGTGTACATAATAAATTATTGTTAATCGGCCTCATGCAACCACCTTCCTCGCAAGTAGGTCACATTCATATATATATGATGTGTGTGTGTGCGCGCATGCTTGAAAAGTATTTCATTAATTATTTCAGAAATCTGTAAATCATTACTAAAAAATGGGGTTTTAGCTAGCTGTTTTTAAAAAAAGACGGAATGACGGGCAACTGCCACTAACTGTGCTGCGACTAACTCGGTTGATGCCAACTCTAGTAGCTAAGTAACGATGACAAGCCTTCACAACGATGACTGTCCCTAATTTTTCGGCACTAGTGTGTTGCCAGTATTTTAGTGACTGTCAACCGTCACTAAGTTTAGCAACAGTTTATGAGACTAGTGATGGCCAACTGTCATTAATTTGATGATATGTCATCATTGTCCACCTTATCAAAAGTATATCTCATCACCCTGTTGTTGGACCCAACTTCAGGTGCCTTACTCTTTCTACCATGCAATGGCTAACCTATATTTTCCGCAACCCCTATATGACCATATCTCTCAACCATTCAGTCAAGCTCTTCATCAACCCTAACCCTAACATTCATCCCTTCATCTTCTTGCATTATGTCATTATCAGACTTTTCAAACTCTATATCACAGCTATTAATGTCTGTATCCTCTGCTTCATATTCAACATCTTCGTTATAATCCTTTTAAGACAAACAATTATTACCAATATCGTAGCTACCCCCTATACATTCATTCCACTTCATTATCTTCTACAATTTCACCATTGTCTCCAACAACAACTTCTTTAACATCCTCAAGCCTAACCTGTTTACCCAAACCTTCTCCAACATCTTTTCCTCTAACTGTTTCTTTGACATCTTTTCCTCTCACTATTTTTTCCAACATCTTCTCCTCTCACTATTTCTCCAACATCTTCTGGAGCAACTTCAAGTTGTTCCTCCCTTTCATCATGACTATAGCCAACAGTATCCCTATTAACTATTACTTCTCTAAATTCATCAGCCATAGGGCAACTAGGCCAACAAAGCATGAGGAATACACTTCCAACCTTCCCTAATTTCTTCGACCCCTTAACACGAGTATTTTTCATTGTCCTTGTATCCTACTCCATAACATCATCATTGTCTAACTCCATAATCTTTAACTTAGAAAGATTCAGGTATGCTCTCTTCTGCATATGCTTTTTCTTGCTCCATTATCTCTTAACATGCTAAAGACACCACAATAACCTCAACTCTATGCTGATGAAGAAGATTCGTATATATCATTGAAATCACATCCTTGCCTGTCTTCAGGTCTTAAAGCCTTTTTTCAAAAGGTATTAGTTCAAATGTTACATCATTAGGAATTGGCTTCATCCAAAAGTAGTTCATGTAACTCGAATAGCCTACTTCTTTAACCATTTCATCAATATCGCATGCAAAACTTGTCCATATGACAGATATCAAAGTAATCCACACAGGCCCCAATATATGCCTTCAAGGGCAGGTTTGCTAAATATCCACCATGATGAAGTTTAGTTGAAAACCATAAATCTTGTGGCTCTACAATGAAACAAATTGGTCAAATATAGTATAGAAACAAAATAAAACAATTTAATGTGGATAAAGTAATTTGTATCTTGGTCCCCCTACTACTCTATAACTACCCACCTTTGTTGCCATTTAAAACAATTTCACATAGAAAATTCACGTCCTACATGATAAGAACTTCTATTTTGCCACAAAACATATTACGAGCTAGTGAAATTTTAAAAAGTTATGATAATGTCAATTTCTTTCAGTGTCCTTCCTTCATACCTAGTCTTTAATCCTATATTGTTTTACCTTTCCTTTATTCTTTATTGTGCCCTTCATCATATTTGGTTAGTAATTTAAGACTTAAATAGTCACCAGAACGATCGTCGACATTAGCACTTGTTGTTTAGGCTTCAAAAACCAAAGATGGTGAAATTGGAAGAGACGGATGACAATGGGTGGTTGAAGGCATTAATGTCTCTTAGAAACATGTTCTAGCTCAGAATTAGCCATGGTGGCGTCAGTGAGTAGACAGGTTGGCATCGATGGCCAGAGAATGGTGGAAAAGACCTCCAGGTGAGCCATTTCCATCTATCTTAACGGGCACAGTGACAAAAATGACTCAAGTAGGATGCGCTTCATGATTTAAAGAACCTTACTAGGACAAAATAAAGTTACGTGACATTGAATAAAAAATAAGTTAAGAGACCTTAAGTGGATTTTATTTTAATGCTAATATAGGTTCATGTATAGAGGTTCATGCAATAACAACTTATCGTTGTATAAAAACAATCAATTTTATGCAATAGCAACCTAGTTTCCTATATAGGACTTCCTATTTCAAAACTTCACAACTATACACTACCACCCAGTTTTATATAATTCATTTACAATTTTATACACTATCAAAACTAAAAACTCATACAATAAAAATATGGTTTCATACATATAAAACCTATTTCATACAATAGTAACTCAAATTCATGCAATAACATCCCAGTTTCTGCCCTATTTAATTGGGCAATTATTATATTTTTTTTTTACAAAAAAATCCAGAAGGATACATGTAAGACCCAGAAACATACATATATATCTGTGTTCTTTACAAACCTAGGAGCATTCATTCAAAACCAAGTAGCATATATACGTATTTGTGCTCATTACAAACCCAGAAGTATATATACATCTGCATATCAATATTCTTTAAGTATACATATAAAACCCAGAAAAATATATATATAAAAAAATCTCAATCATATATATAAAACTTCAATGTAAAATATAAATCTCAAATTTTAGACCAGTTTTTTACAAACTCTTGTTTTTTCGCAATAAAAAAAACCATTCAAAGTATTGGTTTTAGCATGTTTACATACCTATTTTGGTTACATCAAAGATGAAACTATGTATATGTGAACAAAACTCTGCCACAGCATCACCTTAGTTTGCTCTTCTTCACCGATCATGTATGAAACTGTGACATTGACGATAGACTATGGTAGGAGGAAGGCATTGAGTTTGATGGAAAAGAGTACTAGGTGGGAAATAGTGGACTATGGGTTGTAAGTACTGGAGATGAAATAGGTGATTGTGTTGGGAGGAAACTGACAAGTTCAATGGGAAAGGTAGTATTTCTAAAATTAGGCTTCTAATTAGTGGGATAGAGATTAGGGGAGAGTTATATATGGGATTGTATTTTTCCTGAATTTATTCCTAGATTTTGTGATCTAGCATCGATAGCCTAGTTCGTTTCACCTTAAATGAAATAGATTAACCTGTTTTTTTCGCATGGGTTCAACCCATGTCATGGATCGATAAACTTTGTCCCAAAAGTTACATACAAATTATAATCCGCCTTCTCTCGTTATCTTGAGAAACCAGAAGCTCATTCCCACTAGTCAATCTCTTGTCATTTTTGCAGTAAGATTCCGATTAGGTTTGTTTTAGTGGAGGTGCTCGATTTTTAATAAAAGAAGCAGAGAAATAGAGATGGGGGAGAGAGAGAGACATATAGAGCAAGAAATAGAAAGAAATAGAGAAAAAATCGAACAATAATCTTTCTTTCGATTGTGATTCTTATAGTGATCTAGAGCACCAATTTTGACAGTAAAGGGAGAAGGGATACAAATAAAGCGAGCGGTGAGCTTGAGGCCCACAATTGGGAGTAAAAGGCCATGAGCTTCAATAATCTCTCCCTCAATAATCTAATTGAGGTCTTTGGTTTTAATTTCTTCTTCAATAATCTAACTAGGGTAATTGATTTTAATGAAAGAAACAGAGAAACAACGATGGGAGAAAGAGAGCTTCTCCATTTGTTTGTGCGGAGAATTAGAAAAAACGACATTTGTCTGAGCAGACAGGACGACATTTGTCTGTGTGAAGAATCGATAGGGAGAGCTTCTCCATGGAAAGGAAGAAGGATTTCAGGAGACATGTGAGAGAAATTCCTAACATGATTTGGTGAGGATTAAGGAGTTTAGCTATGGAGATGGGAGACGATGAGAAGCTTGAAGGAAATAGTGCCTGTGAAACGGACGAGCGTAGGTGAAAGGGGCAGATTGGGACAAAAATTGAACCCAACATCCGGTTAGTGGGCTAATCACATAAAACACATTAATTTGGTCCTATTAAAATGAGTCCAGTAGGTAGACTCAGTTTCTAAACCGAAAATGGAAGGAGATAGAATAGCCAACTAAAGTCAGTAACATGGTGTACAAACTACAAACACTAGGTGGACGGTGTCTGGTCTCAAGAATAGCATTGTACGGCATCATCATATTTATTGTTTGGTTTCAACTTAAGCTTTTCTTTAGTATGGTATTTGCCGAAATAAATTGCGTGCGTAGGAGCTTAAAATTATTTTGATTTCAAATATAAGAGCATAGAAAAGTAGATCACTAGGATTAAAGTAAATGACAAGAGAATATCATTTGCTATTAAAAGTAACACTACAATTAAAGTAAATGAAGTAATAATGAACCCTAAAACGTTGAATTAAGAGGTTGGAACCTTATATGAGCTCCGAAAAAATGCTAAAGAGTACTGCAGAGACTCGATTACTGTGCAAAATTTCTCCCAGAAGGAGCTATATACCCATGTAAACTAACTTATTAATTGAAGGCAAAGTTTTTTTAGAGTAAAACCAACCGGACTGATTTTCTTTGACATCTGTATCTATACGTGAAAGATTTCCCTCAAATTAAGCACCGCCTGAACCATATTTCTTCCCGAAGACGATCATTTGAAGTTTATCATAACCTGCAAGAACACCAGCACCAGCAATGGCACGGAGGATATTTGCACCGGCACCCTTGAACAGAGATTTCGCTCCCTCCTGCTTAAGGATCTTAGAGAAGGCATCTAGTGAACTCTTGTACTTCACAGCTTCACCTGATGTCATCATCATTCTTCTTCGGACAGTATCAATTGGATATGAAGCAAGACCGGCACCATTCGTAATGACCCAGCCAAGAACAAAACTAGCGAAGAAGCTATCCTGAAGTCACCAAAAGCAGAAAAAATGTAAGCGAACATGAGAGCTTGTTTCTGCCTCTTAAAAGAAATGCTGAAAGTGTGTCACAAAACAAAGAACTGAAGTATGGCAGTTGAAGCTCGGATCGATCGGCGGTTTCATGATTTTAATTATATACTGACCTGCAGCTTTCCAGTGAGGATGACTGGCTTCAAAGAATCATACATTCCAAAGTAAAGGCCACGGTACACAATGATACCAACGCAGGAAATGTTGAAACCACGGTAGAGTCCGGCAATGCCATCCGATTTTAGTGTCTTCGTGTAGACATCGACCAAGCCATTGAATTGCCTGCCTCCTCCTTTCTTCGCAGCCTTAGCATCATTGGCAAGACGAGTTCGAGCATAATCCAGGGAGTAGACAAAGAGAAGGGAAGAGGCACCAGCAGCGCCTCCAGATCCCAAATTCCCAGCAAACCACTTCCAGTAGCCATCACGCTCCTTCTTAAAGTTGAAAAGTCTCTTGAAGTAATCCTTGAAAGCGAAGTTCAAGGCCTGCAAATAAAAAAAAAATGGAGAATTGAGGGTGAGAATTGAATATAAAACTAGCTAGGCACCAAAAGATTGACAAATTGTGATGAAGTTGAAGATGTGACTGACTTGAGTGGGGAAATAACGGATGACATTTGCCGTGTTTCCTCTCCAGAGTGAGGCAACACCCTCATCTTGTATAGTTCGCTTGAAGCAATCACCAATTCCCTTGTACGGTTCAGAAAGTCTACCGGCCTTGATCATCTCATCTTGGTTCTGGATCAAAAGCTTCACACGCTCAATTGGAGCAGCAGCAGTTTTAGAAACGGCTGCAGAAACTCCACCCATGAGAAAATCCATAGCGAAACCAGCAAAGCCTTTCTCTGATGGAGCTTGCACACACAAAGGTGACACACTCGAAGCAACCAATGGCATGTCATAGGCTGCTCGACTTGCCTGTGTCTTGGGATACTGAAATGGAGCACTGGTGTAATTTGCATATAATGCATGCCTCACATGCAGATTAGGCCTCTGGAAGCCCCCATAGAGAGGGTGAACATCCTGGGAGCCAAGATGGAATTGGCCCGCCACCTTTTGCATTACACATGGCTGCTGATTTCTACTAGCCATCAAAGCCTCACAAGAAAATGCTCCTACAAAAGAAACCAAAACATAGCTCAAGAAATTGTCGGGAAAATTAAAGAATACCAGCTTTGATAAACCTATATGCAGAATTTGGACGCAAGATCATTTTCGATATAGCATTTGATGGAAAATCATCTGGCACATGTTCTCTGATTGCCAATTCTTTGATGCAGAAAAGTACCCCACTACACAAACAATCAAAAAATCGACATGGGCAACCCAAACAACAGCCATAAACTAATGAAACGGTAGCTTATGCAAAGACATGAATCCTCCATTACGATAAGATAAGAATCATAGTCCTTAATCTTGTAGACCATATCTTTCAGAAAACATTAAATTCTAGGAAGCATATGCACATACAATAGCGTAAGAAATATACACCAAAGAGATCAACTGACCTGTGGAGATGAGAGGATAAACAAATAAGAACAAAAAAGAGAGGGCCAAAAATATCTAAAGAGGCGATAGGGGCTTGAAAAGGGGTTCGTAAGAATACGAAAGAAGAGTTCAAAGCAACAAATATAAGACGAAATCGGAGGATCCCCATAAACGGAGGAAATCAGTTACAGGCAAAGTTCGTGCACGCATGCGGCATTAAAAAAGAAAAAGCATAGTTTCTAGAGAGAGTTTATAAGAAAAGGAACCCTTCTTAGTGTGATCCCGAAAATCTGATGGCTTCGGAGAAAGCAGCTGAACGGGAAGGAGAAGACAGCCGCTGCAAGCGGGAAAATATAATTAAGTCCCTTGATTAAACAACAAACCTTGAAGACCTGACGTGTTAAAATTCTTTAAAGTGATGACTTTTTTTCGTGTAAATTGTAATTGGCGAGATTTCAAATTACAAATGATAAAATAGAGTCCTTAATTTATTACCGTAGTTGAATTACTAGTAATCGATATTGTTTGTTGGGACAGAATATAGAACGGATCACTAAATCACTTTCGTATGCACAATTAGAGTGACGTTTTAAATCAAGTTCTTGAAAGAAAAGGTCTCCACTCAATTCCAACAACTCATGATCTTTGGACGGACAAGGCAACAAGGCTAATGGATTAGCCTGCCCATCAAATGTGTTCTTGAGAGGTGCCGTCTCGTTGGAATACCCATGAGCCGCTAAAGGCTAGCTTGCCGCTTTGTTTCGCAAAGTGGATGATAGTTCTGTCCTAGTCCGTATCCTCTATAGATGAAGATACCTCATGGGAGATTAAAACAAAAGGAGGCCTGTCGAACATCAGGTGGCAGCGAGAGAAAAGACCAGCTGCATGCTAAGACTATCACATTTGACACATTTATTTAAGCCTACAACAATAACGAGCCTCTAAATCATAGGCTAACACAGAGACTCGCAGCTTGGATGTCATTAAGCCTACAATGGCTTCTTGTACGACTGCAACAGGAGGGAGGAGCAGACCACACTAAGTGAGGACGCAGCCATGCAAGCACCAGCAAGCCAAGGTGGTAACCGTATTCCGAAGAAAGGATACAACACTCCGGCTGCAACTGGTACACCAAGTATGTTGTAGCCAAGAGCCCATACGTAGTTGAGCCGGATGCGTGACATGGTCTTTCGTGAGAGGTCCATTGCAGTGACTACATCTTCCAAGTTGCTCTTGATGAGAACTATGTCAGCTGCTTCTATTGCTACATCTGTGCCAGCACCAATTGCTATTCCAACATCAGCTGCAACCAAGGCTGGTGAATCGTTTATTCCATCCCCAACCATTGCCACACTCACTCCTTTCATCTGCATTCAATTAATCGGTAAGGTGTTATGCAATCATACATCTATAATAGAGGTCCTGTTTTGGGGGCTTTTAAGGTTCCCGGGAATTGGGAAATCAAGAAGTTGCATATATCAAACAAGAAAGTAACCTGAAATTCTTTGATCTTATCAGCTTTTCCCATTGGATTTGTCTCAGCAACAACCTTCTCAATTCCAATCTCCTTTGCTATGGCATTTGCTGTAGCCCAATTATCACCAGTTACCATAATGCTCGAGATTCCCATTGAACGAAGATATGATATGACATGCACAGCTTCTGGCTTCACTGGATCTGTGACAGCAAAAGCTCCTTTAACTTCCCCATCAATGGCGACTAACACACATGTTCTGGCCAATTTCTCATTTTTCAAAACAAAGTCTTCGACCACAGAGCTAATCTGAATATTACAAGTTTGCATAAGCCTTTTGTTTCCCACCAAAACCATTTCGCCACCAATTTTTGAACTGATCCCAGCTCCAAGGTGCACCTCAAAGTCCCTAGCTTCCATAAAATGGGTGGCTTCAGGGTTAGCTTCGACATGCAACTTAACATACTCCACCAAGGCCTTTGCTATTGGGTGTTCGCTATTAACCTGAAGTTTCAATATTCAAACTAGCCTTAGACTTCTCATTCTCTGTAGCAGTGCGTATAGCATGAGCTGTTCCAAAATGTGATATATATGATGATAAATCACAAACGTGTGAGAAGCAGGATGACCAGATGTCATTATGGATGCATATTTGATGACTGAGTTATTCCTCTCAAGTTCCCCCCTTCCTCCCTTCTTTCCTCTCCACTCAACCCACACCAGCCAAACAGAAGAAAACTAGGAATCATTCACATTTTTTCATGCAAAAATTTCAGGTCACCCTTTTCGGATTTGACATGCATCAGAAACTTCACTCACAGTATCTTCCCAAAAGATTATTCGGAATTTAGAAATACCTCCGCAGCAGAGGCCAAACTGCAGAAGTCTTTCATTGACATGCTTGAGAAAAGCTCCATGCTAACCACTTTTGGCTTCCCAATCGTCAATGTTCCTGTCTTATCAAATATAATGGTTTTTACCTGCAGGATTAGGGTCATATCATTTTCAATTCAACTTCCAGCAGTAAACAGATCATGTTTTCAGCATCAAAGTTGAACTTGCATCAATATTAAACAGATAAACATGAAAGCAAATATAATAAGATTTTTCAACCAGTTGTAAAGCCAATTAACAACAAACAAATATCACTTCAAGAAAAAAAAAAAAGGTGGCTTTAGGCTCTCAGCAGCAGTCAAATTGGTATTAGTTACAGGAAAACAGTATAATGATATGAACCAAAAGCACAACAGTTGCTAATGCTCAGAAAGGGTTGCTGACATCATACACATTGATACCCATAGATTCCTCAAATCTTTAAGTACCCTAGCTCATCTATTCCTAGAAATAATCAAATTACCTTGTGTGCCTTCTCAAGTGCATTTCCACCCTTAATAAGTATACCAAGTGAAGCACCTTTTCCTGTGGCAACCATAACTGCTGTAGGGGTTGCTAGTCCAAGAGCACATGGGCAAGCAACAACCAGCACTGCTATAGCAAATTGCAAGGCAAGCTCAAATTTATCCATGCCTTCCGGAACCCAGTATTTAGGATAAACACCAGCAACTCCAGGAATAAACCATCCCAGCCATGTGACAAGTGCAGCTATAACCACCTGAAAAATGATGAAAAGAAACACCATGAACAGATTAATCATGCAGGTAAGTGTTATTGGATCCCCTTTTTCTCTTCGAAACTTCAAAACTTGTCTTATGCCCCATGCCTATCAAGCTCGTGCTTCATCCTCTATTTCTGCCCATAATGGAGAAGATAAATATGCACAACAAAAAAGATATATGCACTTTGACCATGTGATGTCAGAAAAAAAAGCACATAGCAGATTGATAAAAGATTGATAAGCCATCTCATTGCTAACCCATCTCCTCTGTATACCCAGCAATTGAAAACAGAGAGATTGAAGTGTTATACTAATAATGGTGATGAAACTAAGTGAATAAGCTTGGCAATGAAATTACGTCAAAGTATATATAAATAATTGTCAAAGAACATAAAAAACTCACGGCAGGAACAAAAAATCTTGAAATCTGGTCAGCAAGTTTTTGAACAGGTGCACGAGCAAGCTGAGCTGCTTCGACAAGTTGAACAATTTGAGAAAGTGCTGTCTCAGAACCAACATGAGTAGCTTGGACAATTAAACGCCCATTCTCATTTACAGTTCCACCAATAACCTTATCATAGATATTGAAGGGTGAATAGGTTATTATATAAAAAAACCATTTAGCTTTCCTAAACTAAGCTGAATAAGTAAAAGGGAAAACAGATAATACCTTATCACCAGGTCTTTTTGCAATGGGTGTTGCCTCACCGGTTATCATACTCTCATTCACATAGCTTTGACCATCAACGACAATTCCATCGACTGGAATTTTTTCTCCGGGAACAATTTTGACTATGTCGTTCTTCTGCAGCAACTGAGTGCTGATTTCAGTTTCAGTGATTATTTTCCCATCATTGTCCACTGTTAGCAAGCAAGATATTTCTGGAGCAAGCTCAGTAAGCTTTGCCAAAGCATCTGAAGTCTTTCCTTTAGCCATGACCTCTAGATACTTCCCTAAGAGAATAAATGATATCAACATTGCACTGGTTTCAAAAAAATCTTGCCCTTCGAATGCATTTGAAGTCAGTGCTTTCATCACTACATAAACAGAGTAAAAATATGCAGCATTCGTGCCCAATGCAACTAAAACATCCATGTTAGCAGATTTTCGTCTCAAAGCATGGAATGATCCCACATAAAACCTGATAACATAAGCAAAATGAATTTTGTTACTGCACATGAAAAACATGTGGAAAAACCAACTAGAGATAGTAAACTGCAAAATGATTTACCTTCGCCCAATAATAAACTGCACTGGTGTGCAAAGAATCCATCTTAAAAGCATCCCAATGGTGAGCATGTTGTAAATCTTGTACTCTAACCAGTTTCCAAATGGATGAAGCATAGGAAGAACCATGGAGAACAAGAAAACTGGAACTGAGAAAAGACAACTTAAAAGGAACTGGTACCTATATATCCAGATTTCATGTTCTGTTTCAGTTTCCCTTCGTCTAGAAGGAATATACAAGCTAGCCTTGTATGGTGTTGAGACATAGCTAACTTCTTCTATTCTATTTATCAGAGACCTTGGACCAGTAAGGTCTGGATCATAGCCAACAGTTACCTTGTTTTGTTTCAAGTCCATTTCAACATGGTTTACACCTTCAGCTGACTCAAGACAAGACTGAATAATCTTCACATCCTCTACTGAACTAATCCCTTCAATTTTTAGCTGCACTCTGTTTGCATCATTTCCAGCACTAATGAGTTCAGCTCCAAAACCAGCATCCTCTATTGCTTCAATGATGAGGTCTGTGTTAGTATCGTTTGGATCAAAGTTTACCTTGGCTTCTTCAAGAGCTAAACCAACTACTGCTTTCTTTACCCCATCAACCATTTTAACGGCACGCTCAACAGACTCAGAGCAGGTGGTGCAGGCCATACCTTTAATCCTGAGCCTGCAAACCTCTATGTCTTGGTCTGGGAATTCATCAACTGGGAAACCTGCATCCTCTATGGCCTCTTTGATCTTTTTTGCCTGTAGAAATCACATTACTAATTCAGTTTTTTCCATATTATACAAGATAAACATAGTGAAAAAAATCACTGGTATTGGAGATGACTATTAGATTCATTCTGTAACAACAGAAATAATGCCCAGAGGAATCAAAATCAGTAAGAGAGTAAGAGACATGGTGAAAACGCTAGATTCAAACTCGTTGGACAGAAGGAGGTGGTATGGGGGGTGGGGGAGTTGCATGAGAATGAGTACATGAACTCCATCTTTGTCAAGAAGAAGAGCGATAAAATTTCCAGAACTTCTATCAGAAATCCAACCATTTGTAAGTGAGAGCACAGTCAAGTTGGTTAAATTAAACTCTCTACATAAAAGCTACAAGGAAGTTCCAAAAGAAAACGTACACTTATCATCTTTGGAATATACTTAATGGCAGCTTGACCTTGAAGGGATGACACCACGACATTCTCCACACCATTGAGTTTTCCAAGCACTGATTCGACGGATGTCACACAAGATGAACATTTGATCTCCCTTATTTTAAACCTAATTGTTCGACTTTTGTTATCCGTACCACGAACAGGTTCAGGTATAGTGATGGAAAGACTATCCGGTGGTTGCAACAGCGGTGTCCTAAGATTGGCAAGCCCCATAGCTTCCATATCCCCGTTTCTCAAGTTGCTGTTCATAAAAGCCTGGAAAGATGACAAGTGAAAAGCACAATAAAATAATAGCATTCCTGATGGAAAATTCAAATTCAACCCTATTAAAGATGATATTGAAGATAACATCCAATAAAATGCAGTACACTTCTTTGCTTTCATAATAAATTCTTTTGTTGTCTGTTTCGCTACATCCTTGTTTATTTCAATACAAAGTTTCCCATGCTGCTAACTATTCCCCCAAATTTAGAAAACATACCCCAATCAGAAACATTAAAAACAATACTACCTTTTTAATGGGGAAAAAAACAAAATCTGGAATCAAACTAATGAATTCGAATTACAGGCGAGTTTAGATAGCTCTTGGGATATTTCACAGTGAAAGCACAGGACACAACTTTGCATTTAGTAAACAGAAATCACAAGGAAAACTTGAGAAAAGCTCAAAAAGTTTCAACATGAAGCACATAATTCCAAAATAACAAAGTTGCAGCAAAAAATTCGAAGACTACAACCATAAAATCGATCCTAAAACTAAAAACATCCAAAGTTTCTAAAACTTTCTAGAAATTTCGTGGTTGGAATAGATAGGAAAATCTCACCGAAAACCAATCGAAGCGATGTTAATCCTGAATTATCGACGGCGAGCTCCTGCTTCAGGGTGTTTCACGGTTGAGGAGAAAAAATAAGAGAGCTTGAGAAATTGAGAAATTGAGCAAAAATGATAATTTTCTAGGGTTTTTTTTCGAAATAATCGTATTGAAGGGTAGCAAGAGAAGACGAAGAGAGACGCAGTCTCTGCCAGGCCAATCTGTGAGTCTACGGAATTGGGAGGGCTTTGTCGTATTTATAGGTCACAACTCGTTTTTTAAATTTTTGAATCTTAACGTCATGTTTGCAATTTTCCCACCACATTGTTTAATTTTACTTGCATTAATTATTAAACACCCCCTCTCCCCGTTTTTTTCCCCCAATTTCAAGTTCCCGTACTTCTTTCACTTCCTACGTATTTTGATTAGATTGGACAATGTTCAATGGGCTGGTCAAGCTAAATAACCATCTCCCCTTTTCAATGATATATTTGGGATTCATTAACCTTGTTTTTAAATTGAAAATTTTGACCAACAAAGATAGCTTTTCATAACTAGTTGATAACTATTTTCTTTTCTTTGTCCTTCTTAGGATAGGTTATATAGTATAAATTTTTCCTTTCTAATCTTTAGCAATTAAATTATATGAATATGTCCATGATTCCAAGCCTGAAGAATGATTTTCACTGCTTAACTTTATTTTTTTATGTATTTTGAAGATCTTTTTAAAATTTGTTTGAATTTTAGGGAAGTCATACATTAGTTTGTCGGCTTACAATAGATAACAATCATATCAAATAGTCTTACCAGCAAACTCCCAATTTTTTTCTTGTTAAAACCATACCTTTTTTTTTTAATTGAGATCATAAGTATCAAGTTAAACTGCAAAAATCACAAACATGAGTAATTCGCAAGAAAAAGTTCCAAAGTGGTCAGATGCAACAAGGTGGCTTCTTGTATTTTTCCCTATGACCTTGGCGCTTAGGACTGTGGTACAGCTAGCTAGTCAACTTCCAATACTGATTGAAGAGGACGAATGAATAAATGAGTATGGCTCCTAGCACGAATTACATTTACAGAAAGATATGTAATTTGTGTCCAGCCAATAAGACAAATCCATCCCTTCATGCCCTGGTTGCATAGGTTTTGGTTTTGGCTAGCTACCTTCATGGTCAGGACTCTTTCAGGACCACCGTCGGCTCCGCTTCATGCATTATTGCGCTGCCTAGCTCCTGTAGAACTCCATCTTCTAAATCTATTCTAGCTAGCATCTTCACCCTGATGACCACTAATTTCAAACTATTCATTCTTTTTTTCAAAAAAATAAAAAAGGAGAATGAAAAATCACTATAAGATTAAAATTAAATAATAACTACATCTCTAGTCGCTAAACAATTGAAAATGTACTTTTTCAATCACCAGAATCCTAGTCACTATAAACTAGCTCATGGAGGAAGAGCAATGACTAAAGAAGTCAGTATCAAGTTAGTTGGCACAAAAAGGATAAAAGATTAAATAAAATCATTTATTATTTTTTGTTTTCCTTTTCAATTTCTTTTTTTCGTTGTTAAACTGCAAGCTGTTTTAAGTTAAAAGTTTAAATTCAAGATTGACAAAATTGCAAGGTACTATAAGTTATCCCCATAACATGAAAGAGACAATTGAACCTAGTAGAAGAACCTTGAAAGATTAAATAAAATCATTTCTCTAAAAAGAGATCTATTAACAAAATTTGACAATAAGATCCAATCCCCTTCACTCCACATGCACTTGATCAAAATAAATGTAACTAAACATCAACAAACTCTTCAACTAAAAAACAAGAATCAAGAGATAGTAAATTTTCTTAGCTATAAATCGTTCAAGCCAACACAACAAATAAAAACTTTGGGAATGAAAAAATGGAAATGAAAATTGCGAATAAACAAAAAAAAATGGGGAATGAAAAAAACCAATAGGTAGAGACTTGAAGCTATAGAAGAAGAGAAAGAGAGGGAGGCAAACTTGGGATGGAAAATAAGAGAATAAGGAAGAAAGAGATGAAGGTGATGTTATTTTTCTCTAGGTGTAATTGAAGGCTGAAAGGCAACTGAGTAAGAGATAACCACTGATGAGCAATAGAATGAAGAACATTATTTATTGAATGTCAACTGAAAGGGAGGCAATTGAAACTATCAATTGCCCTTCAGTCATTCAAGAAATGAATTTTGACATACTTCTTGTAGTGAATTTTGCCACTAATGTCTGCCTGATGGGCAATTTTGTCACTAATATATTTTTTGTGCAAATTTGCAATTGATGTTCATTTTCAGATCAAATTTGTCATCCATTGTTAAAATTTGTGTCATGGCTTGGTAGTTATTTTGCTCTTCTTTTGAAACTTCATGACAAATATGATCTCAAACCTTAACATTAGTGGTAAATTTATGCAAGAAAAAAATATTAGTGGTAAAATTACCCATTTAGGGAAAAATTAGTGGCAAACTTACCAATTTTCCCAAAAAAAAAAAAGACTACCCACATTTTTTGAAGCAATTATTAGAAATTTTCAAACTAAAGGACATGCCCAAGCACAAAACGGGAAATCTACAACTCCAATCATATTACTAAGTAGGGGTGAGCATGGGTTGGGTAAACCCGAAACCGAAACCGAACCGCCCCCATTGGGTTGGGTTGGATTGGTTAAAAATTGATCATGATTCTCGGGTTGGTTCCACATATAAGAAAACTGACGGTTTTTAGGTTGGTTCTAGTTCCATATGAAACCAACCCTAGGTGGAACCGAACCCGAGATATATATATAATTATATAATAAAAATTATAGTATTACTAATATATCCACACACACACACACACACACACACATTTATTTCTTTGAAGTATTATGATGGTAATTTTGTGTTTTTATATTAAACTCTTAAACTGATGTTCCAAATTGAAACAGTATGGAAGTTGTGGGATCATTTACGAAATTTCTCCATATTTACTTAAATCACTTTGCTTCATAGACCCACCACTCCTAAGTCATTTTGCTTTCGATCTTTCATTCCAGACTACTTTTTACGACACAATTATGATATTTTTTTCATTTGAGTCATGCAAAATTAAAAATTTATGACATCAACATATTTTAGGTTTTGATACTGAAGAAGATGGT
This sequence comes from Aquilaria sinensis, assembly GCA_005392925.1. Taxonomy (NCBI): domain Eukaryota; kingdom Viridiplantae; phylum Streptophyta; class Magnoliopsida; order Malvales; family Thymelaeaceae; genus Aquilaria; species Aquilaria sinensis. Next base: position 543,317 of record SMDT01001656.1, read on the forward strand.
CTTAAAGGCTCAATTTTTCATATTGAATGTCATACCAATATTGGAATTACTGGAATGAAGTAAACTAGTTGAGATAAAAGATACCCCACAAGCAACTCTTTTGAACCATTTTTGTAAGAACAACATTTTAAACTCTTTTGAATGTATCTAAGTATATATATTTAAATATTAATTTAATTGTATATTATGTTGAATATGTCATAAAACTGATTATGGATGTAGATTTATTGAATTTTGGTGTTGCTATAGGTATATGGTATAAATCGAAAAACCCGAGAACCAAAACCGAGAAACCCAAAACCATGGTTTTGGTTCTGTTTAGTTCTCGGTTCTAGGTTGAGTAGAAAAATTGTGGAACCGAAGCCATTTCGGGTTGGTTCGGTTCCACCATAAAACCAAACCAACCCGACCCATGCTCACCCCTATTACTAAGGCATAGCTACTGTTGCTTTGGCACAATAAAAGCTTTCTTGTTGTTCCAAATTTGAAACGAATACAATTAACAGTTGGGTGTCATGAAACTAAGTGTAGCTCATTTTCATATAGACAAATTATTCATTATGTTGTATTTAAATAAGGAAAATGGTTCTATAACAAGTGAGCTTGCATATACATCTCAATTATCCATACAAATGAGAGTCCTTAGATGGATAATGTTATTGTTACTTCTAAAAAGAGGCCTTTTTTTACTATTCTTCTCCGGTATATATATGAAAAGTGACTTTTTGTCTTTTGCATTTCTTGGTTTATGGTCAAACCCTCTTTTGGCCTCCAAGTATTTCATGTTTACCATAAAGTTCCCTCACTTTCACCTATTGTTGCTAGCTAGAGTGAAGACCGTTTATCAATGGTAGGAAGATTGGCATCATAAAGTTTCAGGACTATTACTAACAGAAACCAACATTACAAGGATTGAAAGTGTATTTCCTTGATTCTATTCAACATCCACCCATGTCATTTTAATTTTGGGTTAATTACACTTTGTCCCCTGAGATTTAGATAAAATTACACTTTGCCCCTTCTTGTTTAAATATATATATACTTTACCCTTTACTTTTTTAATACAATCTAACAACAACTTTTGAAATCTTAATTTAAACTGTACAATTGTCATCTTCAAGCAATTTCAATCTCTATAGTATTTTTTATATAATTATTTGACATTTAAAAAATATTATTTTAAAAACTAAAAGAAATACAGAAAAAAAACTGATAATTTGAAATGTTAATTAATTGTAGAAAAAAATACCATATAGATTGAAAATTACTAGAAGATGACTGCTATAATGTCTAAATTAAGATTTTAGAAGTTACTGTCGAACTGTATTAAAAGGGTAAAAGGCAAAGTATATATTTCTAAAATAGGATGAGGCAAACTATAATTTCACCTAAACCTTATGGGGTAAATTGTGATTATCCCTTTAATTTTTTTGTATTCCTTGGGAATGGTCAAATCCTTCTTTTGGTCCCTGAATAAAATCCTTTTCCATACGTGTAATTTAGAATAAACGTCAAGGAACAAATTGTACTTCTCTCTTTACCATAATGATCCAAACTTATGCTTGCAAACTTTTAGAAAAAAAAAAAAAGCTGAAATTTGGATGGTCTATTTAAATTTAAAATAATATGACCTTAAATGGAAATGAGAGACATGATCAAGAGCCTTTTCTTTCGCATGGTTTGCTTCAAAGTTTTAATTATATAGGTTTACTACAAAAAAAAATGTTAATTTCCAACGACCATTTCCAATAGTCTCGCATTGGCGCGCTAGCAAACCATGCATTGGAAAAAAAAATTTCACGGCCAAAGGAATTGGTCGTTGGTTATTCCAACGACCTACCTCTTAGAAATTTCCAATAGCTGATCAGTTTTCCAACGAACTGGCCGTTGGCCATTAGAAAAATTCCAATAACTATGTCTACTGGAAAAACACCAACGATGTAAGTTGATGGAAATTTTCAAATGGCTATGCATTTGGAAACTCATTTTAAAAAATATTTGTGACTCTAGAATAGATAACATATTTTATATATCACTAAAATTACACTTTTTATTTATTAAAATAAATATTATATATTTTCTGTTTTATTCAGACACTATTTTATATTATTACAACTAATCACATATAATATTTTATATTTTATATATTAATAACATAAAATATTTACTAAAACTATATTTATATTATTAAAAAACTTTAAAAAAAAACTATGAAATCTGCTATAAAAAAATTCAAAATCCAATTCAGATCTCAAATCTAACCCAGATCCAAAATCAAAATTTGAAATATAATTCGAAATACAACAATCCAACAATCAGATTTATTTTGAAATACAATACAAAATCAGAACGAAAATCACAAATCCAAAATCAACAAAACTAGATCTAATTTTTAATCACCTAATCAAATGGTGGCCAAGTCTTCTAGTGACTTCATCACTTCATTTGGAAAACTCTTCCCCCCATCTTTTTTGGTTACTTCATCACTTCATCCGTTAAATGAGAAGTGCGAGAACGGTGAAGAAAGCAATTCAGATGGTGAGGAATGGCAACCAACGGTGGCTGAAGATTAATGACAGAGGCAATGTGAAGAAAACGACAGACAATTGGATTTACAAAACTAAACAGCAAACTCACAACTGGATCTACAAAACCAAACACAAATAAAAAATGAAATAAAAAACAAAATCAAACATGAAATCGAACACAAAATCACTTAAAAGGCAAAGGAGCCGCGGTGAAGAAGAATGGTGGATATCGTCAGCGATGAGTGACAAATGAAGAAATGGAGCATAGGTGATTAGCGAACAAAAAAGCGGAGAACAGCAAATGGTGAATGGCAATGAGCAGAGTAACCAAGATAGAGGAGGGTTCATGCGTGGTAAAAAGAGTGACAAAGGAGAAGGAGAAGACGGACGAGAGAGGCAGATGAGGGAAAAAGTTAACTGAAGTATATATAGCTAGGGTTAAGTTGGGCTAGGTTAGCTTGGCCCAATGATATATATATATAATAATAATAATAATAATTATTATTATTATTATTATTATTGTTGTTGTTGTTGTTGTTGTTGTTGTTTTGTTGTTATTCTTATTATTCTTATACATTATATTTATATATGTGTATGATATATGATAATTTTAAATATTATTATTATTATTATTATTATTATTATTATTATTATTATTATTAGTATCATTGTTTGTAAAAAATACATTAATTGTTTACAATTATCTATGCTCAAATTTTATTTAATTTCAAAATCAGCCTTATCTTTTTACATTGTTCAATCAATAACTTATATTGATTATATTACAGCTAATGTTAATATAAAATGTATCTGTTGACGCCCAGTTTTTTCCGGACATTAATTTTTATTTAGTTCTAGGTTAGGAATATTAGTTTATGGGGTGTTTTCATTTTTAGGGGTAATTTGATCAATTTTTAGGATATTTGAGTCATTTTTGTCATTTTAGGGTTAGTTGGTCTAGTCACGTTTATGTTATACTGTTGTTCATGTTATAAAACTTTAGGAATTTAGTATGGTCATTTAGGGTCAAAATAGGAATTAATTTAGTTTAGGTACTAATTTGGACTCCTAAAGATTTTGTAGGGTCAATTTAGTCAAAAGGGAAAAGTTTGGGTGGAAAATGAGGGTTTTTAGAATATTTTAGGTAAAATTGCAAAATTTTGAGCAAATCAGTTAATTTTAGAGAGTTTGAGCCAAAACTGACAAAAAAAAATGTGAAGTTCTATGTGAAATCTGTCTTTTGGCAATGTTTTGGGCACAATTTGACAAATCCTAGAAATTTTGTGCTAGCTTGCAATTTTGAATAAAGTCAAGGGTAGGAGTGAGCATGGGTTGGGTAAACCTCAAAATCCAACCCGAACCACCACTATTGGGTTGGGTTGGGTTAGGTAAAAATTGATCATGGTTCATGGGTTAATTCCACATATAGGAGAACCGATGATTTTTTGGTTGGTTCTGCTTCCATATGGAATTAACTCGAGGTGGAACTGAACTTGAGATATATATATAATTATATAATGAAAATTATAGTATTACCAATATATATATTTGAAGAATTATAATTGTTATTTTGTGTTTTTATATTAAACCCTTATATTAATGTCCTACATTGAAACAGTATGGAAGTTGTGGGATCATTTATGAAAATTTTCCATATTCACTTAAATCACTTCGCTTCCTAGACTGACTACTTCTGGATTATTTTGCTTTCGATCTTCCATTCTATACTACTTCTATTACACAATCATCATATTTTTTTCATTTATGAGCCATGCGAACATAAAGATTCATGACATTTATATTTTTTAGGTTTTGATACTAAAAATGATGGTCTTAAAGGCTCAGCTTTCCATATTAAATATCATATCAATGTTGGAATTACTGGAAGGAAGTACACTGGTTGAGATGAAAGATACTCTACAAGCAACTCTTTTGAACCATTTTAATAAAAATAATATTTTAAACTCTTTTGAATGTGTCTAAGTATATATATTTAAATATTAATTTAATTGTATATTATGTTGAATATTTCATCAAATTGGTTATGGACGCAATTTATTGAATTTTGGTATTGTTATGGGTATATGGTATAAACTGAAAAATCTAGAACCATGGTTTTGGTTCTGTTCGGTTCTCGATTCTCGGGTTGAATAAAAAAATTTTGAAATCGAGACCATTTCGAGTTGGTTTGGTTCCACCTTAAAACCGAACTATCCCGATCTATGCTCACTCCTAGTTATGGGCAAGATCGGCAAATTGAGAGTTTTTATGGACTTAAACTAGTATTTAGACCAGATTGCATCTTAGTTGATTCAAACCTCTAAAATCTTGGTTGTTGATAAGATTTAATCTCAAATTTGGTTTCTAACCACTTTCATGACACTCTCAGTATAAATAAGGGTCATTTATTTAAGAAAAACGGGTAGAAAAAAGCTACGAAATTCGAAACCCTAAGCTACCACACAAAACAGTCTAAACTGCAGCTTCAGCCTCCTTACTTCTCGCTGCCCCTCCCTAGAAACCCTAAACTTTACACCTCGCCGCCGCCGTCCCTGAACATTATCTCTATTGCCCGATTCCCAACCGCCGCCAGACGCCGCTTCTGCCTCCGTCGACGGTCCAAGATTGCCACCCCTGCTTAGCCGACACAGCGCCGTTGCTCCCGAACGTCGTCTACCACCGGCGACGCTAGCAATGGAAGGAGGAAAGGATAGGGCTATGCAACTGCCGCGATTTCTTCCCCTGTCCAGCCGTTGGCGACGTCGTCTGCCACCTTTCAGTCGCCCTGCTGGTCACGCGCCTCCTTCCGAGCAGAGCCCATGCCGCCGATCGTCCAGACATCGCCTGAAAAAGGGAGAATAGTAGTCGAACCCGGATCGCAACCCGTCACCGATCCGATTTCAGGACCCGTCGACTGCAATCAAACCAATCGGCTTGGGTAAAACTCTTGTTTAGCCCTTATACTTTTTATTTCATTCATAAAAGTTACTGAAATTTTTAAAGTTTCAAAGAGAAGGCACTGGCAGCAAAGATTTTTATTACTTTTGATTATTTTCCATAGGCTCTTTTGTTATTTGATAGCTTGGCCATGCATCAGTTTAATTATTAAATTCACATAGGAATACAAGATAGGATGTCTATTTTTTTAACTTTTGTTTACCTTAGAATCATTTTAGTTTTAATTGAATCCACATGATGCATTCTTAAGATCAATTTTAGAGAACTCATTTAATGTGGGTTCAATAAAATCCTATGATGAATTTAAGATAATAATTAGAAACAAATTCCAAGATCCATATCTGGCTGATCCGATATGATCTATGGTTTGGATAATTATTTAAAATTTTTAAAAGTAATAATAAAAATAAATATAAATGCATTTAATAGCCACATTCATGTAATCTGATAAAACCTATGATTTGGATTGATAACTAACTAAACTCTTTAAAAAATAAATAAAAATTAAATCTTTAAATTTGATATTCAAGTGGCTCAGTGGGGTCTATGGTTTGGCAACACTAAATAGGTAAAATTATGAGTAATTTTTAAAGAGATCCTCATCCTTGTAGTTCAATTAGAATTTATGGTTTGAAAATTAATTAAATCATTTAAAGCAAGTAAAATAATATTTAAATTAAACTAAGGTGCCAATTTTTTTGCACTATAATAAAGTTATTTTAGCGTAATCATACTTCCAAACCCTTTCTTTTAAACTTTCTGGTGTTCAATTAACTTATATATAAATAAATTGGTGACGACTTCTAAAAATACGTTGATATAGTATCTAGCACAACACAGGTTTCCACGATCCTGTTTATGTGCACCGGTCACGATTAGGGATGTAAAACGAATTTCGAATCGAGCCTAACGAGCTTCAAGCCCGAATTCGAGCCAAATTTTATGTTCGAATCCTTAACGAATCGAGCTCGAACCCAAATATGTTCGGCTCGAACTCTTAACGAGCTTAACGAGCCTGGTATAATATAACTTATTTATTAAAACAAAACATATATCCTAAAATCCTAAAATCCCTAAATTCCCTGCCTCAATTCAAAATTCCCCTAACTGCCCTCACCCACCCTATCCCTCATAGCTCGCCCACCCTCAGGAGTTGCGACTCGCAAGTCTCGCCTCGTGACTCACTGTCGCCTCAATCGTCGGCTTAATTGCCATTATCGTTTGCAAAATCACCGTCGCCCGTGCGGCCCAGCTGTCGTTGCCCCACTGTTGGTTCCTGCATCCGCCGTATCACCGTCGCAACTTGATCTACTCACTATCGCGCCATTTATTGTCGGGCCGTCGCGCTAGAGCCTTATCTCCATCGTCCGTCTGTCATGTCGGCAAGCCTTCCCTCCATCGTGCCGTCATCACGCTGTCGAGTATTCTCTCCGTCACGCCTCCCCTGTCTCAACTATGCTTTTCGAGCTTGAACCGAGCTCTACTGTTCGAGCTCATAAACCAAGTATATCGAGCCTCTCGAGCTAACGAATCGAGCTCGAGCCTACTACAAGCCGAGCTCGAACCTTGTTTCTAAAGCTCGTCGAGCTCAAGCCTACTCCAATATGAAACGAGCCGAACTCGAGCCTGGCCTGTTCGAGCTCGGTTCGGCTCGTTTACACCCCTAGTCACGATTTCATCCATCATGTCACCAATCCAGTTTCTACGGGAGCATGCACGCGGTCAAAGATTGCATCAGTAACGTTGAGTAGGTCCAACTGATCTCAATTAAGCAAATAAGTAGCAAACCAATCTCCTAATCGTGACCATTTGTTTGCGTCATTTTTCTTTGACTTGTTAAATTTAATTGGTTTTATGTGTTGCTAAAAAAATAATAATGAATGAAACTTACTACCATCACTTATGGTTTACAATTTCACACTTTTAAACAATTAAAAAAAAAAAATAAGCATTAGCATTTGGTCTGATTATCCATTACATCCCTAAACTATGTCAATTTAGATGCTTTATCCCCCAATCTTCCAACTAGCATATCGGTCCTTGGCTATTATGACTCGGACACTTTACCCATTTGATTTGATAACTTGATCATGTGATATAGATGGAGGCAATAAAAACGTGCTTGAAGTAGATGCAGATGCTAACATTGTATTAATACTAAATGAATTTCATTTCAACTTTTGTTCCATCAAATAATCATTCTATTTAAAATAATTAAAATAATTTTATTTTATTTGAATATTAATATTAACAATTAAAATTTTAAAAATAAAATGGATGAAGCGACCAAAACTTTAATAGCTATTGAGCGACCGATAAGTGATTAATTAATTCAGTCACTTTCTTCAATCGCTTCTTGAAAGCGACTAGATGAAAAGTGACTGAATGGGTAATTTGGAAGGGTGTTCTGGAAGCTCGTTTCCATGCATGATTGGAATATATAACACCATCATTTAATCAGATTGCAAGGTTATTGTGATCACACTTCTTAACTGCACAAATTAATCCTACTCTTTAATTTGTGTGTTTGGTTTAGTGGTAGATTGATGGCATAATGGAATTAGCTCAATTATTTGTCATGTCGTTTTGTTTATGTCAGGCCCCAAAACCCACCCTAAGAGTCTTGGGACGATGACATGCCGCATACTTAAGAAAATAAAATTTTCCTAAGCATACAAGGTTACATATTCCAAATAATTCCAAACTTATAAAATTCTCTTATGAGAATAAGTGGCAGAGCAACTACAATTCTTGAAACTGGAACATAATCCATAAGATATTTAAAGCTCTAAAGAATGAAACAAAATCCAAAAAGTTTTCTAAACATAAATAAATTTCTAATAGTAGTACTAACGAAATACTTTTAATTGTCTTGAACTGCTGTTGGTCTTGTAGTCACTCCCGCTAGCTAACTTGAACTATTCCTGATCTGTGTGAGGGGGTGAAAACGGGGTGAGCATGAATGCCCAGCAAGTGGCGGATTTTGAAAACAGAAATACAATATACAAAATATATAGGGATCAAGCAGAAAACAATTCTTGTAAAAATAATAACATAAACTTTAGCAGAAGATATTTGAATAGTCAGAACATAATCAATGTAATAGCAATTTTGAGAGCTGAGCAAATAATATTTATAAATAAAATCATTAACCAAAACAGAGCAGTTTAGAGCAGAATAGCAGAACAGAAATTCAGAGCAGAGTGGGTGGGGTGATCATTGTGACTACACTTAAACCGCTGTAGTGCGTCCAAAATCGTCTAAGAATCGCCAACGATCGAGCGCCCTGAAGGACATGTCCTAAAAACAGTGCACTGCGGAACAGAACGTAACAAAATACCCTACGTGGAGGGTCCAAAACTACACTTTCCCAGTAGTACGGGCACAGAACCAACACCCACCAAAACGGAGTCAGAACAAAAATTCAGAGCATTACGATTGTTATAAAATTTCAGTACAAAACATCACAATCAAAACATACCTGATCCCAGCTTATTTAATCAAACATAATATATTGCATAAATAAGATAAAATTCGAATAAGCAGATAAACAAGTAAATTAATAAAACACTTGGAAAACAATTTCAGAATAAAACTTGTAATTGAAAACTCTTATTCTGATTAAAATTTATTTAAATGCAAAATAGCTTTAAATCGAAATATTGAAAAATTACTAAATTGGAAAACTTAGCACTTTGAAGAAATACTATATATATATATATACATACATAATATCAGAACAATTTAATTTTTAGAAATAGTAGTAGCCACTTACCTCAAAATGAAACTTTCAAACTCCTGAAATAATTCTTTAGCCGCCTAAAATAATTATGTAAAAGTTTATGTCAAAACATAATCAATTCAAGAAATAACCAAAAATCACTTGCTGACAGTGACCTAAATGAATGTTTCTGGAACCTAAGAATTCAATGAAGTATTGTTAGAAGCATTAGGGACTAATGTTGTAATTAACCCGATTACTTTCCCAAACACAAGCTTTGTGGTGACCAAAATGTAACCATTTAAACTATGGGATGCCGATAAACTCTCCTCAAAACCTAAAGGACATACACTGTTAGTAGCCCAGTTTGTTTCCAGAAACACGATTCTTTTGTCTTTTCCGATTCGCATTTCTGCTACCCTCCAATTTTCACCATGCCCAGCCAAAATCTCCCCAAATTTAATTATAATCTATCCGAAACAATTCTAATAATTAATTGACTCTTTCAATCATCAAAATAAATTATAAATCAACCATAACCTTAACTTAAATCTCTCTTCAAATTCAAAGAAAAGCTAGACTATGTATTGAAAAATAACTAACAATTACTCACCAAAAAAGTGTTGGAGCTTTAGGAGGAAGGAATGAGTGTTTTAGAGTAAGTAAGTGAAATGAGTGAAATAGAGACTAAAATGGAACCTGTATGGCCAGCCATGGGTGTATATATAAAGTGAGACCATATGATTCACATTGGGGTGAGTGGGAGACAAATTGGGATACAAATTGGAAAACTTATGTGTGTGGTGGGTAAGATAGTCAAAAGTAGGTGACAAATTTGAAGACTTGTGTGGGTGGTGGGTGAGATGGTCAAAAGTAGGTAACAAATTGGAAGACTTGTGTAGATGATGGGTGAGATAGTCAAAAGTAGGTGACAAATTAAAAGACTTGTGTGAGTAGTGGGTGAGATAGTCAAAAGTAAGTGACAAATTAGAAGACTTGTGTGGGTGGTGGGTGAGATAGTCAAAAATAGATGACAAATTAAATGACTTGTGTGGGTAGTAGGTGAGATAGTCAAAAGTAGTTGACAAATTGAAAGACTTGTGTGAGTGGTGAGGTAAATTTGGTTGGGTCATTACAGTTTATATTCCTAGATCTGTAAACTCTGTTACTCATAATACAACCTTGTCAAAGGGTTTATCTGGTCAGATGGAATAGAGCTTATCTTCTTCACAAATGCTAAATGGATGCTCTTCTTACTAATTCTTAATGAGATTTCTGTGATTACTTTGGAAAAATATATTTCCATCAGACCTAGCTAGCTATATCTCAAACTTACGCACGCATGCAATATACATATAGTTTAATTCTTGCAGAAATAATTCTTTTAAATTGTTCAGTCATGATCGCATGTTTTTTTTTTAATATTTCATCACCCACTTGAATATACATATATACATGTACTTGTGTGTGTGTGTCACAAGTTTGATCTTGTAAATCATCAACCATTCCACATTGCGTATTCTAGTCTAAAGTACGTAAAAGTCCTTAATTAGTACTATACTAGTGTTAAGCTTGCAATTCATTGTGAGTAACAAAATAAAATTCAATGAAAATGAGCTATTAGCATTTAAACCAAAAAGAAAAAAAATAAAATCCGAAATAGGGACTCAATTGTCAAATGAGAAAGACTGTGGACCAATTTGGCAGGAGAAAAAGGTTCAATGATTGAATCAGGGGTTTAGCAAGCATTGGTTTTGATGAGAGTAACCCCACTATAAAAATAAACCACAAGGCGAGCCAAGAGGGAAGTAAATAAATGGGCCGCTACGGCCTAGACGAGATAATTGTGGTAGAATTGGGGTAAAATCCACCGGGGGTCATCTAGCTTATTTTTTTTGTCCTAAATGTGTACCTTACCTTCAAATTGTCCTACCAAGGTACCTTACCTCTTATCGTGTGTCCTATCTGGGTACTTTCCGTTGATTCCATCGTTAAGTCTCACGGAAATTGCTGACGTGACATTAATTAATGCTACAATAAACATAAAATAATAACTTTGGATCCTAAACTTTTCTAATAACTAATTCTAACCCTTAAACTTCCACCAAAATCATTTTAACCACCGTCAACCTCTTCCTCTGTCGCCCATCATCCCAGCTGCCCGGATCCACCGACAGGTTTCCCAGAAGCGCCCTCCTATTTCAAATATACTGTTCAATCCTCATTTCTTAATCTTGTACTCGAAAACCCTATTAGAATCCGATGTCGCACAGGTCCTTGGATTCACGCCATCCGTTGGACTCCTGCACTTTCCTACTCCACTCATGGCGGCCCTTCCTAGATTCCGACCAGCAACAGCCCAAGAAGCCTTCAGCTAATGCTTTTCACGCCAAGCGCCCCTGCCACTCCGATCGGACCACCTCTTTCTCAATCGACCTCTCCAAGCTCACCCCTCATCGATGATGACCGTACTGTCGCCAGTGCCCACAGCCAAAGGCGAAGCAGCTACAGATTGATTGCCCGGAAGCATAGGCGCCGTGGGTTGGCTCGGTGTCGGGTCAGAGCTTCGACCGAAGCGGGACGAGGTGGTGCGGTTCTGTTGGAGCGTCTGCGGCTTATGGTACGTGCTCGGATTTCCCCATGGCAATAGGGACTGATTCCAGCGGCGAGCTTTTTGGAAATGGCGTGGACTCCTCGTATTGGCCGTCCGATGTCAGCGAAGCTCGCAATTCGCGGCGGGATAATAGGGGGGACGGCGGCGGAAACGGTGGAAGTGGGGAGAAGGAGAGTTTGATTGGCGTGGGTTGTGGTGGGGGCCAAGTCGGAGGCTTTGATGGTCAAGGAATCGAATCGGGTTACGGAAGCGAGCCCGGATATCGTGGTGATGCTGAGTTTGGGTATGGAGATGAGGTTGACGAGGAGGAGGATGATTTTGCTGACAGGTTTCGAAGGCGAGGGCGGCTGGGATGGTGGGCGACAGAGGAAGAGGTCGACGGTGGCTAAAATGATTTTGGTGGAAGTTTAAGGGTTAGAATTAGTTATTAGAAAAGTTTAGGGTCCAAAGTTATTATTTTACGTTTATTGTAGCATTAATTAATGCCACGTCAGCAATTTCCGTGAGACTTAACGATGGAATCAACGAAAAGTACCTAGATAGGACACGCGATAAGAGGTAAGGTACCTCGGTAGGACAATTTGAAGGTAAGGTACCCGTTTAGGACAAAAAAATAAGCTAGGTGACCCCCAGTGGATTTTACCCGGTAGAATTATCTATCATTTTAATGTTAAAACAAATTTTAACAATAACAATTGAAAATAATTCTATCCCATAAGTGAACGGTAATCAATTTATTTTCTAGTTTATTTGAGTTTTAAGTACGACACTCATATCATGTTCATAATTAATTAGAGTGATTAGTTAAAAATATATATTACTCCCTCTATCCCATATTGTTTGCATTGTTCACTTTTCAGCAATTAATCTATTATTTTTTATTTTCAATATTTTAGTATATAAATGAAGAACTTTTATATAAGAATAATAAATCAAGACATATAGTTTCTAAATATATTTTTTAAAAATATTTTCTAACAAATACTAATTTGAATAAATTCAAGTCAAACTATGTAAAAAAGTCAAATGGAACAAAGAATATGGGTCGGATGGAGTATAAAATATAAAACTAAGCATGCTCAAGAGGTGAAAAATAATAGTATTTGATTATGCATTCGAGTTTTGAAACATTTCAAAGTTTGAAGATAAATATGTAGTATAATCCAAAGATATAAGAACTTTTGAGTGTTTAGTTTTCTTGTGTTGTGTTGTGTCAACTGCATCTTGGAACTCACTGTCAATTTTGAAGCTTCTAAAATGAAGAGGATGAAACTAAGTATTATAGAAAAATACAGGCCATATTTGTAATTCAACCTTTTCTCCCCCTTTTTGGATCTTTGTACCCCTCTTGGGCCGAACTAATAAGGGCACAGTTGGCCGAGCTTAACTGAAAACTGTAGCAGCAATGCTACTGTTCCTATTGTCAAATCAATCCATGTTAATTTAGTTAATGCTATAATGTATATATATAATATGTTTGTTGATTATATTGTTTTGGCATGCTACTGATCATATTTTTTAAACAACTTATTTGACATCCTTAGGGGGTTTTGGGAGGGTAAAAAAATCACTTAGATTAACTGAAGCAAGGTGATTAAAAATGTTGAGTGTGGGGAATCTAGATTATAAGAATATTTCATTGTTATTAAAGTGGTGGTGGATGTTTAGCTATGAGAAGGGTGCTTTGTGAATAAGATTTATGGTTAGTCTTTATGGGAAGGAAGGAGGGTTGGAGGGGGATGAAGTGAGAGGAGAAAGGGGCAAGTTTGGGGAAGCTTCATTGATTTAAACAGTGATTGTAAAAAATTAGGAGTTGATTTCAATGGCTCTTTTCGGTGGAAAGTTGGTAGGGGGGATAAAGTGAAGTTTTGGTAATTTTGTGGTAGGAGAAGAAAAGTTGATGATGAAGTTTCAATAGTTATTTAGGCTAGATTATAAAAAAAAAAAGTGTAGTTGCTCAAAGAAGCATGTGGAAGGATGGTTGGTGGATATGGGCTTAGGAGTAGAGAAGGTCGTTAAGCGGTAGGGAGGTGGCTAAGTTGGAATATTTGATATAAATTCTTAAAAGTGTGCAGGTTAATCCTGAAAAGAATGATGAACCAATATGGAGCTTAGCATCATATGGCATTTATACAGCAGTAAGGATGTGTAGCTACCTTGAAGCAAAAATAGAAGAATCCTAGGTGACAAGTAAAGCAACTGTTTAGAACAAATGGGTGCTGACAAAGACTAACACATTCATTTGGAAGACGATATTGGGCATATTGCCTTCAAAGCAAAATCTTATCAATAGAGGAATACAATAAGTTGAACATTTATGGCAAACTTGTAATGCTGAGAATGAATCAACATATCACATTTCATTTTGTTGTTGTTATTCATTCCAGGTGTAGGAATAGGTGTATTTTTTGTGGCAGATAGCTAGTCCTTACAACACATGATTTGTTGATTTGGTTAAGGAAGGTCAGCACTAATTTAAAAACCTTGGCCAGAGAAAATGCTAGAAAGCGGTCAAGTTATGCATAATGTGGATTATTTGGCTAAAAAGGAACAATGTGATTGTTAAAGGTAAATCTTTTGTGGTTAATGAAGTTTTGGACGAAGTTAAATTGTATTTCTATGTGTGGATTAAAAGGCGGTGTGAAAAGTTAAAATGTTCTTTGTATGAGCGGTGTTATGATCCAAAGGCTTCATGTATTTTTTAATGTAATTTTCCCTCTTTTTAGATAGGAATTAAAGTTCTAAAGTATAGTTTTGAAAGGAATTACTCCAGTACCCGGTTAAAGCTTTGCTTGTAATACTATTCTTAAATTCAATAAATTGTTATATTTACTAGTAAAAAATGTTTATTTACTCTATGAGTTTCTTATAATAATAAGTTAAATAGTGGAGTAATAATCTGACACAAAGCAAATGAATTATCAGCTGAGTTCTTCTTCGACATTAAGGATTTCAATAAGTTAGAGTTTTTAAATGATATTTAGGAAGATGTGTATAGTAGCAAGAAAAGTGGATGTAGAGAATCGGTCGATTGGGAAAGTGATAGCTATGAGGAAGGAAAGCTGGAGAATATTTTACTGCTAGGGCAAAGTTCCAAGAAAAGGCGGCTAGAAGACTAGCATAAAAAGTCAACAGACAAGGACTTTGAAACAATGGTGGCAGAGTTTGTAAAAAATAATGTGATCAGTAGAGCAAAGTTACAGTTGGGCCTAGAGTTATTAACTCGCCAAAATTAAAAGGAGTGATGGGCCAGGATATCGTAGAAAGCAGCTTGGCCCATAACTCAAGGTTTCAGCATAACAGGCTTGATACTTGTCTCAATCCAATTGGTAAAGAGGATGGCTTGAAAACAAATCAACTGAAGCCCAATTGTGGAAACAAGCTAAAAAAAACTCACAAAACAAACACGTATTTGATGTAATGGACAAAATAGTGGGTTGGCCTAGCAAAACTATAGTTAGGATAATGAAGAAAGTGGCAAGACAACGCCTGAAGTTGAAGAACAAAAAATAAGAAAATGGGAGCAATTTGAGTGGTGGTCGTTTCTTAGGCAAAAGAAGTGCGGCATGGTCTAGAATGGCTACAATCTCCTTGTCCGATGGAAATTTTCACAATACGGTGTGGCTGGTTGAACAAAGGCATGCACTCGTGTAACCTGGATAAGGCAATGGCTTTGGATCTAAAGAGCAAACAATCAAGGAAATTGGGGGAGAGATCATGCTTTGTTTGGAAAAAGATAACAGCCAATCCAAAGAAGGATCATAAAAATTGAAAGGCTTATCCATGTTGCGTCATTAAGGTAAGCTTTTGTTTTGGTGATTTTCTTGAATACCAATAAGAATATTATCATTAAATATAAGGAGGACCAGACAATTTATTAAAATAATATTGGTTAAAGAATTGGTGATGGTAGAAAAAATAAAGTTCTTGGGGCTTCTAGAAACCATTTCTTTAGGAGACATTTAATTGAAGATAGAATCTTTATGGGGGTAGATGATTTTGACTAGCTCATCAAGAAGCAATTAGTCTTTCGGATGGCCTTATTTGTGCTTGGAATGACAACCTACTTCAAAGACTAGATTAATTCTCTGGCCAAGGTTATCTTGGAGTGGTTAGTAAGTGGTTTGGTTGTGAGGAAATAGTTGTTTTCGTGAATGTGTACACTTTTCAAGATGCTAGCTTAAAGGAAGTTCTATGGCAAGAGCTGGCTGAAATTAGAAGAAGAATTTCTAGTATATGGATCTTTTTGGGTGATTTCAATGCGGTTAAAAAATAGAAGAAATGAGAGGCAATATGTTTGATGAAAAAGTGGTAAAAGCATTTAATGAGTTCATCAACTCAACAGATTGGATTGACTTATAAATGGGTGGGAGGAAGTATACTTGGAATAGCAGAGACGTTTAAAAAATGAGCAAATTCGATCATTTCTTGGTGTCTAAAAGCTTTATGTCTAGATGGCCTTCAGCTAAGGTAGTGGTGTTAAAAAAGAACATCTCAGATCATTGCCCAACTTTGCTGAAACTACATAATTAGGATTTTTGTCCCTACCCATTCAAGTTTTTTATGTTTGGTTAGAACACATTGGATTTCTTGATCTCTTGAAAAAGGTTTGGAATAATGATTCGATTACTGGAAATGCAGCATATATGCTCAAGGAAAAGTTGAAAAAAAATTAAAAAAAGGAACTGAAGATCTAGAAAAGGGAAGTGTTTGACAATCAGAAGGTACAAAATGGATACTTTGCTTGCAGAAATGAGCAAGTGGGATTTGTTAGCAGTAGAAAGGGCTTTACAGGAAGATGAAATTAAACTAAGAAGGGAGATCTTGACTAAATATTGGGAAACTGAGAAAACAAAAGAGATGACAATCAGACAAACGATGAAGATAAAATGGGTTATAGAAAGGGACGAGAATTCCATATATTATCATGCATTTGTCAAAGGAAGGTGCAAAAAAAAAAAAACAACATAAATGGCCTATGCATCAATGGTAGCTGGAAGCAAGATGCTGCAGAAATAAAAGAAAAGATTTTCAGTTTCTTTTAGCATAATTTTTAGGAAGAGTGTATAGTAAGACCAGCCTTCAAAAGTGCTAAATTTCGCAAGCTAGATGAAGCACCTAGGTTATTACTTGAGAGCCCAATTACTGAAGAAGAAATTAAAGCGGCTGTTTGATGTTGTACAGGGCGTAACGCTCAGGGCCAAGATGGTTTCTCTTTCAATTTTCTAAAGCATTTTTTGGGATATTGTGAAGGAGGATGTGTGCATTTCGTGCAGCAATTTGAAGACCTTGGCAAGTTTGATAACGGATGCAATTCATCATTTGTCACTCTTGTCCCAAAAGTTAGCATTCTGATTGGCTTGCATGACTTTGGTGGGTTGTTAGTATAAAATTGTAGCCCAAATCCTGGCTGAAAGATTACAGAGAGTAATTCCAAAGGTTATAAGCAAAGTTCAGATAGCCTTTATACAAGGAAGACAAATATTGGTCGGAGTTTTAATTGCAAATGAGATAATAAGATTGGCAAAGAAAAATAGACAACAGCTGATGCGATTCAAAGTTGACTTTGAAATAGCCTTCGATTGTCTCAATTGGAATTTTATGAATAGTGTAATGGTGCAAATGGAATTTGGCTAGAAATTGCGGGGTTAGATTTGAAGCTATTTAGAATCAACTAAGATTTCGGTGCTACTAAATGGGAGCCCTACACGGGAATTTACGATGGAAAAATGGGTTAGACAAGGTGACCCTTTATATCTTTTCTTGTTCTTGACTGTAGCTAAGGTATTAAATGTAATGACCCTTGAAGCAATTGAAAAAAAATATTTTCAAGGGGTTTACAAGGGATGAAGGAAATCTTTTGGTCTCGCATTTATAGTATGCTGATGATACATTATTTATGGGAGAATGGTTAGAGGAGAATGTTACTAATCTAGTGTAATTACTCAAATGTTTTCAAATGGCTTCTGGTCTCAAGGTTAACTTCGTTAAAAGCAAGTTGTATGGCATTGGTGTAGTGCAAGAAGAGGTTAGACTTATGGCAGGTGTTGGCCCAAGTGCAACCAAGAGGGGGGTTGAATTGGTTGGGTTCAAAAAATAAAGCACAAATTGATTCTTGAAACCCCAAACTCAAATTCAATTTGAAGAACAATGATTAACTCTATTTTACTCAGAAAATGACTACCACAATCCACCTAGAATTTGCTTTGAAAGCTATCTTTGAAATAGTTTTGAAAACAAGCAAGTTCAATCAAAACAAGTTGCATAAAACACCCACCAAAGCTCAAGTAGGTAGAGAGAAGAAGAAACTTGGACAAGGGAATTTTTATAGAGGTTCGAACTCTCCTTTTGAGAGCCTACTCCTCTCCTCAAGCTCACCACTTGAGAGTTTTCTTCTCTACTATGAACCACAATGATACACAATATCCTCCAAAAGGCATACAGCACTTTGGTAGAACCTTCTACCTTCACCTCTCACTAATTTTGTCAAAGGCTAACTATAAACCCTTCTAACCCTCTTTCCCTTACAAGGAAATCACTCAACCACTCAAGACAAGCTCAACAATTCGTGGTTACAAGGTAAGATCTAAGCAAACAATGCTAGATGAGCCAATGAAAGCACAAGCACAAGCACAAGCACAAGTTCTTGGCAACTTTTCTAATTTCAGTTCTTTGATGGATGATTCCTTTTTCTAGTTGTCAAGTTAGGTTTACAACATGTTTCTTAGTGTAAATATACTCTTTTGAAAGTTATTGGACCGTTGAAACCCTGCTAGATATGCCTGAAAAGGTTCCTTAAAAACTGGAGAGCCGTTGCTCTGTTTTACGCGAAAAACGCAGCACTCCCAGATTTCACGTTAAGTCCTGAGTTTAACAGGTTAAACTCGACTTCTCTCTCCAACGGTCAAAAGCAGCAGGAGACAGAGCATTTAATGCGCGGCAGAGCTATACAGGTGGCGTCTCCTGATTCGTCCGAGTTCCATTTGAAATCTTGGCTGAAAACGCGCCACTCGAAGCATTTGAAAACAAGCCTTCAAACTTCAACTTAACAGGTTAAACCAGCTTTTAACGCGTTGACTGATGTTCTTAAAAAAGTCACAGGAATTTGAAACTCCAGATTAAACCAGTTTAACGTATTAAAGTGTAAACTTGGGAGCAAGTTAAACTTAGGTAAAACCAATACCTGTTAAACTGTGAGTTTAATGGATTAAACTTAAAACCACTCAAAAACACTTGTCATTTGGAAATCAAACTTGTTTCAAACTAGTTTCTTTTCAAAAGCAATTTTTCCTCAATATTCTTAAAACATATTTTTTGAGATAATCACTTGACACACTTGAAAATTAAGCATAAATTCAATTATCCTTATTTTGACCAAAGAAGTGAGATTAAAAATAATTAACACACTTTGTTTGTCATTATCAAAATTAAAGTTTTCTTTGAAGCAAATCCAACAGCAGGAAAAGTAAGATGTAGAGATGATAGTCTTCCGTTTCGATATGTTGGCCTTCCTGTTGGAGCAAACATGACAAGATTCTTAGCGTGGCAGGAAGTGATGAATAAAGTTGAGAAAAAATTAAGTTCGTGGCATGATAAATTGCTCTCTTGTGGAGGTTGACTAATTCTTTTGAAATCCGTTCTGGGAAGTCTTCCTTTGTATCACTTCTCTTTATTTCGTGCCTGAGTGAAAATCCTTAATTACATTGAGAGCTTGAGAAACAAATTCTTCCGGGGGGTCAAGGGAAATGGTAGAAAGCCAGTATGGGTGGCTTGGAAGAAAGTGATGGCTTCTTTGGAGTCGGGTGGTCTGAGTGTGGGTTGTTTGAGGGCTAAAGACCTAGCATTATTAGGAAAGCGGTGGTGGAGGCTGAAAAGGGAAGAGGAGGCTTTGTGGGTAAAAGTCATTAGAGGTTGTTTTGGGGTGTCGGGTGAAATTGAAGAATCAAAATATGCAAGCTGTGGTTGTGGAGTTTGGGGTGAGATAGTTAGGGTGGGTTTTGAAATTGATGATTTGGGAATCAGCTTTGTGAATTCCTTTAGGTGGGCTGTAGGAGATAGGGTTTCTGTAAGATTTTGGGGGGATGTGTGGGTGGGGAGTGATTGCCCTAGCAAAACATTCCCTAGATTATATTCCTTAAAGTTGAAAAAGGTGGGCTCCTCTGTGACAAAGGTTATTGGGAGGGTGGGGTTTGAAGGTGGAAGTGGACTTGGAGGAGAGAACTAAGAGGCTGGGAAGAAGATTTACATCAGGAGCTAATTGCCTTCTTACAACATGTTTCAATTTCAGAAAATGTTCCAGACTGGTGGCTGTGGACCTTTGATCCAAGAGGCATGTTCTCAGTTAAGAAGCTATCAAAATTGATCTATGATTGCATTCTCCAACCGAATTCTGCAACAGTTCGAACAAGGTGGTGTAATCTGGTCCCAAAAAAGATCAATCTCTGCGTGTGGAAGATAGCTCTTGGTTGTTTGCCTACAAAAAACAACATGGCTAGCAAGGGAGTGCATCTTCCAGATGTGTGGTGCCCTTTATGTAAGATGGATATTGAAACAGAGGATCATCTATTTGTTAGATGCAAATTTTCTAATAGCTTATGGGAAAAAGTCAATCTATGGTGGCAACGCACAGGCAAAAGATACATTGATATTTGCAATCTATTGGAAGAAATTGATGAGGTCAATTGGTTTGGGAAGCAAAGAAAGCTTTGGCAGGCTAGCTGTTTCATAACTATGTGGTTGATTTGTAAAGTCTAAAAGAAGGCGGTCTTCCACAATGCTCAGTTTACAATTTTACAGATGTTGAATGACATTCAGACATTCTCATTTACTTGGATCTGTAATAGGGAGAATGGTACGGTAAGTTGTAATTGGATTGATTGGTTAATTAATCCGAGTCTAGCAATTACAAATAGTGGCAGTTAACCATGTCGATTCCTGGTGCCATGTCTGGTGTATTTAAGTGGTCTGGTATTTAAGTGCTGTTGCCCTTGTTATGTTCAGCTTCTCTAGCATCTTCAGGGTGCCCTGTTTCTAGGTTCTTGTGTTGGTGTCTTCTAGCAGCTTACTAGTCCTCCAATCGTGTACTCTGTTTTACATCCATTAAGGCCAAACTATACATTTAGCCCCTGAACTTACCCAACTCGAGCGAGTTGGTCCACAACTCAGTACTCAGTAAATATAAGCCCCTGAACTTTGAACAACTATGCGAGTTAGTCCATTAGCTCAGCTATATTGATGGAAAAATTACAAAAGCCCTCTTGATCTCTTTTATTATGGCACATGAAGTATTCTTAGTTTAAAATCATTCGAATAAACTATCTCCTTTACCTAGAAATGAAAGTTCGGGTTGTAAGATCATATTTGGGTTGAAACCCGATTTTTATAACATGTCCCTAACCTTATCCTGACCATATTCTAGTCATAACCCAAACTGACCCTAAATCCTACTGTTTTATTTTGTGATGTTCTGATTGGTTTCCGTCGATATTTATTTTTTAGCAAATGTGCCTAGAATCATGAGAATAAATTATTGGAATAATAGTATAAACGACCTAGAAATGGGCTCGTAGTCCGCTGTAGGTCAAGTAAATATGTATGGATCAATCAAATATACATATTTGTTATAGTACTAATATTATAAATAAAAGAAGTAGTAAATAAAAATTATGAGTGATTTTTAAAAATTAATTACTGATTAATTCAAAGCATTGAAAAATTGATTTGGTAAATATAAAATATCTGACATAAATTCAAAGACCTGATATTTCTTATAGGCTAAGGGAAAGTTTGATCATGCCCCATTTCTTATTTACTAAATTCAAGATATTTAAAAAACAAGAATTAATTAATCTTTATGTAATTATTTTTTTATGTCAGGTCTTTGATTTTATATCACATATTTTATATTTAAATATCTTGAATTTACTAAATAAGAAATGGAGCAGGATCAAACTTTTCCTTGGCATATTAAAAATGTTGGGTCTTTGATTTTATGTCACATATTTTATATTTACCAAATCAATTTTTCAATGCTTTGAATTAATCATTAATTAATTTTTAGAAATTACTCATAATTTTTATTTATTACTTATTTTATTTATAATATTAGTTCTATAACAAATATGTATATTTGATTGACCCATACATATTTACTTCACCTACAGTAGACTACGAGCCCTCTTCTAATTTGTTTCTACAACACTATTATTGCAATAATTTATTTTAATGATTCTAGGCACATTTGCCAAAAAATAAATATTGATGGAAATCAATCAAAATATCACAAAATAAAATAGTAGGATTTAGAGTTTGACTAGAATAGGGTCAGGATAGAGTTAGGGACATACTATAAAAATTGAGTTTCAACCCAAACTCGATCTTACAACCTGAACTTTCATCCATAGGTAAAGGAGATAGTTTATTTGAATGATTTAAAACTAAGGGTACTTCATGTGCCATAATAAAAGAGATCAAGAGGAATTTTGTAATTTTTCCATTAATATGGCTGAACTAATGGACTAACTCGCATAGTTTTTCAAAGTTCAGGGGCTTATATTTACTGAGTACTGAGTTGTGGATCAACTCGCGCGAGCTGGGTAAGTTCAGGGCCAAATGTATAGTTTGGCCATCCATTAATATAGGTCCTTTTTGCCACTGTTCAAAAGAAAATAATCTTAGACAAAGCAACTCGTAAAAAAGCTTTGAAAAGAAAGGAAAGAAAATGATCCCAATAATATGTATAAAGTAAACGTACGTGATTACCATGTCCATGCATATGCACAGCATGCTGCGCGCATCCCGATGGGTAGATTTCTTATAAAGTTACAAGAAAAAGTCACCGAAGTGAAGGTGAAAAAGAAAAAAATTATAAAAAGAAATAGGGTAGAGAAGGGTAAAAGAAAAACTAACATATATTTATGGGTAGGAGTCAAAGAGGAGGGAATAGAGGCAGATGTTTGGGGATCTAAGAACACGACATGGACATGAAGGCTCAAAGATCTCACACCAACATACTCCTTCCTTCCTTGTCTTGGGAACATCATGCAGGATCTAGTCGAACATGAACTCCACTTCCATCAATATAATATATTTTATTTTTACACAAATATTAATTATTTTTCATCTTTATTTTAATTTGTTTGTTTCTTTTACAATCTAATACGCTAATATAATTAAAAGAAAGCAAAATGGAGTTCATGTTCGACTAGATCCTGCATGATGTTCCCAATAGCAAAATGTTGCCTTGTCCTATATCGTAAGGTAGTTGATTTTTTTTTTTTTAGTAAACTAAGGTAGATGATTCATAAGTCAGGCTCAAGAACTTGGACGAATTTAAGAAAGGGATATATAGTGTATTAATTTATATTGAAAAATGGAATAGTGATTTGAATTATAAATTAGATACAGTAAATAAATTATTACTCTAGCTGGCTAAAGTTTTGATGGGTGTAATAGATTGCGTGCACGTGCAACAGTTGAGATTTACTGTTTGTATTAAGGGGAGAACCGTGTCGCGAGTCGGTCCACTTTGACGGCACGTATGTATGTTTTTTCCTGTTTTTTCTCTCTACCGCGAACCAAGTATTCTTTTTTTCTTGTATATGTTCAGACGTGGGGATTCCAACCAACCGTTTTTCTTTTTTTCCCACGACCACGATCATCTCCTTTCTTTTCCGCCATCTCAACTCTTATTACTTAACCTTATTCATTGTAACACATATAATCATTTAAAAGTTTTTGTATCAATGTTTAATACACCTACAATTGTAATAATAAAAATAATAATAAATAACTAAATAAATAAATAAATGTAGCTGTGGTTAATTTCAATAGATCAATTATGAAAGTGACACGTTAAAGCCTACTTTTATTTTCCTTCTAGTTTTTACAATTTCCAACATAAACTTTTAAAGTTTTAATTTAAATTGTACAATGTATTAATATAAGTTATAATTATCTGCTAGTAAATTTTAGAAATTGTCTCATAATTCTTAAGAATTAACGGCTAAGTTAAATTATCAGTTTTTTTTATTTGTAAATATAATTTTTTTTCTGTTGGAGTTGAAAATGTAGGAAGATATCAGAGTACATAAGTTTTCAAACTTAGGAGGTGTAATTGTAACAAATACCACAGAAAAGTGTAATTGACTCATGAAGCTCTGAGTCCGACTAACATAAGTCTCTTTTATTGTTAAACAGTATTGGGGCAAAAGTTAATTAATGGTACAAATCTAGAAGCTATATATAGAGGTCAAAATTTTCACACAGCAGATTAATTTGCCACTGATCTGCATGACTACTTGTACCCAGCTCTGCGTTTGGTCGTTGTGGGGGTAGCAAGTAGCATAATTGATATCAAACCTTTAACTATTATTGGGAGTGGTCCAATCTTTATACTTCCTTGAATATTGGTACTATCCCTATGTAGGTAAGAAAATTGATTTATAAAAAAACACTGAAAATTTAAATGATCCACTAACTATTAAAAAATTATGACATTATTTTAATTTATGGGAAGACAGTTTAAATTATAAATTAAAATGTTGATTTCAAATAGTTAATGAGATTTAATGAACTCAAACTATTTGATAACTATATTTTAATAAATTCAAGCAGTGTCATAATTTTTTAGAAGTTAATGAATTATTTAAATTATCTATTTTTCCTTTTTATAAGTTGGCTTTATGTGATAGCTCAGTCTTATCTAGAACTAGGGACTACAATGAATTATAAAAATTTAAAACCAATTTATAATGAAATAGAGGCTGAGAACTTATTTGTAATAGAAACTATAGACTTGGGGTGGTGCTTTTTACCCATTGTTGAGATCATCTGAAACCTCAATGTTTACATAGATATATGGAGAGGGTCCTCCACCGGAAAACCTTTACCATCTGTGATTAATTTGCTGCAGCCAGAAACCAGTTGCTAATTACTTCATACACGCACTGTGTTGGGTGGTGCCAAAAGGGGGGAATTGATCAGGAGTCAGGAGATATATATATGTAAAAGCTAGATGCAAAATTTTTCTTACCGGGGAGCTAGGGCCAGGGGGAGGGGGAGGGGGAGGGGGAGGGCCAGGACCAGGGCCAGTCAAGCTAAGTATTTATGTCGCTGTGTACTTTGCTGAGTAAAACTCCAACAATGCCCTTAATTGTCCCTTCCACCTCCCACCCCATGTCAAACAAACAAAGAAATTAAACTTCTTTACCTCCAGTGATCGAGTACTGTACCGTGGGTAATGCAGGCAGCTGAAGGGTAAAACGTACAGTTTTCCATTTTTGAGTTGACTTCATCACAGCTCAATGTTTTGTTCTACTCTACTCACGCATTTTGCAGCTTACAATTTGTTTATTCCATACTACTGTTACTAGTCTTATGTTGGCATATATATAGTTAGCCGGCCTCTAATATTTTTTACTTGGTATATAATTATAAATTACAAGTAGGTAGAAAAACTAATGGGAAACCTAAACTTAATTACTTAATCTGACTTAGTACTATAGAGAGATTTTACCCTTGTGGGACTTTGGGATGAGGC
This sequence comes from Aquilaria sinensis, assembly GCA_005392925.1. Taxonomy (NCBI): domain Eukaryota; kingdom Viridiplantae; phylum Streptophyta; class Magnoliopsida; order Malvales; family Thymelaeaceae; genus Aquilaria; species Aquilaria sinensis. The sequence goes on from SMDT01001656.1 coordinate 568,678, forward strand.
TGCTAGCTACTAATTAAGTGAAAACATGATATTCATGTAGTTAATTAACGGCAATTAATTAGCTAATTAAGATTGATTGAAACAGGTTATGAGGATTGAAATAGGTACTAGCTGGATATATATGTAGGGAGAGAGAGAGAGGGAGAGAGAGAGAGGGGGAGGTTCATGTAATGGTAGTGTTAATGTGTGTGTGGGGGAATATGGTGGTGAGGGGTGATGCATGAAGGCATGAATAATGAGACTGGTTGGGACATTAGATGAGGTGGTAAAGAGAGAAGCCGACCGGAGCGCGCCCACCAAAGTTAGTGCTGGGTCGGATTGCGACTATTTGTTTTCCAACGCCAATCTATGTCTCCGACTCTCACTCCCCCCCCCCCCTCTCTCTCTCTCTCTCTCTCTCTCCCTCTTATTTACTTACTACTACTTTTCTTACAAATTAATTAATAATACCACGTACATACACCAGAAATTACTTTTTCTTAATTCTACTTTATTATATATATTTCAATGTTCTGTTTCGATCACACATGAATTCTTAGTTTGTAGGATCGAGTATTAATTATTATATACCCTGTATCCTACTGCAAGAATATAATTGTGCTTGAGGGAGACAAACCAACCCTAATTACTAACTTTGTCTTTGCCCTCTTCCACTTAAATACTACTTTCTACCCTTCTTCTACCTCCTCATTACTTCTACGTACCTTTCGATCTGCTGATTGCCCCAGTATATATATATTGTTTATAAATAATTTTTACTAAATTTTTTCAATTTAAAAACTCATTATAAAATTTATTATTTTTAATTTTATTAGTTTTTTTTATCTAGAACCAATACTATTTAAAAGCTAACACTCTATCTAACTAATAATCACTTAAATAAAAATTTAAAAAATGTAAAAAATGTAAAATATTTTTACTTCTTAAAATGTAAAATTTCAATTGATATATAGATTAAGTGACAAATTAAAAAATTAAAAATAATAAATTAAATAGCTCATTATTTAATCTCTCCCAAACACCGTTGCTAGTCATATATGCTCACATGCTTACCATTATGAGCAGTATGATTCTTATGTATTTTAGTATTCATGTGTGATGTGTAGACCTCTAATAATTTGAAATTACTTTTTTGAATCAATGAAATTTGACCATAACTCCCAATTGAAATCAGGACCATTGCGTGCTTGTTTTCGTTTCAGTTTTGTTTACATGATTTGTGCTCTTGACAAATTGGGAAAGAAAAACAATAGGGGAAAAAAAAAAAAAGAACTTTAATATTTTTTTCATCACAACACTCTTCAACAACTAGCTTAGTTCTTCCAATTCCCAAGACTATCTTCTTTTCCCTACTTTCCCCCATTCTACCATGTTTCTGTGTTTTCTTCTCTCTCCTCCCAATTTGTGCTTTATTAATTACTTCATACTATTTTGCTTTTTTTTTTCTTTTCCTTTTCCCCCATTTTACCCATTTTTTAGCCACATCTCCCCAAGTGATATCTTGTCTCTCCTTTTCCTACTCAAATTGATAGGTCTACTTTACCACCTTGATCCTCCACTATTTTCTTTTTTTTTCCCCCTCTTTTAACCTTGACCCTCTAGACCTCTTTTAATTTGGTGATTTTGTTCAGTCACCACCTTAAAAACTTTTGGCCTCAACTTTATTTCTCTCCCAGTCTCTCTCTCTCTCTCTCTCTCTCTCTCTCTTAACCTACCTATCTACCCAACTGTCTTCTTCGTCATCCTTCCTTCAGGCATGTCTGATCCTTACTCCAATTACTTCAATCAATGGCTGAATCATAGCAGTACCCTCCACCATTTCTCTTCCACAACTGCTTCAACTCCATCATTTTACGCTTCAAATCCACCTTTCTATGGCCACAATTTCTACTCCAGCAACATCCACAACACTCACTTCACTTACTTCAATCCCCCATCTTCACCTCCTCTCAAGGAGGCTCTCCCTCTCCTAAGCTCATCCCCAGCAAGACATGAAGATCTACAGGAGAGCTCTTGTAGTGCAGCCATGGAGGTTGAGATGACAAACATGATTAATGTTAATAAGGACCCAGAAGACAGCTGTACTTTCTCTAGTGCCGAAGATCACGAAACTGTCACTGTTGCTCTTCACTTAGGCCTCCCAACTCCAGCTGATTCTGCTGACTTGATCTCAAGATCAATTTCAGTCACAGAGATGAATTCTGATTCAAATAAGGATGATCAAGTCACGCTCGCTTCTTCTGGGCATGCTTCAAATGCTCTTAATAGAGGCCAGTATTGGATTCCAACTCCTGCCCAGATTCTTATTGGCCCTACCCAGTTCTCATGCCCTCTTTGCTTCAAGACCTTCAATAGATACAACAACATGCAGGTAATGTTAACTCATAAAAATCAAAACTTCAAATTTATACAGAAAGAACAAGGGTGGCTTTAAATTTCCTCTCTTTTGTTCTTTTCCATACTGATCTTTTGTAGGAAAAGGAGAAAATCCAAGCCCTTTCTTTTGCTTCGTACACTTCTTTTCTAGCAAGATTTCAACTTTATCTTCTTTTTTCAACACTGGAGGGGTTTGAATTATGATGAGAATTTCCGGAGCCAGAATTAACATGGGCCCTTGTTAATTAGGGTTTTTTCCTTTTCTTTTTATTCATTCCACTTTCACAGATATCTTCCTTGTCTTTGTTGATGCTTTAAAAAGGTTTTTTCAGCACTGCCCTGCTGAGTGCTGATAATTTCTTTCCAAAACCGCCTCTTTTTGCAAGATTTATGGATTTTGGGGATTTGGAAAAAAAGAATAAATATTGCCTGCCATGGTCCATCCTGAGAATAAGATGATGACTTCCTTTCTTTATGTTGATTGAACTACACAAGCATATTATACTTTTTGTTTCTTGAAGTTCGTGTTTTTCAGCACATCGGCTGATGTGTAGAGCTGCAAGCTACTGGTACCTGACTTCCATTACTCGGGAAAATCTGCTTCTATACATTTTTGCTGGCCAAGATTGCAAATCCTTTTGAGCTGAAAATACCATGCAGGGAGGCTTCATCTTGCCAGTTAAATCAGAAGTTGAATTTAATTCTCTCCAAGAGATCACTTCTCCTTCATAAGTTCTTTGAACCTCAAGCCAGTTCTCCTGACAAAAATCTTCTGTGCTTTGTCCTGTCTGTAACATTTCCTAATTGTACGTAGGTTTCTTCTTCTTCTTCTTCATCATCATCATTTGGAGAACCCAAATCATGTGAGGAATTAGCTCAACTCAGATGGTCTAAATGTACCTTCATAATTTGTCATTCATATAATTTGCTGCCCATAACTTATTTTATTCACAAGTTGAGCAGGCCTCAAAGATCTTGTGTCCAATAATTAGTGAATTCTTTTACTTTTCTATCTTATTTTACTTTTCAGTGGACTTGATGTGGAGCTTGTCTCCTGAGTTTTTCACTCTTTTCACCTTCAAATGAAGACATAAATCCATGTAGAATTTAAATGGTTCTTTCCAATAATCAATATTAATATTTTGTAGATGCATATGTGGGGGCATGGATCACAATACAGGAAAGGCCCAGAGTCTTTGAGAGGAACACAACCAACAGCAATGCTGAGGCTACCATGCTACTGCTGTGCCCCAGGGTGCAAGAACAACATAGACCATCCAAGAGCCAAGCCCTTGAAAGACTTCAGGACCCTCCAGACACACTACAAGAGGAAACATGGGATCAAACCCTTCATGTGTAGGAAATGTGGGAAGGCCTTCGCAGTGAGAGGGGACTGGAGGACCCATGAGAAGAACTGTGGGAAGCTCTGGTATTGCACTTGTGGGTCTGACTTCAAGCACAAGAGGTCTCTCAAGGACCACATCAGGGCCTTTGGGGCTGGCCATGCAGCTTACGGGATTGACTCTTTTGAGGAGGAGGATGAGCCTGCCTCTGAGATTGAGCAAGATAATGATTCTTCTCAGTGATGATGGGCATGCAAATTTGGTGGCTCATCACAGTAATGCTACTGAAAGTTGAACAAACATAAGTAGCTAGCTAGCTAGCTAGCTAATATTAGAGGGCCATTTCTTTCTATTCCCTTTTTACTTTCTTTTTGTTTACTTTATTAGATGTGTTTTGTTTAGTACTAGCTAGAGGCTAATGATAACGGATCAATGTCTGGACCTAGCTAGTTGCTATAATCTAGTATAGTATATATGTATAATTCGGTCTAATCCATCTCATTCCCTCTCTCTGATCTCTAGTTTAAATAATGGAACTAAACTAAACTCATTAATCTTATTTAGCTATGTCAATTATTGTATAAATATGGTGAGCCTGTTTAGTACTGACTTTAGTCAATTTATAAAGAATTAATTTCCTATAATTAAGAGACCTAGCTACTTATGGAATTTCAGAAATTTAATGAAAAAGGAACTAATTTGTTGAACCAAAATGCTAGTTGATCAACTTTTTCAATGACAGAAGTTACAATACAAATCTTATGCGAAGTTGTCAAGTTTGTATACATGTGAATGTGTTACCATAAAAATTCCAGCCTTGAGCCTTGTGGTTCAGCCACGTACGTATTACCAAAGGTCTTCCCCCCTTCCATTTGTTCTTTAGTAGCCATCCTCCTGCTTTTTCCCGTCAATAATGTGATCTTTTTTATTATACATCTATCAATGAGTAATTCGCGGTATTGGTACATAGGGCCAGGTTCGAGCTTAATTTGTTGAGTTCCCAAAAAAATCCCTGATACTTTTCTAAATTTTTTTAACCAGCAAAGCAAATTATATTAGAAGAGGAAACCCGCAAGGATCGAGCTGGGAATTACAAATAGAGTTCTAAAAGAGGAAGGACATCAGAAGAACCAAGAAGTCTCATGTACTAGAGAGATTTTATTATATAGAAAAAGCATATGGAAGCTTCATGTATAACTATAGAGATCATGTATATAGAGTAAGGTTATCAGAATCAGATTTTGCTTAGAATCGTTTTTTATTTTCATGAATCGCACGCCATAAAATTGAATCAAATCGTAATATTTTATCAAAATCCTATGAAAAATCTGGAGAAGATGTATAAGGATGTCATAAATCTTAAAGTTCAATAAATTTAGGTTTTATTGTTAAACCACATATAATTTCAGAATTTATGACCAAAGTCCTAAGTTCTATTGATATATAAACATAAATTTGAAAACTAATGTTTAACTTGTAATGAGAAACCTTCAAATAAACATAATTGAAAAGTAAAATGAGTCAAGTTTATGAATACTAATAATGTTTTTACACACAACCATTTTTTATTTTTGTATTAATGATCATTTATAGCCTTAATTAAATATGTAAAATGTTGTTATTCTTTTAATTATAAAGGCATAATATATGATACAAAAAGATATACATAACGTTATTTGCATGAAGGTATATACAAATATAAATTTATCAGTAGTAAGTATTTATTTTTTGAATAATAATTTAAATTCTCACTTCTATCTATATTGTAATAATAGATTACTTTATGTCTAATTTTTTCTAAAATTAAATAAGTTGAATTAAACTTAAAAAATTATTTTTTCACAATAATATGAAATCACAAAGTCATGAAGTATTATAGATAGTAAAATTGTAAATTTTAATATTCAAATTGAGATTTTAACACCTTTGATATATAGTACAGCAAGCTAGCGAGGTGTAAGTTGTTATATGCAACCTTAATTTGTTTGGATGACCAGTAACCATCATCCGGTTTCTTTGTTCTCGGATTACAATAAATGGAAGTGGACAAAACAAGTGAATGAAGCATAAATGCACGACCAGTTCATTTACGAACCATGTGGACGTTGTCACTATTTTGGCACCACATAATTCCTTTTGTATGGGTCTACCTATTTATCAACTGGGATTTCAAATGCACTGCCATAGACTGGTAAGAGTGACAGGCCGGCCAGCCATAGAGAGAGGATTTATGGTGATGTCTAAGTTTGAGAGTGTATTCTGTGGACATTTTTTAAACAGTACAAATTTTAAGATATTGAGGGAAAAAATATTTCCAATCACGCATAGATCACGAGCAGTTGAACAGAAAAATATGATCAAGTAAGTACATATAAATTTATGTGGTTCAGCTCTAAACTAACCTATTAATTTCATAGATGAGAAAAATTTACTCTAACAAAAAATATCAAGAATAAAGTAGAGGTACATTTTTAGTGTTCATGCTGATCTATATATCCTCTATACACTGCTGATAACTTCATAATTTTGCCTTTATACAATTATAAGATGTAAAAATCACAAAAGACTTTTCATAGTAGTCCTTTTTAGTTTTCTGATTTCTCCTCTTTTATCTGAAACTCTCATATCTTGACTCTTCATAACATTTAATTTTTTTTTTCATACTCAAAACCCTAATACAATAAGTCTTTTTATAGGTCATGTACAAAACCAAATAATATTAAAATAGGAAGACCAACCCTCAAACAAATAAGAAAACTAGCATCAAATCCTAAACAAAACTAAAATTCTTAAGTGTCTTAAATTTAAACCAACAAACCCAACATAAGAAGTGATTAAAGTAAGAGTTATGATCATATAACAATCCATTATTCTTCTTCGGAGTTGCACAAACACATACATGGGTCACTTACATATATTGAGGTGATTGGCTCAAATTCAAAGAAGAGGAAGACTTGAAGTTGTTACTAATATAATATGTTTTAGGATTGGTTTAGGTTTTGTTTATGATTTAGTTTTCCAATTTTGATATGGTTTGGGTTTATGTGTGATCTATAAAAACACTTGAGTTTTGAGCATGAGAGAAAATCCAGTGTTGTAAAGAAGCAATACGTGAGAGTTCCAGATTGGAGGATAGGTCCGAAAGCCAGAGAATGCTAAGATTAGAAATCTTTTGTGATTTTCATATTTTGTAATTATTTGAAGATAAGATATTGGGGTTATCAGTAGTATGTCGGGGATTCATAGGTTAACATGAGCACTAAAGGTATACCTCTAGTGTAATATCTATATTATATTCTAATGAAATTATCATCTTTGTGAATATAGGCTATTTAAAAGTCAAACTACGTTAAATTGATGTATGGTTGTTTGATTATGTTTATTGTTTTGCTGTGCGTGATAAGTAATTAGGCAACTTATTTCCAATAACATACATATGAGATTTTCTAAAATTCAAGGGACATTTGTGCAGGTAGCTAAGATATGTTTATTATCTTTTTCTTTTAAGTCATGGACCATCAAATGCTCATTTGCTAAAATGTTATATGTATGTTAAGTATACGCAACTGGGAATTCGAAAGGGCTAGCTTTCACTTCTCTATCTAAAAAGTTTTGAGACTATGAAATTTAATGTTGAAATTTTTATTTCTATTAAATAAAAATCCTTCAATATATTTCTTGAGTAAGAGGAAATTGTTGATGTCATTCTTACTGTTAAAATTAGGTGCCATAGTTAGGGATTAATTGATTTGGTTGGTGAATAAATTGGATGGTTCATTTCAAAGTAGAATGAATTTGTTGGAAATTCATTAATGTGGAGGAGGTAGCAAAAAATTCAAGTAAACAATAGGGTTATTTTTTTATTTAAAAAAGAATAATCATGATAGATGTTTTGAATTAGCCAAGTCAAAAAACTTTAGTCGATTGAATATTATTTTTCAAAGGGAATGAATTTGAAAGGATAGAAAAAGATGTTTCAATTACTGAGTGCTTTCTCAGACATTGATCTAGAAGTATTTCCTCGTCATCCTCATCATGAGCAGGGGGCTGAAAGTCATATTGGTGGCTTGCAATAGCAAATATGCCAACCTAAGGGTAGTCTAAAGAGCAGCAAAGCACCTATGATAAAAATAGAGGAAGAGATTAGTTGTGGCTGTAGAAAAGAAAAAGTGATGCAAAATTGGCCTTGTATCTTGAAGAACAAGGTTGATGAAGGAGTAATAGCATTTGTTTGAAGAGGAAAATATAAGATATTGTGTTGCACTAATGGTAAAAGAAAGATATGAGACTAGAAGGGAGGCAACAATGTGGCAGGATGATGTGAAAGTAGAGCCATCTAGGAAGGAGGCAGGGCATGACGGGAACTAACAGTTTAGTAGTGGAGAAGACAAAGCATAACCAGGCAGCGGTCAAAGGAAGCAACAAGTTATGGTTTCACATGCAAGTTCTTTAGGGTTTTATGGGCCGATTTTGTAGGCTAAATAATGTTAGTGTTTTTGTTGTGCCTAAGCAAGATTTTGGTAGGCTCAATAATGGATCTTATAAGAATTCTATTGTGTCAACCACTTTATCAAATAATGGGTCAACATTTTTTCGTGCAGGGATAAAAAATATTCTCTCTGTCCCATATTCTTTGAATTATTGATTTTTTTTACTAATTTTGACTTGAATTTATTCATTTTGTTGTTTGTTAGAAAAAAAAATTAAAAAAAATATGTTTAGAAACTATAGTCTTTTATTTATTATTTATATATAAAGGTGTTTTATTTACATACTAAAATGTTGAAAATAAAAATCATAAATTAATTGCTGAATAGTAAATGTTGTAAAGAACTTGGGATGAGAAGAATAACAAGGGTGATTCAAATGTGGGAGTAAGTAATAGTAAGGATGATTCTTATTAAATTTGTATGGGCTCCCACAAATTTTAAAAGCCATGGATAAGCTGCTGGGCCAAGATTTGATGAGTTTTGAGTTGCTATAAAAAACTGTAGAAATGAAAGGTATTAGGTCTTCAGATTGTGATAGGGAGAATATGAGAAGTTTGGGCCCAATCTTATTAAGGCATCTTTGATGGTTGTCATGAATTAGCGTTGGAAATTTTAAAGAATATCAACACAGTTAAGAATTAGAGAAAAAGGCAAAAAAGATTAGACCTGGGCCAAAAGGATTGATGATAAAATGTAAATTGAAAAGATTCAAATTGAGGATTTAAGACTAGACTTTTCTTTTACTTTGCTTCTTTTGTCTTAGGTGTTGTGACTTCTGATACTAAAGCTTGTAATTTCTTAGTGTTAGTAAGGAATGTTTAGTTTTTTTTTTAATAATGAATGTTAAGGAAGAATAGTAAAGGGTTTCACATTTAATTTCAGGTTCTACTGGAGTTATATATTCTATTTATCATTAATAATATTTATATTCGCCATAAAAAGGTGCAGCACATGCAAAATGAGATTTCCATTTTTATGAAGGAAGATTATTTTCAAAGATTCTTAGCATTGCAAATGATTTGTAAGACTATTTAAGTTTAAGAAATGGGAGAAACATTTTGAAATTATGGAGAACTGATGAAGCAACTTTTATGGGGGGCACTTAATGCCATTTCCTTTTGGTTAGGGTGGGAGAAAATGCTTGTCTTTTTACTGGTGGATAGAACATATTATTATAGTATATTAAGATTGAGAAAAAGTGAATTTAAATCAAATGATTAGCTAGGTTCCAAGTTCCAACTTTAAGGAGAAAGAGGGAGGTGAGTTAATTATAGCTAGAAACAGCAGTACAATCTGTGTAATACTATTACTATACAATACAGAAGTCGAAGGATAATAGATCTTTGTGGCAGCTTTGCTTCACTTTTCTTTGTTGCTCAGAGCCTCAGACACAGAGAAAGAGAGAGTCAAAGACCTCCTCTTGAAATGTCTTTTCAATTTACAATACATTCATACCAATGTGTTGAGAAGGATGGAGAAGACAAGAAAAAATAGAATAACGTAGCTCTACGAATGCTTGAGAAAGAGAAAGGATGAGAAAACAAAACACGAGGGGCAAAATTTTTAGGGAAAAAAGTTAAGATGGTGGAAGTAGGTATTTTCTTTTTTCTATTATAATGGTGGATAACGGAGTTAACTATTCAAGAGGACAAATGTAGGTATTTGAAACAAAGAAAGTAAAAGTGTAGGTTCGTCTATACCTTATAAGGAGTTTTGGTAATTTTTCCAATATTTTAATTGGTGGTCTAGAGTTTCTGCCACTTTTTAAGATCTTTGTTAGCTTATTAAATTTGGACTTTAACATGTTAATTGGCAATTTTTAAAAGTTTCCGATGATTTTCTTGATCGGTGTGAATAAACCCCAAATTTCAAAAGCCTTCCAAACAAATCAAAAGACAACACACAAACATTTTAATTGGGCCATTAATGCTTAATTCTAGTCATTATTAATTACTGAATGACAAATTTGAGTTCAATCAATTAAATTAGAAGTCTAATTGATTAATTGGAAGAAACCTTGTACAAAAAAATAGAGTAACAGTTAGAAGATTCCATGGAGCTTTTTCAAACTTCTCCAGTTGATGTCCAATGGCTTTCTTGCTCCCAAAGGGTAATAAAAAATTGATTTATGCTAAGGGGAACACTTTGTTAAGAACTTTTGGTTATTAGAAGTATGAATTCATCATTAAAGCGAAAATAAAAAAGTGCTCAAAGTTGAGAGTTAGCCAAGAGACTTGTGCTTACACTTGTGCATCTTTCTTCTAGTGCTTTAATTGCTCTTGCAGCCTTGTAAATACTTATTTGGTAAGATTACCTTTTGACACTGGGTTATTTCCTTGTAAGTTAAAGAATGTTGATATGGTTTCTAGTTAGTCTATAAGAAAATTAGTAAATGTTGGTGAGGTTTTAGTTAATTTCTAGAAAATATAGTGATACTTAGTGATAGAAAGGGCTACCAAAGAGTTGCAATGCCTTGTGTACTCTCAAATTATTAATAGAGGAAAAACTCTCAAGTGGTAAACTTAAGACGATAAGAGTAAGATTAGACTCTCAAGAGGAAAGATTGAATCTTTATAAAAATTATTGTATCCTAGTTTCTCTTTTTCTTTCTTTACTTGCTTATTGCTCAAGTTCCTTCTCTTGCTTGAAGTTGGGTGAATTGTTGCTAAATTTGAAAATATTTTCTAAGAAAGTTTTCAAAACAAAATTTAGGATCCTTACAGTAGATTTTTTTTTAGATTAGATTAGGCTCATTTGTGTTATTTGATTTAAAGAACAGGTTGAATATTAATCCCTTATTATTGAAAAAAAATCAACACAGGATTTCAAGTTTGAGGTAATTAACAAAGAAAGTTTAAGGATTTCAAGTTTGAATTTAAAATTGATGGTAGTCATTTTTGTTAGGGTGATTAATTTGAAAATGTTTTTTTTATAGAAAAGATAATTCATTCTAATTAAAAGTGAGCCAAACAACATCTTACATACCAACAATAGCATAAGACCTAAGAGGCAACAAGAACATGAAACTGGCCACAAAATGGCTATTTATTCATACAACACCGAATAAAGGGAAGAGAATTTGATTAAACTGAATCTTTCAAGTAAGCCAAAATAAATCTGGAGTACAGAACTTACAAATAACTAAAACAAAGCTCATACCAAACCAACAATAACCAAGCAATACTAAAACCAACAATGTATGAAAGGCCTGAATAAGAATATCTATAAAAATAAAAAGATTACTTATAAAACCTAAAAAAATAAAAACTGATTTTATTTTATATAATCGCTTCCATATCCATATCTGTTGCCAAGTAGTGCGACACACTAATAGAGTTGAGATTCTAATGAATCTAAGATATTTAAATCCATCATTGCCCACCTTTAACTAAAAATCTACTCTGTGGGAGTCTTGAACCATTATTAAACATAAAGACTTGAAGAAGGTTAGTTAAGTAATAAAAAAATTGAAAAAGAACTAGCCAAATCCAGATCTGGCCAGAAATGAAAGAAAATGATGAGAAAGATGATAGAAATGAGTGAATTGAAAAGAGAAGGTGGTTAAGTTGAAAATGGATTTGTTTTTTAATATCCTTATGATGTATATGAAGAATGTTAACTTGTAAAAACTTTTAAAAAGGTCATATCCTCCCTAATAATTGAATTGGAATAAATAGTAAAAACATACATAGCATAATTACTTTGTCCTTTTATGCATTAGATGAACCAATTTCTTAGATGCCTTGTTGTCCAACTTTGATGTGGTTAATGTATTTAGTGTGTTAATTGGGTTATTATTCCCTAATAAATTCTTTCACAGATCAGCTACCCGTCATGTCTTCATCCTTATAATCAACTATTTAATAACGTTGTGTATATTACTTTTATGCTTTCTTTCTCTATATTTGTTTTAGCTTATATCATTATATACTTCCCCTTTCATAATTGTTTTGTGATTCACATTAGAGTTTTTGAATGATTTATTAATAATGAGCCTCAAACCATTGAAAACTAAAGCTAAAAGCTACCTATAAATAATTTTTTTAGAACTCTAATACTAATTATTAACGTTAATGTCAAATATAGCCATAACGATAATTAATGAGCTAATGTATATGCCTAAAAAAGACATTAACCCTTCATTGTTTTGTGAAATTGGATCCTTGTATACGCTTATTCCTGATATATTTACAAGTCATAAAAAAGTTACCTTTCCAACCTCTTTTTGTGTCAGTTTATTGTGTATACACAAATTAAAAGACATAATAATTTATGTGGTGATATTTATTTCATATCATTTATGCATAAATTTCTTTACAAGCCAAAATAAAATTTTACTGAAAGATAATTTATGTACTAATAACCGCATGCTTCTTTTATATATTATGTATTCTGAACTTAAAATATTTGTCTTGTTATAATCAAGCCATTTAATTAGCATTTCAACTAATATATTCACACTTCTAACTGAAATGCTTGTAACACATCTATCATTCTGCCAAACAATCAATTAATCTAAAAAAAAACACACAGATGTGTGTGTCCGTGCATTGATTAGACGAAACTGTATTTACTAGAGGAGTATCTATGTTACAGCCCTCCTAGCAGAAAGCTTGACTAAGGGAAGTAAAGTAAATTAAATTCCTATTTAAATACCTTATTTCAAGTTAGTTGGGCAAGATTAAGTATGTTAGACAATGTTCACTAAGTTTCGAGGAACTTATGAAACCAAAAGATGTTTGGGGATAAAATAGTAATTTTACATCCCAAAGTGTCAGGCCGAGTCCTATGAGTCAAAAATGAGTTTTAAAACTTAACCCCAACTTTAAATCCAAAAATTTAGCTTTAAACCCAAAAATTTAGCTTAAGTAAATAAGATTTGACCAAGCCTTTACTTTGATTACTATTTGGGAAATGAGGCTTTTTAAAAATTTAAGAAAAGTTTGAGGACTAAAGGAAAGAAGGTTTGTTTTAAACTTGGTAAAGTGCTTGTGGCTGCCATTTTTATCTTTTCCGGCCCAAACCCGAGGTCCCTCTTCTCCCATTGATTTCACCTTCAAATCTTGCTTAAAATCAAGTGTTTATGGTGGAATTTAAAGCCTCCAAGGATATACAAGCTTTGGGTGGCTTCATTCAAGAAGATTTTGTGTTTTTCAAGCTTCGGATCATGTTTTCTAGCTGGTCCCCCATTTTTGGCGAGATATAACATTGATTTGTTGCTTATTTTTTATTTATTTGATGCAAGGGTGAAAATGGGTCATGCCAAGCCCAAGCCCATTGGGCTCAAGCTCAGCCCCTTTGGTTTTCAGTACTACTCGAGCTCGAGCTCAAATTGCTCAAGCCCATTTCTTTTAGACTTGAGCTTGACTCAAGGTGGGCTTGAGCCCGGCCTGAAAATTTGAGAAGCTCAAATAGCATATATAAATCTTAGTATCAGAATTGTAACTTATATGAAAAATAGGGATTGAATTTGTAATTTTTTACATGGATATTCAAAGAAAGAAAAAATTATAAAACTTATTCCACACTTTTTAACCCTTTGCAATTCTACCTTGATTTTATAAACTTTATGAATGAGCCATTACCTTCCTTAAGCCTGAGAAGACATTTGAGAACAGTGCGAAGAAGTTAAAAAAAATCTGAGATAAAGGCTAATCGACGACAAAAGATGGGAGATTCAGGGGTTACCTTAGGATCGATGGCTTTGTAGACAACAGATTCTAATCCAAGAAGAAGATTAATCAATGTCGAATTCTAGGCGAGCCATATTAACTGTCAAACCTTAATCGACTAGCAATCGTTGGTTAAGGTAGGCTCGAGCTCGACCTTGCACCAGGTTATCGTCGTAGACTCGTGATGTCAGTAAAAAATTGGATATCATCGTTGTGCATTCATGCTAGCATTGATCTTAGTGTTGGCTGGCTGGCCACTGATTGGGTGGGACGACAGGTAGGTTAGAGGCTACAACACTACTTAGGAGAGTAAGGTAAGAAAAAGAGTAAGGGTTAGTGGGTTAGGACTTATGAATTAGGAAATTGACAAAAGGCCCTGAGCCCAATAGGCTCACAAGCTCAAAGGGCCGGATATCTTAAGGCTTAAGTTCGGCCCCAAATTTATTCAAGCCCATTTTTTAGCTTGAGCTCAAAAAAGCCCAGCTCAAATAGCCTTAAATCGAACTCGAGCTCGAGCTATCCGAAAAAGCCTAGCCCCTTGTCATCCATAGTTTCATGATTTGAAGCTTTGGTTTTGGTTAGGAGTTAGTAATTTGATGTCATTTACATTGGTTCTGCTTGGAACTAGGTAGAACTTTGTACAACCTTGCTTCTGGATAAGGGTTGCTCAATCTTTGTTTGTAACTTGAAATCAAGATAAGGGATTTATGATTGATGCACATTTGATGCCATTCATTGCTTGTGGTAGAATTCAAGTAATTTTATGAATGGTGTTTGTTGGTGGATGGTGATGAACATGTTGGACTAATGAGGTTTTGATGGTTTGTGTGGTGTCTATGGATACCATAGGATTGGTTTAAATGGTACATTGTGGCCTAATGAATGTGTACATTCATGTTTGAGGCACTTAAAGGCGTCCGTAAGGCCATTGGAAAAGTCTAGGAAGGCCCTAAAACGTCTATAGTGTGAAATCTAGACTTTCTGGGCACGAAAGAGCTGGGGACTCATCGCCAAGGGTTGGCAACGCATCGCCAAGCCCTTCATGACAAAACCAGTAAGTTTTCTACTGTGGCAATGTGTCTTTGTTCGTTCACCGATAGCTTTAACACCCGGTAGTATTTTTATCATAACTTTTCGTTTAGGTGTCTAATTGAGGCAATTCTAGATTCCACGCAAAGCTAAGAAGGAGAACTATCATCTCTATGCCTTCAGCAAGCCTGGAATTTCCCAAGTTGATATTTATTTTAGTTCAAAGTGAAGGCATGTTTGGTCACAATAGAGCACCATTAGTCGAGTGTAAGGTTTAGTAATCAGAAGCCTAGTTGGGCCTTCGGATTTGAGGCTCCAATGAGAGAACCTTAGTGCACATAGGAAGGTTCCAAAGAGCCTAGTAAATGAGTCTAACCATGGTCATTACTACTCCACTAGCGTGAATCAAATAATGGTAGATGGGTATATGTCTTGAGTGAAGGTTTAGTGCACTTGTAACCTAGGCAAGATTTCTTGAGGCGCAAGTGAGAGTCTAGTGCACTTTTGGTAAGGATTTAAGGTGGAAGCTTAGTATACAAGTGACCTAGGCAAGTCTAAGGACTTAAGGTACTATGTGGAGGCTTAGTACACCTAGTAAGTTCCTCATAATGTAAGCAAATCGCATCCACCATATTCACCTGTACAACATAAGGGAGGTTAGAACTGGTGATGAATTTTACTAGTTAGGCTAGTAACCAATGTTTGCTAGTAGACAAGGCTTTGTTTTGTAGTTTAAGGGCTAGGTAAAAGACAGGCCCCAAAAGACTGAAACATATGCACATAGGTTTAGCCCCATGCTGTATGAACTCACAACAAATTACATATCTTTGCATATGTGTTGTCCTTAGTGTTTTCCTTGCAAGTTGAAGACCCCTTACTGAGAATCATAAGGTTCTTACTCCCTTAGTTTTATGTTGTGCAGATACTAAGGTTGATGGACTCGACAATCATTAAGGATTATCCTGGTAGTTTCTGTTATAAATATATTGCTTTGAGAATCCTTGAGATTCTAATTATTTGGCTACTTGAATGTTAAATTGTTACTGTACCAACTACAGTTTTCTTGGCCGCAGAGGCTAGTGAGTACATGGAGGATCATCAGGGCTTGCTACCGAGATCTCTCATCTAATGTGGAAGCTAGTTGATTGGATCTCAGTAATATTAGTCTTGTATGTGTATGCTGTATGTTAGTGGCCTCCAATGTGTATGAATAGAGTTACGGGCTCTAAGGTTGCCTTTGGGTGTAGGGTATAGTTTACCATTGTTTAAATGCCCACATGCGGTTAATTATGTGTAGAATTAATGTTGATGGTATAAAGGTTTTATGTGCTTTAACTCTTTGAACATTAGTTTTTATGAAAATTTCTAGGCTATATAAATATTTTATGATTGTCTACTTGCTCAAGTCAAAGCAACTCTTATATGCATAATCACATTTCTAGGTTAAACAATTAGTAGCATAAATTTTTAACTAGGATACACATAATTAATTAGCTAATTGTAACTAACATGAGGCTTATTTTTATAGACTTTCTAAGCAGTGCCATGAGCAGCCATATAGTATAATTACAAGCTTGTTGTGCTGTACCTTTTCCTTTAGAGTACCAAGCTACAGGAGGGGACCTATAAACAAAGAATAGTCCTTAGTCCTCGAGTCACAACATTTATTCCTTTCCTCTATTCACTTCCCAACAACAAAGGGGACAACTTTGTGCTCTTTTTCCAAAATTAATAATTGGTGGATTCTAACTTACACATTAGCTAGCTTTTCATAATATTCGTTGCATATATATCAACTGGAGAAACTAACAAGTTCTCAGAATCCAGCTATCCATAATATATATATATATATATATAATGAGAGATCATGTCAAGCGTTACATCAAATTGTAATTATTCACTCATGATTATGCCTCTCCCAGAAAAAAGAAATTCTCGTACTCCTAATTAAAAGTCTAGCTCTCTCATAAATAAATAGTAGGCTAACTGAGGTTTACATAAATCAGTTATGAGAAAAATAAATGATGGATTGGATTCGAGAAAGAGATAAAGATGAAAAAAAAAAAAAAGAAAAGAGAGAAAAAGAAAAAGGGAAAAACAAACATATTCCTCATGAATAAAGAGCTAGCCAGAACAAAAGAATACTTTTCTTTTGGGTTTTAGGCTCCTTCCTTCCCCATCATTTTTGCCACCATAGCATCACTTTGCCTTTTCGACTCCATATCTATGGACTTCGCAGTTTGTTTGTACTCAGGCCACTCAAGCTCACCTTAATTCATCAGCAAAGACATTGACCTCAGCAAGGAATTAAGAAAAAAAATTCAAAACTAAACCACATTTTTATGACATTTTTCCGACAAATCATATAAAGTGGGCCGTGTTAAAGTAAATGGTTAACTATAGTTTTCCCTCATTCTAATTATATCTTTATCTTTAAGCTGGGAAACCTACTTTTACTTTGGTAGAGAAGAAGTCTGCCATATATACATTTAAGAGATTATGAGCTACTCATACATAAAACCAATTCATTAAACAAAATATAAATTTTTTCGTTAGTAGATGTGAAGACTGAAAAAAAAATATTAATATCAATTAGGTTTAAAGATCACAAGTTGTACAGGCAAATATTTCCACTTTTTGCTAATCCTGTTTAAGTCAACTCAATTAAGTCAAAGAAGGGCTTGTTAGGCACATTTGGAAAAGTTTAGGCGCCATTTGGGCTAAGAAAAAGTTCAGGGGGGCAACTGGTCAGAAAGGTCAAAGTCCAGGGCCAACTGGTGACCTTGGCTAAAATTGTTATATATCATTTTTCATTAAAAGACCGGCCACTGAATAATAAATTTATTTTCCTAATAGCGAGGTAATTGCTTAGCCCCATGCTTTATTAGCTCCATGTTTTCTACCTTTTGCTTTTAATGTGGGTTTTTTTGGTTAATTTCTCTTTATAGTTTAAACAGAATTACATCCTAGCAAAAATTTTATTGGTAGAATTTTTTCAATAAAAAAAAGACTAAGTATGTTACGGGATAATTCAAATTTAGGAAGACACTTCAATTTTATCATTAATTACTTTGTCACATTATGTAGGACTTAGGAGTCAGGAATCAAAAAGTTTAATACATTTTCCTCCCTTGCTCTTTAATTAATGCCACCTCCCAAATGCTACTCCAACATATATCCATCCTTGACAAATCCAATCAAAAGGTCACTTTTTCCTACAAGGAAAGAATAGGACTGGATACGACTTTGAAACCCATGAATCTATTGATGAGGGGCTTTTTTCTGGTTACATCTGTGAGTGACTTGCCTTCTTGAAGGCTGGAATTTCCAATAAACAATTATGATGTCTAAACTGGACCAGAAATTCAATTCAGTCTTGAATGAAATCAACTTAATGGGGACAGAGATGATTGGAGAGAGAAGCATTACAAAATACAAAATAACTTCGGGTTTGACTCAGGAGCTCATGTGACATATTTTATAATCGAATTTGCGGAATTTAATCCTTGAAGTTCTGAGAAACCGACAATTGATCACCTATCTTTTCTAACATACTACTGCTACTCTTGTAACATACTATTTTTAAGTACAAAAGAAAAAAAGTTATGTGATTCTTTTTTAAACTGTTTTTCATTCTTCTTCTTTAATTAATATGTATAAAAAGCTGATTAACATCCAACAATAAATTTTAGTGGGAAGCAAACAGTATATTTCTTAATATAGAAGCATCTTTACTAGTGTATAAGGCTATAGGAAATTTGAAAATGTTTATTTTTTGGGGATCTGAAAGGCTACCAAACTAGAAATGTTGGTTAAATGGGTTCAGGCCATAGTAAAACTCTTGCTCCTACTCCATTCTGCCAAATGATTTTAGATGGAAGCAACTGGTGCAATAGAGAAATGGAATTACTTGGAGCTAGACTGATGATTTATTCACATTTTAGTACAGCCAAGACAAACAAAAGCAATTCAGCCTTGGCCTACATAGCAATCAGTATAAGTGGGGGAAAGGAAGTGGTCCCCCAAACATCCAAAAATAGAATAGTAAATCTGCATATCTCAGAAAGATGGTTGTTCCTTCTTGGGCTAAGATTGGCCATCAAGTCTGCCACTGAGTTTGCTTCCCGGAGAACATACTGCAGTTTCAATATGTTGTTCCTATGCGCCATGAGCATGCAGTGATTAAGTAGTACATCAGTTCAGCATTTGTACATTGAGTTGGAATTATAAGTTGCGCCCATCACTTGAGAATGAATATTCTAACTCCACAATGAGGGGAAAAAGTATTAATATATAAGTATCATGCAAGTTTGAGACCCACAAAAAGAGCCATCACTTTCCCAAGTTTCTAATAAATCCTGCCACAAATTTTTCTTCACTGTCCCTTATAATCCCTCCTGCCTCCACCCTAGATTGACAAGAGCCATCTCATCTGTACTGAGTTTGAAAACATGCATTGACAGATGTGCAAGGAAATGCCCTAAAGCATGCATAGCAGATAGAACTCCTAATTATATTGTCAAAGAGTTCGTCCGAGTTAACTATCACATGTTCAAAAATCCTCTTGTTTCTGTTGCACCATATTTTCCAGAGATAACAAAAAAAAAAAAAAGTAAAAATAATTCCTTTTGTAAAGGCATGCCAATTGGACACAGAATCATGGAGACATTCACAAATTTTTTTAGCAAATTCAACATTTAACACAATGATAGAAGTGGGAGCCCGATAATATGAGTGCCCGGGCCCAATCATAGATCTCACAGTCATGAACGGACAGATGGTATAACACTTGCGCACAAAGGAATATGTCAAAATTCCTATCGATCGTTTTGCACGTTTCTTTGCCCTTTTTGCTTTGTATTGCTCAAGTCCTCCTCCATCAATGAAGCAGATTAGCGATACATTACCAGAAATTGAAAGACTTTTAGGATTCAAAACTCTAAGGCTATCACCATTTGCAGCACAAAACCTCATTCCTGAAAAGTTCAACATGGAGGGATCAATGTCATATACTTGTGCGTTGATCAGGACCATAAAACTCCCCGGCAAAGATCAATAGAATGCTTACCTAGTTTCCTTCTCCACCATGGGCCCTGCTTCTGTTTCAGCATCTCTCGCCTTGTTGCTTGCTTTGTGTGTTTACTCCGATATCTAACTCCAACTGTTTCCGTTTGTTTCAGAATGTGTATGTGCAGACTCAAGCAAATATTAAGAAAAGCATTGCTTGAGGTACTTAGATTCAGTTCCATTGTATTGTAATGCCGGCTACATGCGTTGTGCTGTGCAGAATTAGCAAAGTACCACTGGGTCAAGCGTTTTCAATGCGGAGGATCTGTTGCAGATTCCTGACCATAGAGAGCTTCAGCATCTTCACTTGCAACTAGGCAAATTAGGGGCCAGCTAGGTATGAATTTAAACGTTTAAGAAGCAAGTAGAATTGAATTCAGTCTAGGGCCAAGTGGGCATGTTTTTTAAAGTTCAGGTCAAATTGGGCGTTTAACCTTTGCAATACAATGAACGGTGAAACAAAGACCGAACGGCTTCAGTTCATTCATCTAATGTACAATACCCACAAACATTTCTTCCCCAGTTCTGTTTTTCAAATTTTCCTTTCGCTAAAGAATAAGTGAGGTTTGCTCGGTCTACCCCTTTGCTGAGGACCAGATGAGCTCTACAACAATCAACAATCTGTCCGACCAATCTAATCAAACTACAAGCTCATCTCCGCAGGTAAGCTAATCTGAAGAAAATAAAGGCTGCAAAAAACACAAAAAGGCAGATATTTGAGAAAGGTACATGGCAAACCATCTGACTGTCTCTTATTTCTAATTTCAAATTCATCATATTTTATGTTTCAAGGTTATAAAGATTCTATTTTTCAAGTCTCCGCTTAAATAACATGCACCACGATCATACTCACCTCTGCACCGCAATAAGGTTTCCACTTTCTGTTTTGTTAAGCACTATGATTCATTTTACGCCTAATTTAGGTCGTTAAAACCAACTACAGGCAAGAAGCAAATTGCAATAAACACAGAATTCTGACAGGAAGAGTCTACCTTGCAGACATGAAAGCCATTCCAATAAACACAGCCTTCACAGCTTGCTTCTGTCCCGCATAGTCAAATGCCAAAGGGAGCATTTCATGCAGCGTTAGAAAAGCCATTACTCCACCGACTGTTAAGAAATGTGCAAAATTGAATGCAAGGATTATCAGTTGCCACAAACTGATAGCAAAGATGCGTTCTAAAATCCCACTAGATTTTGAGGGATGAGTGACATAGCAAACCTGATCCTAGCAAGCCCTCTAGCACTTCTGGACTTAAGCTTGTTGGGAACAAATAGGCTGCAATATGAGGGGAAAAAGTGTTGACAGATATTGAACCGAGAAAATGAAAAAGAACAGAAAACAGTAATACGAAATGTGAAGGCCAGCAAAAGCAAAATGAAATTATCAAGAGATGAGCCCTGAAAAAAAATTTACTCAACATAGCATATTTGGACAGCTGAAGTAAGGGGTAGAATCAAAGAAAAAGCACAATGGGTAAGCTAATCAAACATTGTAGTCAGGTAATATGATGTTGTTTTTAACTGATAAGAACTGCTATTGATGCCACTAGAAAGATGTTTTTTTCCAACTGAAAACTTTATACCTTACCACCTAGTCTCAGACTAAGCCTTTTACGGTGATTGAGTAATTGATCCCAATTGTGAAGTAGAATCATACGGCAGTAAAAGAATTTGGAACATCCAAAGGATGTTACACTCACCTACAACCAGAACACCTAGAGGCTCAAAAAAGCCAGAAAGGGTTGCCAATTTGAACGCTTGCCACTTGCTGAGAAATGCAAATAAAGCAACAAAAATGAATCAAATTAATAAAAAAAAAAAATTCATCTCATCAAGAATGAGCTCATTAATGCTCAGAAGAAGTGTCAAACCAAAATAAACCGTTCTCTTTGGATTTATTCTTTAACTCTAAGAAGCTTCACAAAGCAAGGCATGGATTAAATCTTACCTTTGGGTAGCAAAATAAACAGGGAGAGCAACAGCAACACCCTGGAATTAATAATAAAATAAAAAGGAAATGTCATTGTTACTTGACCATCTGAAGGCTGGGCAAGCAATAAAAGAGCAAATACCCAACCAGCCAAGCTGATACTGTAGGTAGCTATTTGACAGAACATCAGATCATGTACCTCTGGTATATTATGCAATGCGATGGCCAATGCAAGATTAATGCCTACACGAAGGTCCTACAAAAGAGGGGCACAAAATCATCAGGAAATCTATTTGGAATAGGCACTAGTCAAGGGTTCTTGAATTGGCTTCATCCAAAAATATGTGTTACTATTCACCCTCACAATCCCTACACCTCCAATTCTCTTTCAATAATATAGCTAACAAACTTTCAAAAGTTCAGAGAGGAGTACCTTGATAGATCCAAGAAACACGGCCATGCCCTCTGGAAAATTGTGCAAGCTTATACCTGCAACTCACAAAGGAAATAAATGTTATACGTGTCTTATACAAAACTGACTGCCTTGTGGAAAAGAAGAATAAATTCAAACAAAAAAAAGAGGGACGTAAGCAGCAAAGTGGAACACTTGACGTATGGACAACATCTGAAAACTTGTTACAATATCCAAGCTGTTAACTTTGCCCTGAATGATTTATAAACTAAGTGGATAAGAGCAAAAAAATTTCTCTGACTATTCTCTAACCTAAAATCCCTGTATACAGGACATATAAAGTTAACTGTGTGAACCACATTCACTAAATGTTCCAAATCAGCTTCACAAAGGCTAACCATTAACAAATTAAACCAAATGTAAGAGAGATAATCACCTATTGCTGTTATAATTCCACTAAAGAAAACTTGACGGCGATGCTTTTTAATTATGTCCTTGCCCCCTTCATCATCATTTTTCTTTTCTCAAAGACAACATAAAAACTTTAGACATAGCACACACATCAATAAAAACGTTTTTATAAAGTAAAACATCATCTAAACCTTTTTGCTCTTTACATCAGAGCTTGGAGCAAATGTTGGTTCAGGGATGAAATTGACAACCACAGCAAAGAATATAACACCAGCAAAAAACTGTATCCA
Organism: Aquilaria sinensis; assembly: GCA_005392925.1. Classification (NCBI taxonomy): domain Eukaryota; kingdom Viridiplantae; phylum Streptophyta; class Magnoliopsida; order Malvales; family Thymelaeaceae; genus Aquilaria; species Aquilaria sinensis. Next base: position 591,701 of record SMDT01001656.1, read on the forward strand.
GGTGAAACCAGACAAAGTAAACTCAAACAATCATAATCTAAAATTGCTGCACATGAATAGATGAAGACCAAAATGCATATCTGACCCAGAGATTGCCCTTTAAGAACCCAATTGCATTCAGGGCATTATGAGCCAAATCTAAGAATGATATGCTCAGCATCAAACCAGCAGCAAACCCCTGCATTATGGAACAATTCGGGGCTTAGACAACACAAGTTGAATTAATATCATAAAATGCTCATTATCTTACACCATTTAGCAAGTAATAGAGAACCAAGCAAATAAATAAAAAACGTATATCCATTAACATCTCAGACAAGGTCACTATTTAACAAAGAATGACATGATCAATTCAGAAAGAGAGGAAGCATAGATGCATCACCTGTAAAAGACCAAGCATCTTCATATTTGGAGCTGGATTAAGAATTACAAGAAGTGCCCCTGATTTACACAGCAATTATAATTAGAATAGATGGGCAATGCATACTCAGGAATTCTGTACAGAGAGTTCTCACTTAATACTTGACATTTGAAATAAGTAAATTCTTACCAAAAGTAAAAGGGAAGCGAGAGACCCCGGGGGGGGGGGGGGGGGGGGGGGGGGGGGGGGGGGGGTGGGGTGGAAATATGCTGGCACACACATATGACATAGAGTACTAATCATTAGCTGCAAGTTCAACTTAACATCAGAATGCATTGTCACAACTCGTTACTATGGCTGAGCTTGACCAATAGTCAGAAGGTTAGAGCTAAAACTTCGACGATTTCTTTGAATGGGATACTCTAGAACATAGTGAGCCATGCCTCACACACCAACTCTAGTTAATGAATGCAAATGCAGCCACAGGAGGCCATCCATGTAATAGCATTTCATCCACAGATCTTACTTCTTCTTTTACCCAAAAACACGCAGGTTTCCCCCAATATGCAATCGATATGGTGCTAATTTACCCACAGACCTCATTTTTTCAGATTCACACACGAATCTGAATAGTAGTCCCATAAAAGAACTATTCAGCCCACAAAGCAATTGCATATTTTGGTAATCGCGATTTTTATTTGTAATTTTTTCCCTCGTAAGAATTATAATCATAACTAACAGAACTCTCCAACCCCATGTATAAACAACTAAAACCGTACGACACAATACTCACTGAAATGAACAGCTGGCTCATCACTGGTTATAAAAACACTAGAATCAAGCAAATATTGAAATAACAAAATTAAGCTCACCTAAAGAAGTACTCAACCCTCCCACAAGCGAGAGAGCCAGCGCTAACATCATCTGAGAATCCATGGAGATATCCTCTTTCTCACACTCGAATAACCCAGAAAATGAAAACGTCAAATGGACGACCGATAACAGAAACCCAGAAAGAGAACCTCAGAAATGGCCTTCGTATTTCAGCTGGAAAAGTAATGATCTTCCGAGGAATTTGGAGAAATCGACAAAGCAGATGACAAATAAAAGAGAAAGGACGACAAAAACTGCTGATGAAGAAAGGGATAAACTGAAGGAGAGGTCGAATATTTGGTTGATTTTTCAGCTAAAACTAACTTCCTCGATGGTTTATGCTAACCTATTCGTGGGTGTTCGTGTTTCCCAATCCCATTCTCCTGTAAATTCGGTACCCCTTGAGTTGAGAACAGTAATACTCAAAATGAAAATGGTACAGCGAAATGGTTTCCCCTAAGGTATGGTCAAAGTTACACTTCCGCCTCCAACGTTTCATTCCGTACAATAATCTCTGCTTTTAGCCTTTCCTAACAACAATAGTTAGCCTTTGTTCAAGGGCCTAAATATCTATCACACTCCGGGACTATTTTGACTTGGATACTTTGGCAGCCACTATCCCTACGATTTGATCACCCCTACATACAACAAACTTTGATTATTCTCTTATTCGGTTTTGTTAAAACCAAAAGGACCAACTAATTATCCCTACATACAACAAACTTTGATCACTAAACTATCAATATCAAACAATTTTCTCCCTTAACCATCAACACCAAGATACTTTGGTCTTTTGACCCTATAACTTGATCATGTGACATGTTTCATGTCAGTTACAAAATGAAATTGCCATTTAATTGCACAATTTAAATTTTCAGATTTATAATTGCAATAACACTTAACCTTAGGACTTAAATCACAATTAATGTAGCCATCTAGAGTTTCTAATTTCTCTCCTTTTCACCCTAACCTTCCATTTTCACCAAGTAGGCCATCGTCCCCATCACCCTCAGTCAACCATGGCCTTCTACTCACTGTTGTTTGTCAGGTTTAAGCTCAACCTTGCTCTTCTTTGATTCTCCCCTAATCCATAGCTCCGGGTCACCCTTGTCGCCGCAAAATCCATCTCCATGGTTGTCGTCAATCTTCAACCTCGAGTTCCCCCTGGTTGAGGTTGACACTATCATTCTTCAGTATGGGCAACCCAACCTTCCACTACCCTCATCATTCTTCAATTGTATATATATATATATATATATTTTTCTTCTATTGGCATCGATGGTATCTAATCCCCGGATCTTGCTCTGCTAGGAATCACAATTCATTCTCAGGTTTCGTGTAGTAAGTAGATCTTTTGAGGCACTTGGTGGAAGGAGATTTGGCATGGGAATCAGAATGTTCATGAAGGGTCTGGAAGGAGAGGATCAATTAAGAGATGGATTGGTAAAGAGCGGAGGAGAGAGAAGAAGAATGAGGAATTAAGTTGATTCGGATTCTAATAGTGGGTTTTGAGGATTTTAGGGTTAGTTTTGTAACCGATTATCGAAACTTCTCTGTTGAGGATTTGAGAGACGAACAAAGTCTCTTCTCCATTTTCAATTTGCTAGAGGTGAAGAGCTCACACAGTAAAAGGTTGAAGACAAGGACGGTGGCCTATGTGTCAAGGTGTAAAAAATAATAATTGGGAACTTGAGTGGCTTTTATGTGATTTTTACATTATTTTAAACGCATCAATGCACCTGTGGTATCTTAAATTTGGTGACTCGTGTGAGTTAGTCTCTAAAGTATGAACATCACGACTTAGTCATTTAAATTTGATAAATGCAAGGGCCATCTTTCTTGTTTTGTTGCAACAAAAAAGCAATGTTATATGATCGTTGTTTTTTTGCTACAAAAAAGCAACAAAGTGTTCTCATTACTTTGAGTCATTGCATGTCTCATCAATTCTACAAAGCAATAGTCATTTTACCAATGAATTTGCAACACCTTATTTTTGTTGTTTTTTTGTACAAAGTAACAAATTTGCAATGAATTATCCCGTTGCTTTTTTATTTTATATTGTACTGAGACATTATTTTGTACACATTTATCCATTGTTTTAGACACATTTTTTATTTTTTTATTACTTGTGATTTGATAATCTTTACAATGTCAGTGTGTTTATAAAGTATATAAGCACATCAAATTATTAATTTAGAGACATTTGACATAAATTTCAAACTTATTAATTTCAAACAAATTTGCCATTTTACCAACGAATTTGCAACACCTTATTTTTGTTGTTTTTTTTGTACGAAGTGACAAATTTGCAATGAATTGTCCCATTGCTTTTTTATTTTATATTGCAGTGAGACATTATTTTATACACATTTATCCATTATTTTTGACACATTTTTTATTTTTTTATTACTTATGATTTGATAATCCTTACAATGTCAGTGTGTTTATAAAGTGTATAGGCACATCAACTTATTAATTTAGAGACATTTGACATAAATTTCAAACATTTCAAAATATTGGTTCAGACACAAAACCCTAAACCCTAAACCCTAAACAAATTGTATGTATATTGTTTTAAACACTTTTACATATTGCTTCAAATATTTTTACATGTTTGTTCAAATATTTTTATATATTGTCTTAGATATTTTTGCAGATTGTTTTTATGCATAATCTAGAGATAAGGAAGGTGATTCAAAGGTGAACGATAACCATTACAATTTGGAGCTAAAGACGGTTCAATTAGGATGTGAGTAACAACTGGTGCAATTTGGAAGCATCAATGAATGAGATCTAGAAGTGAGCATAAATGGCTCAAATATAAAGGCAAATGACAATCAATGCTATCTTGAGGTATCGATGATGCACTCTTGAGGTGATGATTTGAAGGGGTTAATGATGAAGTGGTGTGATTTACATGTGAGTGATAACATGCTTGTTTTGGAGACATTAATGGCACGGCCTAATTGGAGGCAACGAAGTGATGGGAACATGATCCAAAGACAACGATCGATCAAAATAGTCGTGATCCAAAAACAACATTCATGCTAGAGAAGTTTCAATTTGAAGGCAATAACGGTCTGGCAATAGAGGCTATAATGAAATTAAGTTTTTGGGTGGAGATGAAGAGTATTATTCTGAGGGTAATTTAGTCAAATTTAGAGCTGAGTGGTGGGTTATATATGGAGAATTAAGGGTAGGTTACTATGTCTAATTAAACATGTGTCTATAATATAATAGCAATATGAGAGATGACAAAATAATAATAATAATAATAAATAATGATGATGATGATAATAATAATAATAATAATAATAATAATAATAATAATAATAATAATAATAATAATAATAATAATAGCAACAACAACAATAACAACAATAAAGCAAGGAAAAATATTATGATGAGCTGGACATAATATAGGGATGTAATGTTTGTCAATTTTTAACCCTTTAGAATTGAGTTTAACTATTTACTATATCCTTTTGTAAATCAAACATGATGAATATATAAACTTGGATGCAGATGATAGGTCAAAACTTATAGTTTTTACATACTACTTCTATTATCTATTCTTTACATTATTTTACATTTTTACTTAAGTTTAACTTAAACTTATTTATATTGTTATTTACTAGAAAAAGTTTTTGAATGTTATATTTAGATATTCATTTATCACCTGTCTATAAAAGTCTTGCATTTATATTCCAAAATGTTAAAGATCATAAAAAATGAGAAATAAAATATTGTAGATAATGGATTGTGCAAATAATTTGGAATAGATAAAGTAGTACTTGTTAGAAGATATTCAACAATAATTGGTATAGGAAAAATGAAAAAAACTCGATTTCAAAATGTCAAAATATAATAAATATTATGGAGAAAATAAAGCAATAATTATTGCATATTATTTGTCATGGGTGAGGGGTTGTGACCTAAGTGACATAAGTTGCCACTTGAGTCACCTGTTCATGCTCAACAAGCGTAATTTGTATTTTTCATAAAAAATATTAAAAAACATGTTTTGCGGTAAAGGAAGTGTCAAATTTTGTACAAATTCTACCATTATATAGGTTTTCTTGTTGTTTGACCACAAGTTTGCCATGCAACAGCTTTTGTGGGGATGTGAATCATATGATCGTCTCTACTATTAAGACTTGAAAATTTTTTATCTTTTCTTAAAAAATAATGAAATTCTGTATTATTGCTAGCAATACAACTCCAAAGGCATAACCATATTCATTTACAATTGTTTTTGAAATATATTAGTACTATGTTTTTATGGAATCACTTCAACTATTTCTATTTTTTTTTAAAAAAAAATCAAAACATCATACAATAGTACATGGTTTGGAGGTAGTATATCTAAGGGATATGGGGGATGTTGATTTGTTCGGGACCTAAAAAGCTATCAAATCAGTGTTGATTTATCTGAGACTCAAAATGCTATCAAACCAGTGTAAATGAGATTATGTGGAGAAAATGGGTGAGATGAGAGTTGAACCCTAACCTCATCTTTCTTTTGTTTCCTTTTTACCATTCCACTAAATAGCTAATGACAATTATATGCTATTTGGAATTGCATTAGTACTAATGTATATTATAGGGCATGATAAATCATTATTTTGACTTGATTTATATCTTAGGTTCCATACTTATTTACAAGGGTGAGTATTCGGTTAGTTCAGTTTGGAATCAATCCTAACATAATGATCTGATTGATTTTTTGTTTTTACAAAGTATATATGAATTATCCAAATTACATGTCAGAACCGATCCAAACAATTCAAATTATATTTTGGTTTATTTGGTTTTCTTTTTAAGACTTAGATACATAGTAAATGAAAAAAAATATGTACATATTATATTTTTTACCTCTCATATCCAAAATTAAAGAAAGATAGAAAACATATTATCTAAAATTAGTATAACGTAATTTTATATATGTAGGGTCGATAAGGATAATAATAAAAAGTAGTAGAAAATAGCTTTATATATATAAGGTCATTATGGATAATGGTAAAATATTTATTACTATTCGATCAATTCTGTTTATTCGGTTTTAAGTATATAATCCAATAATTGAATATGAAATTTGGTTTTGATTCGAACCGACTGAACTAGAAAAAAATCAAACCATTTTATCCAAATAGAATTAATCTTTTCTGTTTTTTTGATTTTATCCGAATAATGCTTATTCCTACTTATTTTATATATTTATTTATAGATTATCATAACATGAAAACTATACATGCTACTCTTGAGATGCTTTTAAATATATTATATTTTTAGCAAGCCACTTTCTCATTCCTACTCCCACTTTGCTGTATGTCATAGTTTATGATGGTCACTATTGTACATAAATGTGTTCAAAAAGTTACTTTGATAAGTTCATATCAACTGAACATTGTTGATAAGGAGTGAAGTAAAATAAAACTCCCTAAATATGATTTGTCATATATTGACATGAATGTAAATCCCACTTCAATTGTTGACCTATCATTTGCTCAACACACTTCCTTTGAAGGTTGGCTTTTGAATTTGTTAGCATCTAGAAGCAAGTGGCTTGTGGACTGATTATTATTTCTGGTATCTACTATTTGGATTATTTAGTTAAGGCAACATAAGATAGTATTCCAAAATGCTTAGTTTGATGTTAATTTCTTCAACTCTAGAAAGGGATGACCTCATGTACCTTTTACTATGACAAGGAATTTTCTTTTTTAATGGTTAGTTTTAAAAATTAATGCACCAACCCCTATTTGCCATATATGGGGTAAAGGTAAGTGCGGTAGGCCTATGACAAATGTGCAACTTTTTATAGTTAATGGAGCATGGCGCTGGTCATCTGGACAGGAGTTAAGGTCTGGCTCTGGATGGGGGCTAATGCTCCCCTAAGATCTCTAGAAAAGCTCACTTGGAGGAATTATGAATAAGCTCTTAAAGTAAAGTTCACTACAGCCCAAGGAACTGTCGGTCTACTCCAGCACTATCATTATATGATGTTACAATTTCAATTGATTACAAGTTTTGACAGTATTACAAGGGGCGACAGACCTCAGCATACTGTTGGCTAAGGTAGCTAAAAGGTCTCACTCTTATGATGGAGTCTCTTGATCACTGCTTGCTAATTGTTGTAACACACTAGTGTGTTGCTCCAGCTTATAAAATTGTGACTTCATTACTTTTATTCCTCTTTTTGTCTTTCTTAGCTTTTTACTCATATATACAAAAAAAAAAAAAGATTTTATTCTAGTTAATTGATATTGTTTTAACTGAATATATAAAAACATTTTCATGGGGCTGCTGTTGGGGGTTGATAAGTGTTTGCTTGAGGCTTTAGAGGTCCATTGAGTTTGAGTGTGGGTAATCTAAGCCTTCTCACAACCATTCTATTGATAAACTCATTCATTTAGATACTTTTCCCTCACATTATTGGATGCAAATAAAATTTATGTTGAAAATTTGCATTTTATGTAATAAGTTCTCATGATCACATTAAATTTTGGTAAATTGAATAGTTGGTACAGTAATTAGTAGATTTTAAAAATTTGACAAATCAATAATTTATGCAAAAAAAAATATTTATTTAAGTTTGCTTCCTTTTGTTTTTCTTACAAAATAATATTTATTTTAATTGTTCAAATTTTCTAACTATAACAAAGTCGTGTATATGATTGACATAAACAAATACTTAAAACTTTAGTACTTCTTCTAACATATTAAAAGATTTACTATAATTTAACTGTTAAACAATACCAACTTTCAGGAATTTCGATATCTTTACCCTATAATTAATAATTACAAAAATATAAATAATGTTCATTGCCAATTAGGTAGATAGTTTTATTTCTAATAGTTTAATAGCTTGATTGTTAAACTTTAAAATTTAGGGACAAAAAATAACTTAAACAAAATCAAGGATGAAAACTGATAGTTTTGTCAACGACTGACGCGGGGAATGAGGGGAAGAACCATTGGTGCAATTGACAGGTAGTTTAGTTCAGAACCCGTTTGCAAGAGTTAAATAGTTAAGGAACGAATTTGAAACAAATGGTATGGTCTT